>JANHMN010000002.1:220368275-220385174 GCA_030674055.1 Rhabdomys pumilio
TCCCCCTCCCCATCCCCATCTCCATCTCCATCTCCATCTCCATCTCCATCTCCATCTCCATCTCCATCTCCATCTCCATCTCCATCTCCATCTCCTTCTCCCTTTGAGTCTGTCTGTCTCTCTCTCTCACACACACACACAGTTTTGACAGATAATTTTCCTTCTTTAAATTTCTAAGTATTTCTGTATGTCTGTAAGTATTGCCTTTCCTTTCCGTTTATTTGGTTTCTAACGATCACAAAGTTTGGCAAAGTTGATGAGGTTTCCATCCTTTCAATTATTTCAGAATTTTTAATCAATTGATTTGCATCTGCTACCATAACCTTTGGTCCCACCAAATGGAAGGAATAATCATCACTGACTCTTCCACTGCAGCCCCCACTACAATCCTGGTAAACACAAATAGTCTTCAAATTGTCACATCAGCTCATATGTCAATTTATTTACAACTTCACTCATTCATGTAAATCCACTTAACAGCTATTCTGTTAACAGCTATTCTTCAGCTCTCTAAAGAGGAAAATGAGGGATGTTCTAGGTGCTCTGGTTAGCATACTGGATGTTGCTAGGCCCTAATATTCTGGGAAATCATATAATCTATTTAATTGTAATTCAAATTTAAATCACTATATATTATTTTTCTCTAAATCATTTTTATAAACTTCTTTCTTTTCATCATTTTTTTCTTAGTTTTTTCTTCTTGGCAACATCTAAGTCCCTCCTATAAATGAATGAAGAGGAGTCATGCTGGAGCAGTTAACAGAACATAACATGTCCCCTCCAGCCTTCCCCTTTGTGTGATAGTACTTGTTAGACTGTTTCATTTAGAAGGGAGCAAATTTTTCTCTGCTCTCATTATAACCATCTAGGTACTCAAACTTCTGCCACCTGGACACAATCTTAGGTTAAAAGGAATGAAAATGCAATATAAGCAAAGTTGGAGCCAGGGCTATAGTATTTTGTTAAGTATTACCAAATGATAAAGCATTCTCAGATATGCAACAACTATTTAAACAATGGCTTGCTGCCTCTTTCAATTCTTCCTGTGGGGTTCTGTTGACTGTTTTTGGTAGATTCAAACAGGATAGAGATTGAAGGGCAGACACATGTAACATGTCATTCGTTGTAAGTGAAAGGTTTTCATTTGCTGTAAAACAAGAGAAGATCTTGATTCCAGTCTGAGATAAGACATGGCCAACCCCAGGCTATCCCCCATCATAACAATATGTCAGAATCTGGCTTCTGTGATGGGAGCTGTGACCATCACTGTGGATTTCGTGGAGGCTTTAAGAATCTCAGAAACCTAATCTAGGTCTTCAGAGCCACCTCACCTTGCCTCACACCCCTGAGTCCTGCTTGATCTTGCAGGCAAACAATGGGAATGAATGCAAGAAGAGCTGCCTGCATATCTCCACTGGTTTTGTTACTTGATGAAACTGAAAACCTTGAAGCCTTAGATATCAACGAGTGCTCTTGTTGTTGGGGAGATGCTGGTTTGTCTATGCACTTCGGCCATCAAGTTAATCAATGAGCCTCTGTGAAATACAGCACAGAATAAAGATATAACCTCCATGGTGTTTGAATTCTTGCAAACAGCAAACCCTACAATCCTGCATCACTTTTTAAGAAAAAAAATTGAAAAGTGCTTTTTGGAGGAATTAAATAAGACCAATTATACACAACAGGAACGAAGTCCAAATAAGTTGTTCTAGTTATGACTAAAACCTTCAGTTGAGGAGAGTTCTGTACTCTCATTAAAGAGAAAATGGCATGTTTCTCTATAAATGTGGCATTTGAGGAAAGTGGGCCACGTAGCTGACATAAATAATTTTGGATCATTGTTGCATTTAGAAAATTGCATTCTCTGAAATCTCTCTATTTTGGGAATTTATTTGGTAGGTAAACTGTCACCCACCATTTTCTTAGCCTCAGTCAAGAAACATACTGCCTGGGCAATTAGAGAATTACACACTTTAAAGGATTAAAGTCGATTTAACAAAAGCCACCTCCTTCTGAAAACCATGCTTATTTTCTGTTTCCTAGGGACCGTTTTACAAACTACATGATATCTAAGCAATGTAAAGAGATCTGCAAATTTAATCTCATCTGAACTATGTTGGCGTTATTTCTGCAGGGTTTTTTTTTTTTTTTTTAGGAATTGGTCTCATAGCAATGGGTTTACTCTCTAGATGCCATAACTTACTCCATGACTGTGTTGCTAAGATAGAATATTACTGACTGGGTAATTAATAATGAACAGATAGACTCTATTGGTTCCTAACTCTAGAGCAGTGGATCTCAACCTGAGGGGCGTGACCCTTTTGAGGGGGTCAAATGACCCTTTCAGTGTAGCAAATCAGATATTCTGCATATAAGATACTTGCATTCCTATTCATAACAGGAGCAAAATTACAGTTATGAAGTAGCAACAAAAAATAATTTTATGGTTAGGGGTCACCACAACATGAGGAACTGTGTTAAAGGGTCACAGCATTAGGAAAGATGAGAGCCATTGTTCTAGAGGCTGGGAAGCTCAGGTCTGTGAAAGAATCATCAGCCCCCTAGGCCTGTATGCAATGAGTTACATGGCAGAAGGCACCATGGCAGAGGTCAAAGTGCGGGTGAGAGAGAGAGGAAAAGGGGAGATTGGACTGGCACTTTAAGCAAGAGCTCACTCTAGAGTAAATCCTCTCTCTGGATAACAGCATCAGTAGAGTCTTGAGCTCTAAGTTCTCATGGCCCCAGCCATTCCCTTAAAGGTCTCACCTTTTCCTATTGTCACAGTGCTAAATAAATTTCAGTAAGAGCCCTTGAGAAAAAGTCAAATAATAGCATAAAGCAAACAAGAAATAGGCTAGAAAGTAGAAAACAATTACTGAAGACTCTCTTTATCCCTCTACCAAAGAAAAGTTTGCATATGATTATAATATAACAAATATATCCTATTATTGTTATTCGGGTTTCTCAAATTGTGCGGGTTGGGGGATATATCATTTGTATCTATTCCCAATACAAGGAAAATTACTATTTTATTATTAAGTTACTTATTATGTTAATAAGTTTATTACTTTAAGTCTTTTCAGTGGAGTGATGTTTGGAAGATGGAATAAGGAAGGGCTCTAGAAACTTTGAGACTAACTCTGAGAACGGACATGTATCTGGCTAAAGGTTCCCATCCCTATCTTAAAAGATCACCTCAACTTATTGGTCATTTAAATCTTACTACACAGAAGGCCAATTTGCCCTTCCTTGTGTGACATAGGCATCTATTAACAATGTCTGCCTTATCCAAACTCTGTGCTTGACAAAGTTTGAACACCCTTACATTATTTTGAGAAGTTGTATCTTGAACTTTGAATTGGAATAGCAAGAGAAAAGCACATTAACTCTGACAAAAAATATTCATTTCCAGAAGAAAGTGCAGAAGATTTATGAACCTTATCTTCACCGGTTATTGAAATTCATATTTGTTTTGTCCTTTGGGCATAGAGTTATTTGAACTAAAAATAACTTATTAATTTAGAGGATTCCAATTACCAGCTTTTAGAAAATATCTACCCTACAATTTACTGACTTTAATGATTGATACATCTTCCCCAAACCTGCTTTAGTAATGACTATTTAAGCCTAGGGTCTGGCATAGTTAAAGGAAAAATTAAAGCAATTTTATTTATTTACAGAGACCATGATCTACCAAAACTTTTTGTCTACAGACAAAAACCGGACTTAAGATGTTCAATGCGACACAGTCAAAAGCTGTTGTGATTGTGTGTGAGGATAGGGGGCGGGGTGAGGTTATACATGTGTACACTCTTGGTAACTATGGAAATAAACAAAACAGACTGAATTGGGGAAATCTTTGTTTATACAGTGGATAAGGGAGGAGGAACTCACCCTAAATAAGGAAGTTGCAAATGAAAGTGAAGATATTTTGAAGAGAACCAAAGATTAAGCCAAAAATGAACTGACTGAGATTATATATTATTCACACATGTAATCCATGTGATTATAAAACTATGCCTTGGGTTTTCAAGGCTTTAATACAAACATATTTACCTCTGTGTTTTATTCTCAGTGAGTCTTAGAGCCAAAATTTCAGAGCCAGTATCTCTTGCAATTGTCAAACACTTTAAGATAAACAGTTCTGGACATGATTCAAGACCCAACCTCCCAGTCGCTAATATCTAGCTTCCGTTTGCCCAAACTCATTGATTTAATCATTGCATTTAATTTCATGTTTTGAAATCACCAACACAAATCAATTAAGGATAAATAATGTGTGCCTTTATGTGCATGTATCTAAATACACTATATGAAACTTCACATTAGCAATAAATATCATACTTGCCTTTTCTGTGTGCATATTGTATATTCTTCTAATATTGCATCCTTGTTTCTTCCTACTCTGAGGAAGAACTATTTAGATCTTAGGAGAATACACCATCTTTATGTATATCTATAGTCTCTGAGTCTTCTTTGAGGCCACCAAAAAGCCAAGGTAGGTAAAACCTCAGACTGAGTCTTGCAGAATAGACATTGAGAGAAGGCTGTGAATGTCATAGCTTTCTTGGGACATGATCCCGGGTAGTACAGTGAGGGACAGGGGAGCAAGAGATGTGAGACTATACAATCATGGTGGAACATATGGGCAGAAGTCATGATATTCATTAGAGGTGACTATTTTTCCAATATTTCCCACTTGTCACTGATTTAAGACTATCACTGAACACTGTGTTTTCAATGCTTATAGTCTGCCCTTTTGTGGCTGCGTGAAAAGTCTGATCTCACTGCCACATCTGAGTCTAAGGTTTTGGTAGGAAAAGACAGTGTCTAGGGAATGTGGAAGGAACATCAAACATGAGTGCTAAATGAGAGGAAACAGGAATTGGAGGAGTCATATTTACCTCACATTAATCCTTACCAGATTTGGTCACCTGCATTAGTTGGCTTTGTTTGTTTGGATAAAGGCAGGAATAAAGGTTTCAAGAGGACAACAGTATTCTGTTGTGGCTTTCTTGATTATAAACTATATTCTTAGGCTCATTAACATATTCAGATTTTAATGAAGAATATATTTCAGAGTCAAATATAAATGCCATTTCGACTGCTGCTATGGCATAGTCAATATTCCTATCGCATCTTTGAGATGCAGTTTCATGTAGACCAGACTGGCCTCAAACTCACAGTCTAGCTGAGAATGATTGTGAATATAGGATCCTCTGGCCTCTGCTTCCCAAGTTCTGGGATCACTGGCATGCATAACCACGCCCATGATAGGCTAGCACTCTACAAACTGAGTTACAATCCTAGCCCTGCATATCACCGACTTTTATTTTTGTGTGCAGAGGCAAATATTGTTAAACATCTTAAACATCTTATAAACTATGAGGGAGGGGAGAGAGAGGGAGAGAGAGAGAGAGAAAGAGAGAGAAGCTACTCAGCTTCCCAGTCAGCCAAATTCCATCTGGCTCCTGAGCCCTGTAACACTTTGTAAGTATTTGTAAGTATTTGTTCCTTCTCTTCCGATATAAACTTCAGGCTAACTTTCCTTCAGCCCTTCTGCCCTGATCCCTTTGTATCTCCAATGCTGAGCTGCTGTCAAACTTGTGGGAAATAAAAGATTTTTTTTTTTTTACAGATGCCAAGCAAAGATCACAGACACAAACCTAGTTTAAAATTACAAAATCGATATTTTTAAAAAAAGGGATAAAAAACCCCCAGGAAACCTCCAGGTTGTTTTTAAAAGTCCTCAGTTCAAAGGTAGTGATTCAGGGATGAGTTGGAGGATCTGAGTGTCAATAGAGTCTGAGTTTGATAGGAAATGAACGATCTTTTTCATGGTGGTTTGGGACTCTTTGACTTATGACCATTGTACAAGGTGAAACTGAGAGTGTGTGGGAGGGGCTAATGAGAGAATGTGCAGAGGAAAATCATTCACCCTACCCCCTTCTAATGTAAGCTCTTTATTTTTTTTCTGGAGGATAATAAATAAGCACATATAACTGATTATAGAAATCTCAGCAGTTCAGTCAAAGATTCTATTTGAATATAGAGCAAAATGGGTAGGAACTAACATGACTAGTTGAACATAGGAACTACTGGGGATAGTTTGAGGATATTTGCGAGTGGTCTTCAAGGTTCTGCAGAAAGCAAGTGTTGGGGTATGGTTGGTGTAGAATCTCCTGGAACGAATACAATGCAAGGCTAGCTATTTTGAGAAACTATATTGATGTCTCTTCATATAGAATTAGCCCAATTTTGCCTTGTGACAGATGGAATAGTCTAATAAAGACTTCTTGTGTCAGAATTATATCTTCCTCCAATCTGTTAAGATCATTCTGTGAGCCAACAGTCTACCATGCTAGTAGCACTTGAAGAATTACCTCAGTTTCTGTTCCCCATGCAAGTCTTGTGTTCTTGTAAAATTTGAAGCCCTGCTCCAAGAGATTGGTATTTTGTCTTTGATTCTCCAGAAACCCAAATTTTCCCCTTACTATCCAATTATTCCTCAATGGGAATATTACCAGGATGTCAGCACCAGTGTCTGGAGGATGGCTGACCTTGGGTCATTCCTTGAATTTGTTCTCAGGGCCCCAGCATTTTTGCCCTCATAGTTTTCCAAGGAACAGTTCCAGCAAACCAATGGCTCAGATTTCTTTATAGTCCTGTCTCTTTCGTTCAGGTTCTCAGGTCAACACATTTATGCCAGAGGCTCCTAAGATGGGAATAGAACTGTGAGACTGATTGTTCCAGGATGAAAGTGCTAACTGAATAGAAGCACCTGGGACAAGTACCTCTGTTTCGTTTTGGTTGTTTTGATTTGGGAAGGGGGGCATTTCTCTTTCTATTATTAATTTATTTCTTTATTCACTTCATATCCCAATATTAGCCTCTCCCTCTTCCCAGTACCCCTCACACAGATCTTCCCTCCATTCCTTCCTCCCCATCTCCTCTAAGAAAGTAGTGCCCTTGCACTCCCCTGGATACTCCTCTTCCTGGCACATCAGTGAGCATGGGCTGGACCTAGGCCCTCTGTACAAATGTAGCAGAAGTACAGCTTAGTCTTCATGCAGGTCCCCCAACAACGAAAGCAGAGGCTGTCCCTGAGCCTGTTGCCTGCATGTAGTACTGTTCCCCTACCTGGGTCACCTCAGTGGGAAAGGATGTGCCAAGTCTCTCTGTAAGCAGGGGTACAGGCAGAAGAGTCTACTCTAATGCATACTTTCAGCCCAGACCAAACATAGCCATATTTGTTCTTTATTATTTTTCAGCATGAATATCAACAGATCACACTTCAGTGAAATCCATACTGTAGCCCTAGTGAGTAGATCGTATTGAGCAAAGCACAAGGAAACCCCCATGAGGTGACTCAGCACAAGTTGCAAGAAGGGACAGCATCACCAGCCTGACAGGGAGAAAAAAATAAGAGAGCTACTCTAAAGAATAACTGAGAATGGAGACTCTACGGTGGCAGTGGAACAAATTAATGAATTTTTGGCTATTTTTCTAGGTTTTTCAGTAATCTTGGTTCAGGCATAGAGTGTCAGGGAAACATAAAATAAATTCATTTAAATCTTGGAAATACCAGGAAAATAAAAGAAGGAATCTCTCCTCTCTCTCTCTCTCTCTCTCTCTCTCTCTCTCTCTCTCTCTCTCTCTGTGTGTGTGTGTGTGTGTGTGTTTTATGAGTACATAGCAAAGCTCCAAGTGACTTGCTTTAGTGCTACTTTAAGAACAACAAATTGAGTCTTTATAAACCCCAGATTCACTACATTTTCAACTTTTTCTATATTAACTTTATTTACTATCATAGAATCTTCTGCACCCAACATTTTAGAACTGGGGTTACTGATATCCCAACGACCTTCTAGATCTTGATTCAGTACTCATCAGCCAGAGCACTAACCAATAATTACAGTGTTAACAACTCCCTGAGCCTAGAATCCTCACCGCCTTACTTAGAGGAGAGAGAGGTCTACACTACGGTCCTCATACACATGCTTGATCTTGGAGACTGGAATACACGCAGTAATTCTGCTCCTAAAGGGACTCTACTAACACTTTCCTTTCCCCTGGGTAAAAATGGGCATTAGCTCTTTGAAGCCATGTTTTCCAGTACATGGTAAAACTATACCATGTCCCAATACACAAAGGCTAAAGAAACCATTTCTTCCCTGTATTTAGAAAGTAGATTTCAGAGATTCTAGCATATTGTGCCCCTCACAAGCCCTGCGACATGATGTCCCCTCACAGGCTCTGTCACATGATGCTCCTCACAGGCCCTGCCACACCATACCCTTCACAGACCCTGCCACAGCATGCCCCCCACAGGCCCTGTCACATGATGCCCCTCACAGGACCTGTCACATGATGCTCCTCACAGGCCCAGTCACACACTGTTCTTCACAAGCCCAGTCACACCATGCTCCTCACAGGCCCTGCCACATCCTGCTTGCTTTCCAGCTTTGCCTGTTGATGAGTGAAATTGAAGGGACAGGTGCCTATGTAGGATTTGGCAGAGGGGAAACTACGAGATTCTATTTATGTAGCATGGAATAAAGAAAGTCTTCACAAAGATACTGTGTAATTTAGGTGAGGGGAAGTCTTCAAACATTTGCCCAACTTTTGCTAAACATGAATTTGGTTCCTGTTTTGTTTTTTATTCCTTTTAAAGTCTTTATTCAGAAGAAGCTCAGAGGTGTATGCACAGATGGAGCTGATCCAGTTCCCCAAACCTGTGCCTCCAGTCTTTTTAAAAATCTAGTCTTCAGTTTCAGGGTATGGGGGATTGGGCATTCAGTCTTTAATCCAGTGTTCAGGAGACAAAGGCTAGTGTTTGAGGCTAGCCTGGTGTTCATAGTGATTTATAGGGCAGCCAGGACTAAACTCTCCCCTCCCCCCAAAATGTCTTCAGATCTGTGAGCTAATATAGGTTCAATTACTGGGGTTCTTGTTATAACCATAATTATTGACTTAGCTATGATCAGATTGTTGAGTCACGGTCAAGGTTATTGAGCTGTTTCAGAATCTCTGACTCACCAAAAGAGAAATTATTTGTCAATCTCCACTTTATTTATTATTATTTAAAATTGTAAGACAAAGGTGGTCAGGTAACATGATAGTAAATTCATCTGGGGGGCCGGGCAGTGGTGGCGCACGCCTTTAATCCCAGCACTTGGGAGGCAGAGGCAGGCAGATTTCTGAGTTCGAGGCCAGCCTGGTCTACCAAGTGAGTTCCAGGACAGCCAGAGCTACACAGAGGAAACCTTGTCTCGAAAAACAAAAACAAACAAACAAACAAACAAAAAAGTAAATTCATTTGGGAACATAAGCGATTCACTCATTCTAATACATTAACTCCAAAGATAGTTACTAGAAGAATTGTGCTAGGAAAGAAGCTGATACTACATAAAGGTCAAGGTAACAGTGATACCCTAGGAGGAAGGCATATGCTATGAAATCAAGATTGAGAAATACTTTTAAGTGTCAAATGTTCACTATTTATGTCAATGACAGAGTCAGAACAAATTCTTCATGAATGCAGAAGGAAGGCCAGCGCACAGACACATCTAGAAAGAAATATCTATTGTTTTCTTACTCAGAACAGAGTGACCATATGTCACTCTTATTCCAGACAGATGAGTTTACACTTATACTCTTTTTAAAAATCTCTCTCTCTCTTTCTAACCTGTCTCACTCTGGGCTGAACAGGACATGGTTACTCCTTAAAATTAGGTCAACTCAAGTCTAAGCATAACCCTTAAAGTCTTAGAATGAAGATAATGTATTTTGAGAATCAGACTAACCAGGCTTATTTTTCAATATTTCAAATAAAGTAAACAAGCCTTGTCAAACAGTTTATATCACAGAGTGAGAAGAGATGGTTCACAAGCAAAAAGAACTTGCTGCTTTTGCGGACGACCATGTTCCCAACACATACTTGACAACTAACTGGAATTCTAGTTGCAGAGCCTTGGAAGTCCTCTTCAGGACAAAAAAGAAACTAGGTGGGTATATGATATGCATAAATGAATGCAGGCAGATACACAAATATACATGCAGGCTAAGACACATGTACACACACACACACACACACACACACACACACACACATATATATGGAGAGAGAGAGAGAGAGAGAGAGAGAGAGAGACTCTTAAAATTTTTGAGACATGAAATACATACTAATGTTAAGCTTAATATACACATATACAGAATAACACTTCTGAATGTTTTAATTGTATAGTTAAAAATTCAGTTGCGCTGCAAGGTTATAAAATGCAGAAGAGTTTGGCTTGGGCACGTGATCTGGCAATAGAATACAGATAACTGTTTCAACAGATGTGTCTGTGAGAATATGCCACTAAATGTAAACATAGCTTATATATAAAAGTGTCAAAATATCTGCAGAAATTCATGCAAACAACACTCAGCTCAGAGTATACATATACACATGTACAGAAACATATTCTTCCAACCGAACATATTAGTTTTAACATTTATATGTGAAGAAATAAGACTAGTGCATATAGGATCTATTTATGAAACCACTTCAGCAATGTCTCTTTCAAACTCCATTTTGAGATCCCAGAATACATGCCCTTTCTTGTTACAGCTGAAGCCCCAGCCAATTTTGCAAATGGTCTTGGAAAATTGCCCTTAGAATTGACTGTCTCTTGGGAAGGCTTACTGGTAGAGAAAGCAGAGACACAGGGGAGTTTCCAAAACCCAGAAAAAGGCAAAGGAGAAGGCAGAAGGGTAACTTGGAACAGGTGGCATCAATTTCTCTTTAACCAGTAATTCTATTCATTATTAGCAACTGTTTCCACTTGTGTGAAAAACAGTTTTGTATTAATCCAATTTAACTCACAAAAATTGACAAAAGTTTAGGGTCTATATTCCAGGAAGTCCACTGTAAGGAATTTATTCACACTTAAGAACAAAGATCTTCTATTTTACAATCTGAATGTAATTGAGTGTAACTCACCAAATATCTGAAGGTCTGTAATGTACCGTCTCCCAGACTTCACTTTCCACTTTATTATACTATATAGAGGATGAAAAGTTACCTAGTCAAAGCTATACAATAGGAAAACCAGAGAAGAACTGAGTGATTAATAATTTTTCAGATATAGGGAAGATCTTGTTCAACTGAAAGAAAGAAAAAGAATTCAAGAACAGTAAATAATTGTAAACTGATTCCAAGAGATGGACATTTCTTCAGTACAAAGAAGAACTCTAAATAAATCATCTAGCATAAAAAGATGAGCAAATAAGGACTTTGAGGGGCTTGTTCTGGGGTGGGGCATGTTTTCATTACTAGATTAAGATTATCTGGAGATATATAAAGAAAAATTTAGAGGATTGTTCTTTTCAACAAACTTCATTCCAAAATATTTTCAAAGTAATGTATCCAAAGGTCAAGTAAAATATTCTCTAATGGCCCTATAATTTAAACAGACATTGACTCTCATTAGTAAATATATTTGTATAAAAGGATCTGAATTATTATTTTAAGAAAGAGTAAGAGTGGCAAATAACAAAAACCCAGCATGCTGCAAATTTAATGTGATCAGCTGAAGCTGCTCAACCATCAAAGTCCCACTAGTGTATTGCATTAGAAAGAACTGAAGAAATATGGCCCATGTATTTAAATAAGTAGTATAAAACAGCAGGAATAAAAAATAGAGAAAATAAGAGTGAGCAGATAGAAACTAAAGGATTACAAGATCAATCCTGGGTCTATATTGGGTGTCATAGGAGAAACGGTTCAATTAGGTGATTAATTAGTTAATGATTGTGTATGAAAGAATTCTAAGTTATATAGCATCAGATAGTAAATAAAAATTATATCTTACCCAGCTTTGAAACTTATTAGTGTGGGGAGCCGACACAGAAGGTGGCTATCATCCTGGCAGCCATCTTGAGCCATATACCCTGACAAGAGACTTGTTTACAACAGCCTACAACAGCTAAACACACTCTGATAACATCTTGTTTTAGATACCCAGGATCTTCCCTTGGGTGTGTGAGACTTAAAGGTGTGATTTAGAGCCTTAAGAGCATGACTTAAGGTGTGATTTAGAGATAAGACCTAAGGGCGTGACTTAAGGGCATGACTTAGAGGCATGGCTTAGAAGTGAGACATGTAAAAGACGAGAGGCAGACAGAAGAAATCATTAGACAAGAGAATTAGTTAGTAGGCACTTGGTACTTGAGACAGAGAACTTGGAAGTACTGGGATTAGGACCTGAGACTAGGGACTAGGAACTCAAGACTTGAGACTTGATACTAGGAACTAGGGACTTGGAAAGAAGAAGAGAGACTGAAGAATAAATGAGATTGAATCACACTCTGTCTGGTCTCCATTCCTCTTGTCTGTCCTCACTCTCTCTCTTGCTGAACCCTGACCAGCAGACTGGAGCAGCTTGGGGCAGTAGTAGCTGGAGCAATTTAGCCCCCAAGGCTTTTGACAGCGTGGGTTCCAACATTGATAGTGGTCCTCAACATTTTGGCACCCAATTGTGGGGCAGCTTGGGCCGCAACATATTAGCTAGAACAATGACAGTCCTGGCAAGATATGCCTACTAGTTCAATAATAGCATGGATGTTATTGGAGCAACCAATAATTCCCTGATTAACTCAGCTCCACACTGTGGAACCCATATATGGCACTTTTATGGGAGCAAAACCTATGCCTACATAGATCATGGGCTCTAGAGGAGAATCTATTGTTACTATTCTGCTAAATAGACACAGTATTTAAATGCTTACTAAAGACTTATTGCTGTACTCAGATTAGTATACCTCTCACCCCTCATCCCAGAAGCTTCTTCTTGCAGTAGATAGTCATTGATACAGAGCCCTCAACTCATTAGATGTAGAGAATGAGAGACCAAGAGAAACCTTATCCTTAGGTGGGGGTGGACATATCCCACAAATTCCCACAAGGCTCAGGATCTTCAAAGAACTTGGGGCAAGAGATGTAAGAGACAGAGATTGGAAGGACTAAAAGGAGACGGTGCTTCTTGGATACAATAGATCAATTACACACATTTAAGGATGTGTCTGCTGCTTGTAGATCGACTGTGCTCAATGTCAGGCACCGCATCCCATACATTTGGCCAGCACAAATTGAATCTGATGGGTGTTAAAAACAACAAAAGGCTAAAATAAAAAACAGGAAGCTGGATGAGGAGAAGATTTGGTGGAGGTGTGAACATGAACAAACTACATTATACAAAATTCTCAAAGAATTAAAAAAAATGATGGTTTTAAAATTATATTTGAATTTTAATTAAATAGCCACATGGAGAAAATTGAGACCAATAACTCAATAATACATGTTTTATTCATACACATTTATAAAAAAAGAACTAATTCTGAGCTTGGTCAGCATTAGAGACCAACAAATATCAAAAGTTGACATTATTTAAATTTTGTTATCAAGTCATTTTGTCATTGTGTTAGAAATCAATACAAATATTAAAAAATGATAATGTCTGAAAATAGAAAGCTATGTCGCTTGTGGGTCAAAGAAGAGACCATAATAAGAATCAGAAAGCCCTGTAAATGAGCTAAAATCTACTAAGACAAATGGAACTCAAAGTCAAATCTATAGGAAAATCTTGGTTTTCTGTCATGCCATGTTGTTTTTTAAATGTGCCAGCATATAAATTAGAAGTTTATATGCATATTTGAAAGTTGTTGTTCAACGTGAGAACTTCACGTGACAAACAAACCCAATGAAAAAAGGAGAAAAGTCATATTAAGAGAAAAACATAATCAAACATTTACAACAAACAGGAAACCAACAGGAATAAATTCTGGTTTTCTGAAAATTAGACACAGCCCAGGGATGAAGTATAAACATAGGGGCAGGATGTGGGGATGGAAGAAACAGGGTATATGATAAGAAACAAAATTGGAGTTTGGGAGAGAGAGTGAAAATGAGAGATAGGAAGATTTTATTAATTTTACAAATAATTTAAATGTTTATTTATTTTTATTCTTTGGAAAAATTCATTCATGTATATAATGTATCTTCATCATGTTCACCCTGCCCCCTCCTTAAAACTCACCATAGTCTCCTCTTCTCCCTTCTAACTTCATGTCCATGAAATAAATACATGTATGTATGTATGTATGTATGTATGTATGTGTGTATGTATGTATGTAAGTATGTGTGTATGTACATACATAACCATTGAATACAATTAGTGATTTGATTTGAGTCAGGGTTACACTAAATAGTCCAGACTTGCCTCAAACTCATGCAATCTGTTTGCCTCAGCCTCCCAAGTGCTAGTAACTACAAGCTGTGAACCACCATGCCCAGGAATTTTAGAATATTTAAATATGTTTTTGAAGCAATTTGTCTATTTCAAGTTACTCTAATTAAATAGAGATTGTAAAGCCTGGGTAACCAGTTACCATTAGAGAATCAAGGAATAATTTATTTTTAAAACATCCATCACCTGACCAATACTAAAAATATGCAGAAGTAAATGGTTATTAGATGATATTATTGACTACCTAAAAGATGTATATCAAATGGCTAGCAAATACATAATGTATTTATATCATTCAGAAAGATGAAATACAATAAACTTAATAGCAAACAAAAAATTGAGATAACATACATGGGGAAAGTTATTATAAAAGTAGCTTGAGAATTTTATTGAAAATAAAACACATATTAAAAACACACTAGAGAAAATTAAGATGAAGAGACAATGCACATGTAATTATAATAGTTGTAAGGTAAAAACATGTCATTTTCTTAATTGACCATAGATCCTAAAACACATTTTAAAAATATTTTTAGAAAATAAAATTTCCATTAAATATAAGAACACAAGATGCATTAGATTATACTTTCTTAAATATTAATTTTATCCAGAATAATCAAAGATTTGGGGGGTTGGAGATACAGCTTCTTGGTTGAGATCACTTGCTGTTCTTTTATAAAAACAAGGTTTTGCTCCCAACACCCACACAGAAGCTCAGAACCATGTGTAACTCCAGTTCTACTAGGTCTGATGCCCTATTCTGGCCTCCATGGGCACCAGGCATACAAATTGTGCATATATTTACATTCTGACAAAACACTCATACACACAGGGGAAAAAAGTACTGAAAAAAGCATAAGTAAGATAAGCTAAAGTAAGTCCATCGCAACCAGAAAGAAGCTGGAAATGAGGTGGACTGCTAAAAATGTTCAGAAATAAACATGAACATTTCTGTAGAGGCTGGGCTTATTTGCTGGAGCATGGGAAATGTATAAGTGGCTACATCACTAATGAAAATGAGACTCCTTCTTTGAGTAGCCACTAAATGATCATAGTCTCTCAGGGAGAAGAGATGCCACATGATCTCCTCCCCTTTAAGAATGGAATGTTGATATAGTCTTGTTCATGTCTTTTTTTTAGATATCTACAGAAGCTGTGAGTTCATAAACATAATGGCTATGTATGTTCAGAAAACATTAGAGACTGAGGGAAAGGTGGTTCTGTGACCAGCACAAATTGGGATCCATCTCAAGGGGATGCTTTGAGGCCTGACACTATTACTGGTGCTATGGTGTGATCACAGACAAGAGCATAGCGTGGCTGCCCTCTGAGAAGCCCAACAAGTAGCTGACTAAGACAACACAGATACTTACACCCAACCATTGGACTGAAGTCAGGGACCTCTGTGGTTGAATTCGAGAATGGCTAGAAGAAGCTGAGGAAGAGGGTGACTCCATAGGTAGACCAGCAGTCTCAAGTAACCCAGACCTCTGAGATCTCTCAGACACTGAACCACCAATCAGGCAGCACACACTAGCTGGTTTGAGGCCCCCAACAGCAGAAGACTGTTTGGTCTGACCTCAGTGGGACAAGTTGCCCCTAACCTTGGAGAGACTTGAGGCACCAGGGAGTGGGAAGGCCTGACTGTGTGGGAGGACATCCTCTTGAAGACGGGAGAGGAGGAATGGGATGAGGTTTCTCTCACCAAAGTTGAGAGCAGCACTAATCTATAGATACAAATAGAAAGTAGTATGATAACATATGTATTTAGCCAAATAGCTGATTGGTTCTCTCTATGGACTACAATCTTTCAATCCATGAGCTCCTAGGTTAGAATACAAAATATGAGTTCTGTCCTGTGCAATGGACCTCAAATGCAACAAGAAAGCTGTTGGTTACACCTTAATATTTATGCAACTATTCCACCAGTTGGCATATTTGGAAAGGAAGAGAAGCAATCATAATCAAACTCAATGTATAACAAAATATAGACATGAAAGTAAAAGGGAAAGAACAGTTTCAGCAGGAGAGAAAGGCAAAGAGAAAAGGTAATAGGGAGAGGAAATGGCCAAAGTTCATTACAGTGTATATGAAGTCATCAAAGAATATAAGAATTCAAGTATCCATTAAATAATACTGTTGAAAAAAATGTTCAATGACATAGGAAATTATCCTGATGCAATTGAAAGCTAAATGAAAATGATGTGCACACAATTTCAATTTTCTAAAAAAATCTATATGCAGAAAAAGTGTGTCTGAAGAAAATGAACTAGATTTATAATTTGTCTCTAAGGATTAAGATTAATATAAAGGAGCAGTTAATCATGAGAGGCTGATAAAGTACTGAGTTACTGTGTATTGCTGTCATGAATACAGTCATGTTGAGGACCACAACGCCTCAACACAGGAACAGTAAAAACTTCCCCTGGCCCATGAGAGATGTGCAAAATATACTGATGGCAACTTATTCCTCCTGGAATTTTATAACCAAAGACTATTCCCTTCTAGAGACCTTGCCTCTTTGTTCAGCTGTATACTATAAACTCTCTGCCTTGATTCAAGTGTGTGTGTGTGTGTGTGTGTGTGTGTGTGTGTGTGTGTGTGTGTG
>JANHMN010000002.1:220385184-220423555 GCA_030674055.1 Rhabdomys pumilio
TGTGTGTGTGTGTGTGTGTGTGTGTGTGTGTGTGTGTGTGTGTGTGTCAGAAGAAGGAATTGAGGGAGGCAGGTAAAAGGAATCATCAAAAAGTCAAAAGAACAGATGAAGAAATGTGGTAGGGGGTGTCAACAGACTTAATAAACAGTATCACAGTACTGAACACAGACTTTGTTGTTAAATGGTTTTTGTGGTGACTCTAAATACACCTCCTGATAGTTGGAACATGGTGATCTCTCATTCCATTTTTAGAGGTTGAACAGTGGATGTGATGCCTAGGTTCTCTTTTATCAAACTGAACAGACTGAATTATTTTTCAGTATATAGTGTAGTCCTATATTGTAGCTATGCAAGGTAACCAAATTTATATTTGAAATAGATATAAAGTTCTATTTTTGCCTGTTGCTTCTCTCTCTAAGGTTCTGAGAATTATGAAGGGATGGGCCAACATATCCAAATTATACAGCTTCTCTCAGGTGTGCTTTCAGTTCAGATATCAGCATAGGCAGTGAAACTTGAGTCACTTGACAGACTGTCATTTGAACCTTCATTATTGAGAATAATAATATACATACACACACACATACTTGCGAGAAAGAGACAGAGATAGATAGATAGACAAACAGACACTTGAAAATGGAAGATTTTAACATAAGCACTCATGGATTCATGGGTATTTCATTATCTTGGACACATCACTGTCTTTCTATATCAGCAGTGGTGATAAAGTGAGAGAAAAAATTAATAGGAAAATGGCATGAACAGAAAAGAGAATGTGTTCAGTAGTGAATGAACATTCTCAGATTAATGGGTCACATATGACTATAGACAAAGAACTCAATACCACTGGACTCCAGTTGACACTGGAGTCATCCATCTTCTCTGTGATGCATTTGTCTCTGTAAGCATCATATTGATAGTAAGAATGGTACTTACCCCCAGTCACATTTGTTCTCTTAGCTTCCCCAAGGAAAAATAAGCTTTCTTTATTTATAATTTCTCTTGGGAGTTCCAGAAATTTGTCTCAGTTATACTGAAAAGAAGGTAGATAGTTATCTACATAAGACAGGAAAAACCAGATGACTGGTGCTGTAACATGCCATGGGAGAACATAGCTGGAATTGAGTACATTCCAATACTTGGTAGTAACTGATGAGAATTCTGGGCTTTCAACCTAACACCTAGGGTCATATTAAAACCTTGGCTTATGTGGGGTATGACTGACTCTCTGAAAGGCATTTATTTCTGATGTTTATGTTTGGCTCACATACACTTCCACACTCAAGACCCTAATAGCTGAAGCCAATGGAGAGAGCTTTTCTCAAGTCTCATTGTGGACCCAAAGGACAAGCCAAAATTGTTCTTTAAAAAATTAGTTGGATAAACTCTTAACCTTTAGCAGTGGGGTGTTAGTTTTCCTGGCCAGGCTGCTGAACTCTGGTAACACTAGACTCCTGATCCCCAGGGAAGCACTATGCATAGCATGCCTAAAATGTGGCTTGGAGCTACAGTAACCCAAGTGAGGCCTTCTGTTTTCAGCAAAGACCAAAAAATTTCTGATGGTCTTCTGCATTCTTTTGCTCAGTACTAGTCCCTCCTCCCGACTAAAGACCATGCAAATAGTGCATGTAAATCTCCTGGTCTGCTTGCCAACATTCCAAATGCTTCAGAGGAAATGTGGTCACTATGGGTGCCTAACGTTGCTTGGAAAGGTCATGGGCAAATGTGGGCTATAAATATCTTGGTGTTACAGCTGGTCTGCTACCCCTCCCAAAATACCCAGTACTCAACCAGCTGTACTAAACCTACAGAGTTAGAGTTCCTGAATTTACAACTCAAGCCAGATGCTTGGGGTATAAGAAGGTATGGGGAAAGGTGATGGGGATCGTATGTAGAGAAAACAGAGAACAGTTAATAACAGAACCACAGTGTAGTCTCAGAAATGCCTGTTTCAGAAGCTAAAACATGCTGACCCTGAATATAAAGGGCCTATCTACCATGGCACAGATGAACAACATCAGACTGAGAATTTCGATCACATAATTTCCCTACAATGTTCTCTTCTCTGAGCCATCATCCCCTGTCACGAGATGCACTACAGAAGGATTTAGCCCTTTCCCTGCAAATTCTCAAGACATATCCTCGTGTTTTTCTGCTGCTGGCACAAAAGCCAAAAGGCACTCTTGGGCTGTTACACTAACACTTGACATCCATTAGTTTACTGAGAAGGAAATATCCAAACATTAGCATAAGCTAACAATTCCTCTTCTGCACTTGAACTTGATGCTTATCTGGGATCACTGCTTGGCAATGGAAGGGAACTTGAGAATTTGGGGGGGAGCAAGGAAGCATCCAGATCTTGGTACTAGCATACAACTGACTATATATAAATGGCATTTTGGATCTATGCACGGGTACACATGTTTATTTTCCTAATCTTTTGACTCTAACAGTTTCGGATATAGTGGTTGCCAAAGATGAATAACTCATAAATCTTTAATAAAAGAATCAAGGGCTGGCAAGATGGCTTAGTGGGTAAGAGAACTTGCTGCCAAACCTATGACCTGAGTTTGATCCCAGGGACTCAAATGATGAAAGAAGAAAACTGACATATGCAGGTTGTCCTCTCATGGCCACATAAACACAATAAAGAAACAAATAAATAATGTAAAACAAACAAAATATCTTTAAGAAAATTCTGGAGTAAATCCAGACTAATTAAATCTGGATGAGTCAAGAAAGCTATTTGCTGGATCTTAGAGGAATACTCATAGAGGAAAAAAAAAAACCAGTAAAGATCTCAATCTCATTAATGTCCCTGCACATAACTCTTTATACTTGTCACTGGCCTGTAGGAGCAGTCCAAAGAGACCAGCTATTTACCTCTGTGATATTTTCTAATATAGTGCTATCAACTTCACTTCTCTCACTGAGTCTTCTTCTTTCAGGAAGGCCAGAGAGCTGAGGTAAACTCACAATCATTCTGCAAAAGAAGAATGAGAAGCAAGCTTTGTCCTAACAACGGGCCACAAAAAACATTTGTTTATTCTTGGTAATTATTATTATTTCTAGGTAAGAAAGCCAAGTTAAAGAAAATGACAACTCAAGTTTTTCAGGGAGCTAATATAAGAAGATTCCATTCCGTCCTGTATCCCATTCTTCCCGAGAGCATCCTTCACAGAGTTTGTGAGAAAAGGAACTTAGCAGCAGTAGCAAGGGATGCTATAGTGAGATATGAGATTAGACTGTGGTGGCCAATAAATATGGAGCCAGTTCTACTTCTTGTTTTGGATGCATCCCCACATTCTCTCGGGCCCAGTGTATCTGCTTCTACTTGATTGAAATGATTCTTTTCTCATTAGGTAACTCTCTAATTCTTATGAAAATATGGTGACACAAAGGTTTACAGTACTTTCTATGTGCTGGATTGGGTTCCTCGTGCTTTATGTACTATGTATGTATGTATTGGTTTTATAGTATATCCATAAAGCAGATAGCACTGCATCATCAATGAGCAAAGAAAGAAATGGGCAAATGGCTAACTGCTGTGAGGACTTGAGCATGCTCATCTGCTTGGAATCAGTTTTCATTCCTCTCTTCCCTTTTCTAACTAGCACACTGGCATTCAGGATATTAAGAGTTATTCCTTCAACACCAATAACTGTATTCAGTATAGAGAGATTCAACATAAAAATACACAGGCTTGGATGTTTAACCCATATGTTACACATAATTTGAATTCATTATGAAGCAATTCCATGTTGGGTCATCTTCTCTTCCCAACACCTGTCTTTTCCAATTTGGCTATCTGACTTCCTTCTGGAGATCTGGCATAGAGTTTAGCAAAGCTTCCCTGAACCACAAAACAAACAATATCCAAAAAAAAATTCAGAAGCCTTTCATGATGTTCTAAGAAGTATGAGATAAGAATTTTCTGATAAAGCCAGGTATGGTTGTTGTCTTTGTAGTCTCGGCAATCGGGAGGCCAAGGTAAGATCACCACAAGATTGAGGATAGTCAGGAGTACTTACTGAGCACCAACCCAGTCTAGGCTACATATAAGGCCCTGTTTAAACCAACCAAAAGACCACCAACAACAAATAAATGTGTGATAAGATATATATTAGGCTTGCAAATAGCTAAAATCACATTTGTCCTGTAGGACAAATTTGTATGGCTAGTCCCAAGGGAATCTTGTTGGTTCTGAGATTGTTTCTTTTTCATCTCTTCTCAGAAGAATTTTCAACTTTCCTTAAGTGCTCCCAGAAAGGGAGATGTAATCCCAAAGATGTCTGCTGCCTCAGACTCCATCTTAAAACCCCACAATGAATGTTTTCAAAGTTGGCACAGCACATTTGGGAAACCAACCTCCATGGAGACACAGTGACACAGGCTCATTCCTCTGGTTTCTAGCATGCCTTGTGAGAGGATATTTACTTCTGATACACATGCCACCTTGTAAGCTCAGCTAAAGTTCAAAGTAGTTTTCAGGTGAAGCTTCATGCTCTCCAACCCCAATTTTCAGCCAGGTCCATGAGAAGTCTTGCTCCATGAGATACAATTATCTTGTGAGAGCCTCACAGTGGCCTTGTAAAGCCAAACTGTCTTAAGCTTACCAGCTAACACAGGAGAAAACTGAGACTCTGGAAAAGGGATAAATGATACAGGGTTCATACTTAGGATAATCCAAAATTACACCTATTTTTTTTTACATATTTTGTCTACATATTTTTATCTGAATGCCTTTGGGTTTGATTTTTGGTTTGTTTCTTTGTTCATTTGGATGGTTAGTTGGTTGGTTGGTTGGTTGGTTGGTTGGTTGGTTGGTTGGTTTTGGTATTTCAAGAAGGTTTATCTGTGTGTGGTGGTTTGAATATGCTTGGCCCAGGGAATGGTACTATTAGGAGGTGTGGCCTTGTTGGAGTAGGTGCGACCTTGTGGGAGGAAGTATGTCACTGTGGGGCTTGAAAAAGTGCCTCCTAGCTGCTCGGAAGAGAGTCTCTTCTGGTTGCTTTCCGATCAAGATGTAGAACTTTCAGCTCCTTCTCTAGCATTACACATGACTGCACACTGATATGCTGCCCACCATGATGATAATGAACCGAGGCTCTGAAAATGTAAGCCTGCCCCAATTAAATGTTTACCTTTATATGAGTTGCCTTGGTCGTGTTGTCTCTTCATAGCAATGGAAACCCTAACTAAGACACTGTTAAGCCCTGGCTGTCCTGGAACTCACTCTGTAGACATATTAACCTCAAACTTACAGAAACTCTTTTGCCCCTGTCTCCCAAGTGCTGGGATCAAAGGTATGCATTACCATTGCCCAGCATCTAAATGTCTTCTTACAGAATGAATCAGGAGCCATTAACTTGCCATATTTTCATCTTGTAGAACATGTTGGATTCTGAAGAAATTTGTGTTCAGTATTAGGTGCAAAGAGAAATGGGAAATGGGTAAAAATAAAGACAAAAGGGATTCTTACTAAATTCCGATGTTGCACTAATGAAGCCAGTTCTTGTTTACCAGAAACAATAAACACCACCATCAGTTATCTTATTGTTAGTGGTTTGCATCTAATAAATGTGGAATATACATTTATTTGAAGTACAAATATTCACCAAATAGAACAGCTTGTGGGTCATAAACAAAATTTCAGTACCTTCTCTAGTATTAGGATCCCATCAAGTGCGTTCTTTGACTAGTGGAATTAATCTAGAACTAGGTTTTGTTTTCTTTTTTAAAGAAGATAAACAAATGTCGCAGAATTATTAGAAAGGAAATATTTACATTTTAGATATACTTTATATGCATAATCAAACCTTTCTACTTCAGTTTGTACGCATTGAAAAATACATGTACTCCAGCACCTTCTCACAAACATCTTTTCCGTAGAAATTTAGTCAAGGCAATTGCTGACCTGGTTTCTGACTTTTTGAGGCTGAACATGTAATGCTGCATTCATAAGCCTGGTGTAATGTGCTTGAGAGTCACTGGAACTATCCAGCAAATCAATCAACAGTCTATGCCTTTGCTTTGTTGCACAGTATTCCTCTGCATAGGTGTGTCTGTTGGTTCATCTATTCTCCAGATGTGTGAGATTTGTTGTCTCTCCAGTATTTGGTAATTATGCATCAAGACAAGAGCAAATTCATGACTAAAATTGTTCATCTACAAGTGGATTTGACTGAATGAGAAACTGTGATTTATTTCCCTGGTATAGAACTTTTTTTTATTCTTATCATCATGTAAGAAAATTTTTTTTCATTCTCATTTGTTGCATTTAACAAAGTTATCATTTTCTTTGTTCCTTCTCTTCTTCATTCCACATTCTAGCTCTCATTTGGTTTCATCATTTGGAATTTAAACATTTCTCACATGTCCATGCATGTGGTTGCAATGCACAAGGGCTCACCCTGTTTGATGTTCTCTGAGAATCCTGGATTTCTGGGGAGTTCCTTCCATAATTTCATTAAATCAATTATACATATGTTAATAAGCACAGCCTCAGTCTTTTGATAATCTATTAATTTTATCTTGCACTCTTATTATTTCTTTTTCTAATTAAATTTTCAGTTTTATAACTGTCAGAAACTATTATGTTCAGTTTTACTATGCTCAATTTCATTTCATAATTTATTGCTTTTTGATTATATATAGCACTGGAAATTGAACTCAGAGCCTTGTGAAAGCACTCATTTTGAAATATTCTTCTAACTTACTGTCATTTTCATTGACTCTTTCAATAGCTATCAAGTATACTTATGAATGGGTTAAAGTTGTCCTTCATTTGTGATCCCACAATTTTTAATTTGTAGCATTTTTTTTTGCATAAGATCCACCTTTATCCTGAAACACTGGATGTTAAGGCATGTTCACCATTTTTAACACATGACCATTTGCTACAATCAATAGTTATATAGATATTGGAGTTGTATTATCTGAGTGATGTTTTAGTAACTTCCCTTGATTAGGCCTTGAATAAACAACCAAACATTAAGTACTATGAGATTTTCATACATGGAGAAACTGAGGCTAAATGAAGCTAGGTAACCTCAAGGTCAGAGTGCTGAAGAAAGATAGGATGAAGTCAGCTGAATTCCAGATGCCAATTTCTGTTCATTCTACTGTGCTGCCATTTCATAGGAACACAGTAAAATACTGATGGACAAAAAGACCTGAAACCTAAAGTACTCAGTTGTCCAGTCTTCCAGGAGAGATGTCTCAGGGAATCCAAATATTGGAATGCAGCTTAGTTAGAAGCCATTGTGAACTCATAGCTATGCTCTGATGATGCTGAACTATTGAAGAAGCCAGATAAAATAATGAAGACTTAGTAGGTAGCTGTCACTGTGACTAGTCTTGTTCACCTGGCCCTTGCAGTGCAAAGCCAGGAGCAGCAAGAGGTTCTGGCTTCCATGGTAACCTTTGGCATAATTCATGAAGACCTCTACTTCACCCTGGCTCTTCACTGGGAAAACATTAACTTTTTCACTGAATAATCCTTTGTAGCTTACAAAATAAGCTCTGTGATTTGTCTCTCTCCTTATTAAAATGAACGAAATTCACAACCCCTTACATTCTAATGCACAGCGAAGGGTATGCTGGCTGGCAGCCAGCATCACAGCTCAGAAGGCTCAGGCAGTAGCATGAAGTGGGTTGGAGCCTGTGCTTTTTTGAACTATGAAAACTCAGCTGTGTACAAATTCCTCATGGATCATGGACTCTGAGGAGAGGCTCCACACAACCAAAGGCCAGACGCATTACCTGCCCAACAACTTAAGTAGAGAAGAGAAGGGCAGCTGGACTGGTGGTATCACCTCCATAACAAGCAATCTGCCCCCATTTCAGTAAGACCCCTTGCCAAGAGGTGGTGTTTTATGGCCATGGGTGGGAGGGTAGGCATTGAAAGATGGTCTGCAAAGAAGACTTGCTGTTAGGATGTTAGAAGTTAGATGTCTCAAGCAAACCTGCATAACATCTTCTTGCTTTTGACTCAATAATATTGTTCCTAAGAAAATAATTCAAAATAAAAATTCACATGGAAAGATGCTACTGATGACAAGCTGCGTTTATCATATTAGAGTCTGGAAGATTTCCTGCACCAAGTGTCCCATGGTTATTAATATAATTCTGCCCCGTATTGAAACTACAGAAAAGAGGAGTGAAAATATCAAGGTTATAACAGATGAGTATTTCCCAGGAAAGAAAGGTCATAAGCATTTATATTGAAAAGGCAGAGTAAGCATCTAACATGATAAGAAACAAATGATCAAACGTAAGTAATTCTAGAATTAAGAGTGAAGAAGAGGCTTGATGCTTTCCATGGTGCAGACGACAGGTAGAAAAAACAAGATATAAACAGATCTCAGCCCTCGAAGCTGGTAACACAGTATGCCTGGATTGTCATAGGTAACAGAAACATAGCAGCTATGAGTTTCCTAGGTTATAGGAAAATGGTTTATAAAAATAAAACTTAGCTGGGTTTGTAGAGTACACCGTTTATTCTCAGAGAGGTACAGACAAGTTGTGAGTTCAAGGGTAGCCTGGTCTACAAAGAGAGTTCCAAGCTAGTCATAAATACATAGGAGAACTCGGTCTCAAAAAAAAAAAAAGGTGATAGTTATTTGCTTGTTATATAGATATAATGATTTAAAGTTCTCTACATTATGTAATAGGTGATGGAATTCAAAGATGTATGAATTATATAATTGTGTATAATGAATAAATATAGGTAGGGGCTGAGAAGATGGCTTCATTGTTAAAATTCTTCCCTCACAACCATAAGAATCTGATCCCAGTAAAAAGGCAAGATGTGGTGGCACAGGCTTGTAGTCCTGATGTTGAATAGGTGGACATAGGCAAATCCTGGGTCTCACTGGCAAGCCTAATTGGTGAGCTCTTGACAGGAGGAACTATTCTCAAAGGAAGTTGATGATGTTCTTGAAAATGACACCTGAGATTGCCCCTGGCCTCCATGTACAGGCTCACACTCATGAACCCTCCCATATGCACACAGGCATACACACATGTGCACACACATACATAAACACATAAAATATGCAACATAAATATATTAGAAGACACATTAATTTCCTGATCTATAGAAGTGACAAAAGCAGATTTATTTTCTTCTAATTATCTTTGCCTCTAGTTTCTGCTGCATGACTCTCCAAACCTCTGGACTGTGCAGTGGAAGCATTTCTTTTTCAGGGTAATGACATATTTAGTGACTGGGAAGCTCTTTGAATGCTTCTGGATAGAGGCTGGATGCCAGATGGTTAGAATGGTGGCTCTTTCAGTTTCTTCCCTCAACCTCTGGGGAGCCATAAGAAATAGAGGTGACTACAAATGGGCAAGACTTTGCTTAACTATTTTTTTGCTCCAAGAAGGTGGTGCATCCCAGAGGCACATAGTACTATGCTTGGAGAAAAGTCAGACCTTTTGGTAAGGAACTCCGTCTCTGACTATTCATTTGTAAGTCCCTTGTGATCAACATGTAAACACGAATAGGGTGTTTTGTGAGATATTCTAGTCAATTATCAGTTTAAATGAAGAAGTCTCAGAATCCCCAGTTCGTAGCTATTTGAATGGAAGAAGAAGAAGCAGCCTGGGATTTGCAACCACTGTCTGAGACAGGGTCTTCTCATGGAACTAAACCTTTAATCATGTGTGGTCTACACTAGCTATAGGCATTTGCCAAAGAGCTAGATGGTGTTGGAGAATTAATTGTTGGTGTGGAAAATAACATATATATTTAGCATTGTTAACTATGGGCTCAGGATGATATAACATATGAATATGCTAAATCTACTCCTCATTCTAATTTCTACACACACACACACACACACACAGAGAGAGAGAGAGAGAGAGAGAGAGAGAGAGAGAGAGAGAGAGAGAGACAGACAGAGAGAGAGAGAGAGAATTTTAAAAGCTAAACTACACAATAGAATTTGAAATACTATTGAATGACGATGCATAGTGAATTATTATGTGAGTATGTGGTGGTACCTATAGAATGTTCCATAAGGTGGGAGCTGGGACTCCTACACTAAGAATAGCCAGAATCTGTAAGTCATGCATATTCTCAACCTCTGGGCCCCATAACCTCATGATTACAAGAGATTCATCCCATTCCCCAAACAAACCATCAGTAAGTGTGGGGATGTTGTAAAGATATTTTTAGATGTGACAAGACTCAGGAATTTTAGGTATTTTAAGTTGCTATTGTGATTTGCATGGTATGAATTAATTAAACTTTCCACCTAACCCTCCAACTAGTATCCAATTAAGAAACAGATCAAAGAATCTGAACAAATAAAATTGCCTTTATTGCTGACAGCACTGAACTGAGACCCTTACTAAACTCCAGATGGGTCCTAAATATAGAGTTGGGAGCGACTGCCTGTGTGTAGGGAGTTATACTTCTAGAATGACCACGTGGCTTGTCTCTAGGTCTAAAAGACTCCAGCTGTCTTTTAAAGGTGGGTTTGGTCATGAAACATCTGTGCTTTGTGTTTGAAATGGTCCAGGATGCCAACAACTACCATCAGCCAATTTAAAACCATAATCCCCAAAGTGCCTGAACCAAAGATTTTTTTTTGGTCTGTTTTACTCACTATAGAGGTGGAAGCTCCTTCAGTGGAATCTAAGGAGGAATAGTAAAGCAGATGCATTTCCCCATTCTTCTTTCTTCCCAAGGTGCTTCACGAACCTGCAATATCACCAGGAACTTGACAAAAGCACAAACTATGGGGACCCCAACCCAGGAGCCTGTCAATCAGAAAATCAAAGATGACCCAAATGGCCCTCCAGGGTCTCAAGCAGTGGCTATGAGAATCACCATGCTAGAACATTTAGTGAAAAATAAATTTCTTTTCTTGAAATCTGAAACTAAAGAAGGCTTACTCTACCTACCAGCCACCGACTGTACTGAGGATGGCCTGAGATGAGTTAAACATAGTCAGGACTGAGGAGAGTAAAGAATAAAGACTGAAGTCCCACAGTTGCAGATGCAGTGATCCCAGGGATCAGTCTATCCAGAAAAGGGTCTGGGGACATGGGGACTTAGAAGGGAGGGTTGGATATTAAGGTTAACCTAATTGAAACTATTTTTTGAGCTCACAGTAAAGCACAGAAGGAGGGGGTAAAGGAAGAGAAGAAAGGAATAGAAAGAGAAAGGGATAGTCAAGAAGGGAATGGAGGGATGAGAAGATTGCTCAGTGGGTAAAAGTGCTTGCCTCCAAGTTGGACTGTTGAGTTCCCTCCCCACAACACAAATCCTGTGAAGGCTCATGTATTCTCTTGTTAATAGTATATGATGCCTGGAGATCATAGGTTCTGCTTTGTAAATTTTCATAAGATCCTCCATGTCTCAGTATAGAAGTTAGTGTTCTGAGCACCTACAACCTTTACTCCAGCTCTTCTGTGCTGAGGGTTACATGTGATGCTCCACACACCCTACAGTTTCTTTGTTGATTGATGCTATCTTTTGGTTGCTGAAGAGAAAAGGTGTTGCAGGAGATATTTAAAATGGTGTCACCCAATCCGCTTGTGTTACAGAGCCACCATGTTCCCAACTAGGCTAGGCTCGAGATCATGAGCAGTGGTGTGTTCTCCCTGCTGCCACAGCTTAGGCTGGTGCCTCAGTCCAGAGGCTCAGGCAGCCAGAGACACCAGCCCTGCCACCCATGAGATGCCAATGTGGGAGATGGCTCTGCCAATCTTTCACACTGTCTCCACAAGGCTGGGCAGTGCCCAGATCATCCTGCCATCCATGCAGGCCCAGTAAGAAAAAGAGGCTCTAACGCTTAAATATTAATCAAAGGATTTATATGTTTGGTAATGCTCAGTAACAATATGCCAATACAATTAGAGGTGTATCCCAATTAGCTAACCTAAATATAAGTTGTTACCCAGGACTGCTCTCCATACCTGTGTGGTTCTTCATCCTCCTACATCTCTGCTCTCCCTAACTCCTCCTCTTTCTTTTCCTCTTCCTCTCCTTACTCCTCCCACTTTAGCTCCTCCTACAAAAAGGTAGACAATTCTAGACTTAGAAGCCATGTCCAGACTAATTGCAGCTAATCTTCATGTAAGACTTTAACTTCCTTGGTATTTCAGGCAATTCAGAGAAAAGAGCAGAGAAGCAACCCTCCCTCACCCCCCGCCAATGCCAATAGGCTTTGCTGGAAGTTAGAGTGATGGGAGCTTTCGGATATCTGCATATTTCATTCTGATTGGCTCTTCATTTATTATTTTCATTTGTTTTTGTTTTTCACAGTGCTAAGGGACAGAGCCCAAGGCCTCTTGCAGGCTAGACAAGCAGTATACCACATAGGCACATCCCTAACCCTTATCTTTGGTGAAATCTTCCTTGAGAAAAAAGGCCTCTGAACTCAAGTCTATGAAGACCTGCTCCATTCATGTGCTCAAGACACATGTAGTGAATTCATCCCTATGTTCTGTGTGGATTCCTCATATATCCATAATGGATATTCAGATATTTGGATCACATGTCCATTTCTTTTCAATATTCAGTCTGGGTAATAGGATGTCAAGATCTGATCCAATCTGAAGAAGGTACTCCTTATATTCTTTATGCTATGCTGAATCTAGTCTTGTTTTCTGCTCCCCTAGTGGTAAAGGTTTGCGGAGATTGGAAGAAGTTTTAAGATATGGATTCAAGTCTACATCTCCATTCATGTACTAAGGAATCTCAGGAAAAGTACCCTTTCTTCTGTCATCTTGTCAATTTTAATACAATTTCAAGCTTAGTCAGATCTACTTTCTTGGTTTGTATTGCTTTTTAAGGATTAGAAAACCCTGTGCTGATTGAGCTTATAATTGACACAGAAGCCACTTTCTGTCTTTGTGCCACAAAAGTTTAGGTGCTTGAATGTAAGTTTGGGGTTACTAATACCTTGAAGAAGTTTTTCTAGGTAAAGGGGGAGGGGCAGGGAGCATTGAGCCCAAAGAGGTTAAGTATGGAAAGAACAGAGAATGTGCTTGATTGGCATACAAAGAACAGAGTGAAAATTGGTTAGTAAAGGGAAAAGAAACTACTCAAAGCTATTCAGTTTTGCTCTTACAAACAAGCGAATGTTATGGCATAGAAATCACATCTCAATATGGCTGCTTAAAACAGAACAGATGGTCTGGGTCAAAAGGAATCCATTTGTGTAAAAAGATTAAGGAATCACAAACCTGGAGCAAGTATCAGTTGTAATCAAAATAGCTTTTATATCAGTAATTTTAATAGTACTCAAAGCACACGCATTGTGTTTAATAATTTGAAATTATTAAATTTTGAATGGGGGAATTATGTTTCATTTTTCATGAGGCCCTTAGCTAATCCCTGTAAGTGAGGACTATATCAGGGAAAACATAATCACTGAATGTTTTTTGGAAAACTCAGTAAACACTGATTCATTATTTCCACAAATGAGAACTAAAGGCAGGGTTTTCTAGAAAGTATTACCAGGGTATGCATCTGCTTCCCATGCAGGAAAGATTATGGAATAGTATAAATTAGGGTCTCTCCATACACAGAGAATGGCGGGAGGCCAACTGGCCCAGAGAATCCAAAGCATGTTAGAGTTGGGAGGGTGCATTAGGAAATTGCTGCCTTTCTGACTGAACACAGGTTAGCAGGAGGGTGAGGAACCTCATTTTGGGGAAAATGTTGTTGAAAACAGCATTCTAGAAGTAGGTGTGGAGTGGAACATCAGAAAGCTGCTCCATAAGGCTTTCCACCTGATACTTCACAAAGTAGCATTTTGCTTCCTTTATTGGCCGGTTTTATGTGTCAACCTGACACAAGTTATAGTCATCAGAGAGGAGGGAGCCTCCAGTTGTAAGGCATTTCCTTATTAATGATCAATGGGGGAAGGTCCAGCAGATAGTGGGTGGTACCATACCAGGGCTGGAGGTGCTTTATTCTACAAGAAAGCAGGCTGAGGAAGCCATGGAAAGCAAGCCAATAGGCAGTACCTCTCCATAGCCTCTTCATCAGCTCCTGCCTCCAGGTTCTAGCCCTGACTGATTTGCTGTCCTGACTTCTTCCAATGATGGACTATGTTCTAGAAGTATAAACCAAATGAATCCCTTTTTGCCCCACAACTTGTTTTTTGTTATGGTGGTTTGCTGAAAGAGTAGACAAACTTAGATACTTCCTAGGAATTTTTATGTCTATATGGTGTCCTCAAAGGTTCATTGCTAGAGACTTAATCCCAGACTGTTGGTGCTATTGAATTGAGATGGACCATGAGGACACTGACCTAGTGTATGACGATTCCCCTGGTGAGTTCATACTAAATGGGCTGTAAGAAGTAAGGCCTAGTTGGAGGAAGTGGGTTATTAAAGGCATTAGAGGCATGTCTTTGTATCCTCCTCCTCCTCCTCCTCTTCCTCCTCTTCTTCTTTCTCCTCCTCCTCCTCTCCTTCCTACTTCACCCCTTTCACTCATTTACCATGAAGCTAGCAGTTTCTTTCCACCACACATTCTGCCCCTAGATGCTCTGCCCATTCAAGCCCTCAAAGGTCAGAGCTTCCACGGTCTTCTGTAACTGTGAGCAGAACTCATCTCCCCTCCTTGAAGTTGATTTTCCTTGGGAATTCCCATCCCAGAAATGAAAAATGTTCAGTGACACAGTGAAGGAAGACAGTGTCCTCTAGTGTGGCTCCAAACAGCACAGGGACGCCATATTTAAGGACTGCACTAGTGTTCCCAACCAGGGAAATATTAACAGCTCAAATGTTTGGTAATTACCCAGGAGTACTGAGGGCACAAACCATTGCTCTAAACCAAGCGTGATAGCCAGTCTTACATACACAAATACCAAAACCTACCTACACTTACGGGGGGGGGGGCATATACAGTTGGTGTACAGTTATATCATTGTCTAAAATTTCTGAAGTATGGAAACTCTTAAAGCACAAACACAACTACATTTGATATACAGCTCCAATCTCATGTTCCCATCACAGACCCTCTCTTCCTTCATGGGCAACTCTCCATCTGGTGTACATCGTCATATATATATATATATATATATATATATATATATATATATATAGAGAGAGAGAGAGAGAGAGAGAGAGAGAGAGAGAGAAAGTAAAGTTTCTGTGCCTTAAGAGTTTTTCATAAACAATACATTTGAGAAACCATTCTCATACATGTTGCTTTTAAATGTTGAAAAACAATTCTTAAATCTTTTAGCCCAGTATGTCATAATTTATTTTACCATTCTCTTAATCATAAAGAAGTCTGCCCATCCCATTTTACTATCCATTTACAATAAACAACTCTGTAGTGAAAATTCCTGGACAAACCCTTGGGTATATAATTTTTCTAGGGAATAAACTATACTGTACAGTTTCTGGGTTACAGGATAAGTACACTGTTGATTTTAATAAATATTGTTAAAATGCCATCCTAAAAGACTGTATCAAATTAGACACCCACCACAGTCTTAACCTATTCTGGGAAAACCATTTTGGGTGGTAGGAAATTTTAAACCTCTGGATCAGAGTTCTTGGTTTCTGGGGCTTTGTGCCATGGGAGCTCAAATGTCCACAGAAACATTCCTCCCAGGAGGCCAGCAGACCAGACCCAACCACACTCAATACAGGTCAGAAAAGACCATGCTGAGGACTGAGATCTCTCACAGGACCCAAGAGAAGGAAGCTGATTATCAAGCCCTCCTTTTTGTTCTTCCTGAGAACATCATAACCAAAAGCTAAAACTAACACTTCTGTTCTAATGTGAATGCTGGGAGCCAAACCTGGTCCTTCTAGTGCAAGAAGAGTGGGTGCTCTCCAAATGGCTTAGGGAAAAAAATAATTCTTAGCTCTTAGCTAGTGGGAAACTTCAGCCAGACTTCTAGATGGGGATCTTCTCTTTTCTCATGTTACAGTAGTTTTCTCTAGCTTTCTTTCTATCTTGTTTCATTTTCTCTTCTGAGATTTTAGTCCCTCAATTATACATGTTGGTGATCATTGAATACCTATTTTTGTAAAACTTCTTTACTTCCTATCAAGAGAAAAAGCCTCAACTGCCCTTTTCTAGGGAGAATATGATGTGGTCCTCACATAATATGTGTTTGGAGAGTAGAAGATCTTTGTTTGATGGGAATCTCTAAGAGACAATGTTATTCAAAACATTAAACCATATAAACCACAAAAGTGCACAGTAGACTGTTATGTTTAGTCCTACACTAACATCCCAAACAGGACTAGTTTCTTTAACCATGAGGGTCTTAAGGACTGTAATGCCAGAAAAACATAAATGTTTAAGGAAGAACCTGACATGGATGGACTCTAGCTGTGAAATGCTAAGGACTGTGAATACATTATTTTGGTTGTCAGGTATATATTTATAGCTCTCTAATAATGGCCCAAGACATGCCTTATGCTGCTGTCACAGTGTCAAGGGCCATCTGGTTGTATAGCATGGCTGCTTTCATTAGTTTGACTTCAAAGTTTATGAGTATGACTCTTTGAGCTATAAAAACCATATTGCTGTTTATATGAGAATGTGGCAACATGAATATTGCCTGAACAACCACATCTTAAAGACTTCCCTTTCAGCCCCAACCTATTCTCTCTTTCTCCCAGGGCACAAAGTCAACAGACAGCAGACAACAATGACAACAACAGCAGCAGCAGCAGCAGCAACAGCAACAACAACAACAACATCGTTTAATTCATATAATCGGTTTCAACTCCTCACGGAGTCATCTAATCTATAGATAGCAATTCCTGAGTAGCAACTCTGTCAGTACCGATTTAATAAGTTTGGGGTGTGATATGGGCAAATGGTTTTATATAAAGCTTTCTAGATGATTCTATAGTGCATGTCCCAGGTGGAGAATCATTGCTTGTCTTGTCTTTGTAACATCACCAGTGAATTTGCTAGAAGAGCTGATTGACAGCCTCTTTCCAAGAACTATTGGGTGGAAAGTTCTGGGCTGGTCCAACAGCCTGTCTTAGCAGAGCTTCTATGTAACATTGATGAAAATGCCGGCACAGGCTCTGAGATCTAGACACAGTTTGATACCTTTTACCACTAAGTGCTGTACTACCATTGTGGAACACTGGCTACCATGGAAGAGGAAATGAAATTTCTCACTAGGGAAGCCAAGAGGAGCTGATGATGCATTTCCTACAGCCTGGCAAGACAAGGGCAGGAAACTAAAGTCTACCTCTCCTGCAGGGCTATTTCAAGAAAGTCTCTCTGCTTTCCTTCCTCAGAAAAAGTAATGAATACCTATCCCAACAAAGGTAGTGTTGAGTCTGTAGCAGTAGAGGGGAGTTTGGAGGAGGCATGCCTTCTCAAATACAAGATGTGAGGGGCTCCAAGGCTGTGTTGGACGGTGTTTACTGTGCTATCTGCCAAACAGAGAGAATTCTGCAGAATTTCTCCCTTCTTATAGAAAAAAAAGGGGGGCCAGTGTGGATTAGAATCTGTAGATGTAAACAAGATGTTGATGTTATAGTGACGCGTTCTACGTGCAGTTTGTTATCATTTTTGCACATAGGAATCATGTCACGTATAAAGAGTAGCAGTCTAAAGGCGGGGTGGCTGTTACAGTGGATAAAGGTTAAGCATTAATGTCAAGTTCACCTAGGTTTATCTCCTAGTTCTACTACAGACTATCTATAAATATAGCAAATTTACAGAGCTCACTCACTGCAAATTCAATTCTCTCATGTATAAACTGCAAGGTGCTAACACAAGCTGCCTTGTTGATTTGTCTGAGGAACACAAATAGGGCTTGGCACATGGGCAGGCAAGCACTGGGATTTTCATAAATAGTGGCCTCTATATTGTACATATTGACATTATTTAGCTAGCTACTTAACAAGTAGTTATTGGGTGCTTGCTCTGGCCCAGATACTGGTTGACGATGCCAAAACTAAGCTGGTGGAAAATGGTTATTTGCTTAGGAGCTAAGAGTCCTATCTAGGAGACAGATATTACAGTCATCACATGAATAAATAGTCTCTCTGTAGTAAATGGCATATATAAGGAACACAGAGACAGATGAGAAAAAGTGGGACGTAATACAGGAGGAGATGTGTCATGGACTTCCAGAGAAGGTGCCATTTAAACAGGTGTGTCTGATTGGTAAATAAAAGATAGGAAACACAGGAAAAGCAAATCAGAACGGTCTGAAACAGCTTCTGTAACTGTCCTGTGGCAAGCAGGAGCACTAAAAACGCTGGATTGTCCAGTGAACAGTCAGCTCAGGAAACAGGTGTGTGGGGGGTGATGCAAGACTTGTTTGGAAAGAAAAAATGCAGATATGCCAAGGGTGTCATCTCCTCGACTGTGCTTGGTGGTGCTATTGAGAGCAGGCTGCAGCTGTGTATTCATAGTTACTAATGTAATTCCATTCAGGGTTTCTTCAAGATGAGGGGCAACCACACGTACCATATTATCACATTGGGCATAAGGCTGTGGTTTGTTCTGCTGGTTGCAGTGTGGGAGACTCAGTTTGGTCTTGGAGTAAGGGATAGTCCCTTCAGTGTTGGCGCCCATGACCATGAAGCCATTTATCCCTTTTGTTGTTTCCTCTCTTTGGAGTTTCGACAATGTACAGAGATTGACTTAACAGAGCACTTTCCTGGCCAATGCCAGGTTCTGGAAAGCTTCAAGCCTGGTAAAAAGATGAAATGAACCGTTCTTGTTTTTCATCCAAATTTCCCCATGTTTTTACTTACTAGGCCACTAGTGCCTCCAGCATCAGCAGCCATTGCTACAGGCTGACATGTTTTATCTTTATTGCCTGGGCCCACTGTTGTTGGAAGACTTTCCAACACCTGGGGTGCATATGGCTTTTGATGGAAAAATGTCTCCCTTGGTACATCCTTGTAGGAACCATATATATCAAAACTCAGCTCCCCGGCTACCCTTCCAGTCAAACATACATAAATGTCCAGGAGAGAGAAAAGTCATGCAGAAGAACTATATCTCTTAGTAAAATCTTGAAAGAGTTTCCATTTATTTCTAATAAATCCTCTGTGAGTGCCGTCAAGTCCTTTCTTAAGACTCACAATTGCCTCCAACCCTTTCCCTTGATTATGACTATAAAAGCACTGTATCCAATGCATCTTAATCCATCTTAGTCTTGACAGTAGGAGGTATTGTGCTTTATTTCACTCACCCTATTATCCAAGCTCGTGTTTAATAAATAGACTTCAACCGAAATGCTTCTTCATATATAAGTCTGATAAAGGTTAGCCCAGATGTCATAACTTTTCTTAAAGTACATCTGTTTGAAAAGTTTCTTCTACAGTTTTTGACTCTAGATAGAGCTAAAAATTGGCAGTGGAAGAGTGGCTTGACACAATGCTGTGAGGAAAGTGTAAACTCTAAAATTAAATGGCTCTCCTTCCTTCAAGTCCATCCCTTACTGTGCTACCTACAGAAGGTAACATTCCCTCTCTGAGCATGCTTCTGTTTGCTTCCCTGCCACATGTGGGTAATTATAGATTATTTTTTCAAAAATTTCAAAAAGAATCAGACCCACAAGCTTAATACAGTGCCTGGCAGTTCATATACATCCACTGAATTTAATGTTATTATTTCCTTCAGGTTTTGAGTCTAATAGCCATAGGCCCTTCTATCCAATATTAAAAATAGCAATATATATTATATGCTGTGAACTGCTGAGTACTTCACATAAATTATTTCATTAAACTTTTTCAGTAAATATGTAAAATAGTCCTTATTGGTGTTGCCATTTTACAGATGAGGAGATCAAGAGACAGAGACATTGATTCCATGGTGCAAGGTCCTGTGGTTTGTGAATTATAGACGTCCTATGAGAACATTGTCTTCTTTACTGTGACTCCTGCCTGTGAGTAAATGAATCAGAGCCACAAACAAGAGTCTGGATGGACCAAGAACAGAAGAACCTCTTTAAGATGCTCTGTGGTCCTCCACAATGGCAAGCTGCCCGTTTCAGATATGGCCACTCGGAATTGGCCACTAGACCAGGTCTGCCCTTGAGGGTCATGTTTATAATCTGGTGAAATATTAGAAGCTGCCTGGAATTTGGGCTCTATCAACTCCCGTTCTAGAAGGCTGAAGAAGTGAATGACCTTTCATAATTGTTGTTAAGTGTTCTGACAGCCAATTTATTTGTATTAACTAACTCCCAGAGATCTTCTGGGGGCTCCTTTGTGGCAGTCGCTCAGTCTGCAGGTTTTGATGTCTGTTCTCATGAGAGGTTAGTGATGTGATGATATTGGGGAATCTACTTGGCCCCTTCAAGTTCAGCTATTTCAGCATCATTATAGCTCTCACCAGCACCATAAAACATCAGCCAAAGACACACACTGGAATGAGACATGTTTGCGTGACTTTTGCTTGTACAAAGAATCCTTCACCATAAATAATGTACACATCAACACTTTGAGAGAATCCTATTTAAGTGGTCAAAGTATATTGACAGCACCAGGGGTCCTGAAGGAGAACAATGACGTCATCTAAGGCTGTTGGTATTGCACCCGGAAGCTCCTGTCACAGGTTGGAAGTACCCAAGAGAAGGGTGCAATAGAGCAAGGTTTCAGGTTCGTGAACACATATACAGTCTCTCTAGTGAAATAGTTTAAAGGGTGGCCCTTGGTATTAGAGAAAGAAGACCTTAAGTGCACCCTCCATCAGGAGTCTTCCAATTTTTTTGTAAAGGCAGCTCTGGTTTCATAAGCCAATGGCCAATGTCTTAAACACACTCATTCTTAATAAAAAAAAAAACTTATAAATTTTACATTTACAATGTTGTATAAGATCTTTTGTCCCTCTCCTTTTCCTTGTTTTGTCCTAACAAAAACAGCTAGACATGTTCTGTGGACTGTATCTTGCCTACTTGTCCCAGGACCAGATGGCTAAGGCACAGATGCTGGAGCCAGACCACCTGAGTTCACATTCTAGATTTGTCATATCATAATCCCATGACCTTGGGCCGATTTCCCAACCTGGCTGTGACAATTTTCTCATGTGTGTGAAGTGGATAAAGCTGTCATGGGATGTGACTGTCAACCCACTGAAACATGGTCCACAGATAGCAAGAGCTAGTTGTTGCTGTTGTCACCACCTTCCTACAGTTCATTATTTCTCCTGATTTAGAACATGTCCAAGTGTCACCAGTTCTCACTTCCTAGTGGTCTGTCCCTCTGCAAGAAAGCCTTTCTATGGGCTTCCTGAGACTTACAGACTTGGTGACTTTTCTGAGGTGTTTGTCACAAATGCAAATTCCTGGAACCTTCTCCCAATTTGCTGATTTATGTCCAGGGAATAAACATTCAATATGCTTAGCTGATGGTTTCCTAGCCCATGAAACTTAAGGTTCACTGCCTTAAGAGTTCCCCATATCCTCTCATGGAATCAAGATTTCCAGGCTGGCATATGGAAGGCAGAAAGCAACGACTGAATCAACTGGAAGTCTAGTCCACCCTCAACCCATAGAAGTTTAAACTCCAGTGGTTAAACACATATCCCAGATTTCTCCAAGACATGGGGTGGAGGATTGACTGATGACCAGGCAAACATGGTGATCCAGGGCGTGTGGTTGGATTTGGAGGGGATAATTAATTCTCTGCAGAGAATGAACTTGGTTGAACTTTGTGGATTTGGAAATGAGTGTGGAAAGGCTGGCCTGACAGTGGGCTAGGCTTCCCTCCAGAACACTTGGGTTTGGGAGATGTACAAGCTCCCAAACCTCCATAATGAAGAGTGAACACCCCAGGGTGCAGCCACTTGGGAAATCCTTTAAGGTTTTACTTTCCTTAAGCACACCAATCCCCATTCATTTTCTGATATATGCAGTAAGAGTAAAGAGGTAGAAATAACATTTTAAGACGAACACTTGCAAATAGTAGCATTTATGAGGTAAAATTGAAAAGCACTTTCTCTGTTGAATCCCCTTCACCGAAGATAAACATAATTGTTATTTTCTTTGATGTCCTTTGAGAAATGTCTTAAATATATATATATTAAAAGTCTCTAGATAGGGTAGCTAAAAATACATTTTGTTTGCATGAATAGAATCTACAGTATATGCTCTGGGTAGCCACCTCACTTGAGATAAATTAGACCCTAAAGCAAATGGTCTCTTTTAATTCCAAATGCACACTCCTATCATGTTATTATTTCTAGGTTGTCACTTCCATTTCTTCTCAATCTCTAACACCATTTCTATACTTAGAAATCATTAATGAATGATGTATCACTCTCATCCAAATAAGGATGGATCCTTATAGATATAAATCTCTCTCTTGTGGGTCAATGAGGTGGCTCAGTGAGCAAAGATCCCTGCCTCCAAGGCTGATGATCTGAGTTGGATCCCCATGGCCCTCATGGTAGAAGGAGAGGACTGATTTCCAAAAGTTGTCCTCTGACCTCTGAATGCACACCATGGCATATGTGTACCCGCACACATACACGGACATATTTCTACTAAATAGTTAAGTAAATAGTGTTTTAATAAAATGAATATATTTCTTAGCACATAATCAATGTAAAACTAAAGCCTTCCACTTTTCCCTAAACCAGTCCACTGTGTCCTTGGGATCCATCAGCACAGATCGATTCATTATCTCCTATGTCAATTTCCCCCTTACTCTATAGAAAATTTCCAGAATATGAGAGACAGACACCAAACAAAGAGAGAGAAATATGATGGCTAAAAGATATATCAAGTACCCTGCCATCTGGGGTTATCCAAACTCACAACTGGGAGCTCATATAAGGTTTGAAAACTTGTTTAGGTAGCGTAGTCAAGCCTCAGTTAGCTCACAAAATCTTACTGTATCTTAGATGTCACTGCTCATTTTGGTAAGGAGTGGTAAGGAGATGTCTCCAGTGGAGAATCGGAGGACATCCAGAAGACAGAGGGTAGGAAAATGGTCAGATAGATTCTCCAACCATAGACCGGGAGACCTGATATCATGTGTCAGAAGAATTTGACAGTGGGTGAGTGAAATGAGTCCTCATGGACACTTAGTACAAAGGCGCCAATATGAGGTCACCAAGCGACGCCATCCCTCAATAACCACATTTCCTTTCTCTGTGCCATTACCAGACTGGCAGACCAGGAAAATACCATAGACACAGAAGATTGGGGAATTTAGAACAAGATTTTGCAAAATCCCTTATGAACATAGGGTGGTATTTCATTTGGTTGAGCTCATGCTTAGAGGGTGCCAACAAATACATGTATGTCTGGCCATAAGTGGGCCACCTCAAGTGGCATCAGGATGCTTCCAAGAAGTCCTACAAAAGATTGACTACCAGGAGAATATTAAAGAATTTTAATCCCAAGGAATACAGCAGTTCCAAGAAGACTGTACCTCAATTACTGAATTGATATTAGAACAAATCAGTATATGGTCAGAGAGAGAGAGAGAGAGAGACAGAGAGAGACAGAGAGAGACAGAGACAGAGAGACAGACAGAGAGACAGAGAGACAGAGAGAGACATGAAAAGTGGATAAAATATAGGGGAAAAGGAGAATTCTAGGATGGTCAAGGGGCATAATTGAGCATTTCTCCCAGAGACACAGCACCATCTCAGTGACTGCATTTGCAGTGAGCTTCCTGGGGTGGAAGGAAAAACTTTAAAGACACTAGAAAATAACATCACTGTGTGTAGGCATAAAGCCTGCTTTGTTACAAGGAATAAATTATGGTGATTCTCAAGAATTTTCAAAGATCCAGACACTATTAGTTGTCTGGACTAATAGTCGTGCAGTCAACTGTTCCTACAAATTCAGGGAAACCTTAGTACATTCTAGACATTTGACAGTTTGCTTTTCTTTAAACAATGACTGGGTAAGAGACAGAATGACAGTGATGTTCATTCAATTTACTGTCACCAAAGGCTTATTTATTTATCCTCGGTTTAGCCATGTGATGTGACCTGGGACAAATGAAGTATATTAAGTACCACTTCTGGTCTTTAAGAACTCCACCATAAAGACAACGTTTCCCAAGAGGCAGTGCACAGACTCTGTGATCAGAATCAATGATGCTTGTGTGAAAAATGAGGATTTCAGACATAATATACCTTTAATTCAAAAACAGTTTAATGATCCCCACAGTCATATTTCTGAAATGAAAATTAAACTCTGAGAGAGAAGTGTAAGAACCCTAGCCCTAATCCTGAGGAAAAAAAAATACATGTATGTTTGTATGCAGTGCTGGGTGAGCATCTGTGTCCATATGAATTGTCTAGCCTAGCCTAAGTGCACATGGTGTGATCCTGTGTGAACACATGTGCTAGGAGAAAGAGTGTACACCAAGTCACACAATGTGCTATGTTAGGCTCAATTATCCAATTAGCAGAATGAAAGGGGTAAAACCCAGTTTCTCTGAAACTAAATGTTTACAGTCCAAGTAGATCAAGCCAAAGAAAGGATCAGATAAAAGTAAAGAAGCAACTGCCATGATTGTTTGCTTTATGCTCCAAAGGCTATAAAATAAAAATTAATTTCTTCAGCATTTGTTAATTTTAGAATGATCAGTTTCAATATGACGCTTTCAATGATACATATACATCGTATTTATCGTATCTATCATATGATATATATCATATTTATCTCCTGTTTCCCTTCCCTTCCCTGTTGACCCTCCTCCCTCTTCTGTTACGTATTTATTTATTCATTTATTTATTTACTATCTACTTATTTATTTTAATGACCCAGCGAGTTTTATTAAAGTTGTTTACAGAGTCTTGGGTGATGAATTATTTACAGGAGTATGTGATACCTACTAGTAGCTATACCATTTAAGAAACTATCTCTTCTTTCCTAGTGACCATTAATTGCCCACAGATCCCCAGGGAGGGGTGGGGCCTGCCAGCTCACTCTCATTATCTGCCTTTCTGTCACCAAGGGAACAGAGTTTGTGATTTTTTTTCTCCCTCCCTGTGAAGGAAGTAACAGCTTTGATACTCAGTGAGTCCGTCAGCAACAGTAATACTTGGGGTCTTGCAGATCTAGTTTGTACTTTGGACTGCAAGTCTTAAACCTTTATAACCGTGGTCAACAAGCCTGCTTGCTGAGTTTAGGGTGCTCTTATCTAAAAAGTGAAAACGTTAATTGGAAAAAACGGAAATAGCTGTCATTTTAAATGGCCACTGAAATGTTGCCATCGCTACAACTGATACATTGCTAGTAAGTGGTACCAAATATTTAAGAGAGTTACTGGTCCATGAAAGTAAGTGAGAGATCTAGAAGTAGGAGGCTTCCTTCTGATTGGTGCTCCGTGGTTTCAGGCACACCCTCATGGATTCTCAGACGTCAACTCATCTATGTTCCTTCCTTTAGTGGCAGCTTTAGCTTGTTCCTTACAAGACTTGTTTCTCAAGTCATGACTTACCATGAAGATATCACCCTTGTAGTCAGCAGATATGGTCAAGCAGAAGGCTGCCCATGGAGTTGCAGGATCCAAGGGCTAAGAAGCCTTTGACTTTGAATAACCATCAACTCTCAACCCTGATGTCCTTAGTTCCAAGGGCTGAATTTCTTGATTATCTCTGGTTTCTGAGTATCTTATTTATCAGTTGAGTTGTGATGACAGGCCTACCTTCCCCAGCAGGCTCTTATTCTCACTCATTTGCATCACTAAGAATAAATAGCTCTTGGGAGTCAGTCATTCAAAGGTTGCCAGGAGAAGGTCAGCCACAAAAACATGGGTTTTGACCCAACTCTCTTCTCCTGTGAGTGTGACACATCAGTTTGAAAAAGACATGGTCTCACCACAAGCCCTTCCCCAAATGCACCCCAGAACACGAAGGGGGCAGCATTCAGCTCAACTTCACATGTTCCAATGGCTCCCGACCTACCAGGTTGCCATATGTTCAGAATACTTCTATTGCCAGATGTATGTCAAAGTTTTCCTTTTTAAAATGTAATTTTCCCCAGAATTTATTGGCACCCCACAATGCTGCTTCTTGGCTGCAGAAAAGGCTTTTCTGCCATTTGGGCCTAAAATAGAAAACACACACAACCTTGACAATAATCAAGACCAAGAAGTGGAAACATGTAGCTATTTATAAGGTCCCTCAAGGTGAACTCTCCCTTTGTGCTTCTGCTCTGAGAACTCGATCCAGAGTTGGTGAGAGCAGCCCTTACCATGTGTAACTTCCTTAAAAGTTGGTTAAAATTGAAAATATGTAAAATTATGATCAGATAGATAAAGACTATCACATAGAGTATCAAAGTCCCTGAAATCATCACAAATTGAAGTTGTGTTTGAAAGTCGCATGGCGTGCTTGCTGTCACAGCGTTTATTCCTTGCTGCTAATGCAGGTGGACACTCAGCCTTTCCTGACTGGTTATATGCTACACTAGGGAGGCAGAAGTCCATAGGAATCCAGATGCTGTGTAGAACAGAGAAGAACTCTCAAGAATTGTATTCAAGAGAAGGGTAATGATTCCATAATATAGCTTTGGCAACCTGAAAGCACTTTGGGGGATTGGAATCATATTCGTATTCTAAAATTATAAACACCTTCATTTGGAGAGTTGGGACACTCAATCAACATCTGTGTTTCCCTTTCACATCCCGGAAGATAGGATGACAGCTTTGGTAAGCCTGACATGTCAGTCAGCCCCACTCTAGAAATCTGCTGTCTGCTTCCATCTCCTCCCTTTTAAAGCTGGTCCCTTTCTCCTTTTACTTCCAAAATGACACACTTCTCCATTCCAAGGCTATTTCTCTGTTGTCTGCCACATTTGTTATTTGTTTCAGTGATGCTGGATAGAAAAACACTCTTGCCTGATCAAATCCACCAATAGAGAACTCAACACTTTGCGACAATGGATGGCAAAGGCAAGTTGGCTGAGAAAACTCCTTGCACACAGCCATGATTTGGACTTAAGATAATGTCAGTTTGTGCGCACACTGTCTCTCCTGGGACTTGCTCTGGAGATGAATTTAGGGGACTCTGGGGCATATCTGGCTACCAGCTGGTGTTAGGATGGAGTTTTCCCTTCAGAGTAATCAATTACTGTTTCCCAAGACGAGCTCATGGAACGCTGCCAGCACAGTGGGTTGAAGAATCTGGAAGTTGGAACTCTTCCCCAGATGCAGGGCTCATCCCATGTACATGTGGAGGTGGCAAGGCAGACATACAGAAGAAATACTGAGTTTATCTTACAAAATCATAAAGAAGATAGCAATAATAGTATGTATAACAGTTTGTTTTCTGGGTAATGTGGAAAAATTAGGAACCAACTGAGCATGTGATTCCTAGAGATAATCCATTGCAACTGGTAATTAATAAGCAGCCATTTTAACGGAAAAAGGTCTGTGTACCAAACATGATACCACTAAAAAGTGTCCAAAGGTTGCCACCCAGACTTTTGCTTCTATAGAGCTAAACTCACAGTCTAATGGAATACAGAATATTAACTATAATAGTGAATCAAGCAGGCATGAGAATAATGGTTCTTTTTACTTTTCTATGTATTTCTTGAACACACAACATGGGTCTGGCACATTTCACATAATTTCTTTCAGTTTTGTACATATTATTTTCTTCATCTTTTAAGAACTGTAAAATGGATAATATGATCTCCCACTTATGAAGAAACAGCAATGCTGGAACTGAAATAAGTCACACACTTAATTTGGATTCAAATTATAGGTAATACCAACAACCGCTCAAATGAAGATTAAAAATAAAGTATAAAATGTGTATAATGCACTGAAAAATTATGAAAATTTCAATTAAGACAGAATCACTATTACTGAGTTATTTATTTCTTTTTGGGCTCCTGTCTGGCTCAGTGTGGTCTAGTTCCAGTTGGTGAAAAGGCTTTCTGAATCTTGGACTTTAGTCCATGGTGTATTTGACCTGAGAGGTCTGATTTTTGTGGTTCGGGTCAGAGACTGACCCTTGCTGATGTGGGTCGCAGGCAGGAGTTGTCAGGAGAAGCATCTCTTGCCCAGATCTGTAAGTAGGTTAAGGCAGAGCAGATGTGTGCAGCCCAGAAAATAGTGGCAGAGGGCCAAGTCTCAGATGCAGGACAGGAAAATCCAACTGGCCTTGGGGAGCTGGTTGTGAAACCCTGAGATTGGAAGGCCACTGCAGAGAGAGAGAGAACAGCAGATGAGCAGCGAGGCTGGAGTCGGGATTGGCTGCATCCCCACCTTTCCTAAGGGTTCCTATGAACTGTATGTGTAATGATGTTCAGATGAGCAAACTGTTCCACGACAGGAACCAAGAATGGAAAGAGAAGCATCCTGAACCACAGACTTTTGGCTACCAAGTACTCCAGATTGGCAACTAGCATAACCAGGAATTGGAACTCACAACCACACCACACTTTCCTAACCCCAGAGAAAGGATGGCTGCCTCGCTCACTTACATAATTCTGCCCACAGTCCCATTCCCACAAGTATCTGGCAGGGTGCATTGATAACTCCCAGAGGACAGGATGGACCTTGGCTTCTAGACATAGAAAGATTTCCTTTTCTTAAAGCCTGGATGGCCTGACAAGAATGCTTCACTAATTAAACCTTTTACATTCCCTTTTGCATTAAGTCTTAGTTGTTGGATTAAGTGCTTATCTACAGGAAGGCAAGAACAGAGCATAAGAGCTTTGAGGGGGTTGGAGGGGTTGAAAGCAAGAGATAAGTTTTAGATGGGAAAAATATGGAATTTCACTTACAACTGAGGAAAAACTGTTGGAATGCCATACCAGAAAGCATCCCAATGGGTCCATCCCAAATATCCCAACTTTACTGCCTGTCGCAGTAACAGACAGACAACTTAAGAGATGTTTCCCTAGACACCTAGGTTATACAGAAAACATTATTTCAAATCGAAGAGAAAGCCTGAAGATGTGAAGCTTGAATTGTCTGCTGCTCTCACTAGTCCACTGACCTCACAGAAGACCTTGATGGGAAATATTCTGTTTTCCTTGGTATCACCAGAGTCACAGGCCCGACCACCATACCAAGTGCCAGGGGCCTCTCTTGCACCAGCATCACTTTTCACACATAAAGGCTTAGGCATGGAGCCAGCTAACTTGCTTGACTATTGGCACCTTGAAATGGAAGTAAATCCCCTTCTTTCTGATTTATTATTTCCTGTTCTTCAAAGTAAAGGGGAGGCAGCAGTGCTTGACATATTTAAGCAGTTAGTCACTCTACAAATCCATCTCTTGTCTCACCCCCAATTCAGGGGAATAATATTTTTTCCTTGAGTTACATGAGGCATGATAGAAAGCTTTTCAGAACCTTGTCTACCTTAGAACCAATTTCTTGTGGTAAATTTCTCGAAAATCCTTCACAGCTTCTAAACTAAGTGCCTGGGCTTTGGAAATAGGACTTTCAGTATGAACAGCAGCCCCTCCACTCCCTTGTGAATCTTACCACCCCTACCCCTCTGTCCATCATTTCTAGGCCTTCAGTTACAACTCCATCCCATCCAAAGAACCGCCACACTGCTATGCTCTGGCAGAAATTGAGATATGTTTCAAACCTTGGGGGCTTTACTATGAAATCTCAGTGTTAAATAAAAAAAAAAATCAAGATGCCAAGAAAATTATATATTCTATTTACTAAGAACTATACATTTGCATGATTAGACAAACTACTGTACTCTGGGACTTATGTAATGGATACTGTCCTAGCTAAATGAAGCAACTGTTGCTGAGGTTACTATTGTAAACTTTGTTCATATTTCTGTTTGGATGTGAGTGTTTGCTGTGACTAACAGGCCCAAAGTTATACACTGAACCCAATACCAACTTGTCTATATCTAACATGACTCTTCTTACTGTGTGCTCAACGGGGATACTTCAGAGTGATCCTATAGCAGTCCTTCTTCTGGCTTTAAATAGCTAGACTCTCTTGGTCTTCATCAGACATTCTGAGACATGGACATGTGAGTATAGACTATTACCCTGAAACAAGATTGCTTACAGTAAGCTTATTCTCACCTCTGCCCTGCATTCTTCTTTAATTTGTCCCTTAAACAGTTTGGTACCCATGTCTAACGTATCATTAATCTATCTCCTAGCAGTTTCTCTTTCACTTAGGGTTATTCTCTGATCTCAGACCCTAAATGCTGGTTCACAGCTAGGAACTCATGGCTTATTTTCTACCATCTAACCATACCATCACAAAAACAAAGTGAGTTTTTGCATTGCTGCTTAAGAAATGTCAATCAAAAAATCCTGTTTTCATCACATTCCTTCTGTGTCAGTGTTTATGTGCACTCACAAGCACCTGGTGGGACGACATTTAGGACTTTCTGTATCACTGACATCACTGTATGGTACCATAGAGTCATTGTAAATTTATCAGTTTAAAGGGCTGGAAGCTGGTGAAGGACATGTAACTTATTAGGTAGCTAATCAGAGATAAGAATAAGATAATTTTCCACAAGGCTAAAAGCTCTTGGAAAAAAATTAAGATTTCTTGTCTTAACTATGACCATGCAAGAGAAGAGGAACTGAAGTTGGAGGAGGATTAGGAAATCAGAAATCCATGGTTTGAAATATAAAATTAATAAAAAGCATGAGAGTAAAAACAGATCAATAAGAAGCATTTGGAGGAGAAAGCAAGTGAAGCGTCCCACGCATAGTGACAAAATATAAGTCAGGAACCATATGTAGAAGATCATGAATGTGAAATGAAGAATCTGAACTGAAATCAAAGGCAATGAGGACCTAAAGACAGTGTTCAGTGTGCAATTAATCCTGTCACCTCGTCTTTAAAGATGAGACATCCACCTAGTAGAGTGAGACATGTCGAGATAGAGAAGTCATAAATAAGTTTGGCCACTGACAAACAGCATCCATTTTGCTATGATCCAGTCACTCTCATTTTCAAACTTTAGTCCATTTGTACAAGCACATCTAAGAAAATCTATTTTCCTTTAATATGCAATTAAGTCATTGCTCTGTGGATGCAACAGACACAGAAAATAGGAGGAAGAGAAAGAGGGACAAAGAGGGAGGAAGATGAGAGAGGGAAGGAGAGAGAGAAAGAAAGAGAGAGAGGGAGAGAGAGACAGAGAGACAGAGAGACAGAGAGACAGAGGGTCAGGTGTCAAAATAAAATTGTCATTCTCTTCTGTTCTCACACCTTGGCTGAGCATGACAAGTACTGTGGTATGGGTTAAGTGATCAGACATTAATACAGGAAAACATGATAGAAAGGTTCACCATCAACCTCCAAAGGCGGATCTGAACAGGAGCTGCTAAATCTTGGTCAATATGCCTTAGCCCTTATGTCTTATGGAGAGAGTTCCAGAAAGATTTCAATGGAGCCTTCCAAAATTCTTCATTCTGCCCAGACTTTGTATGAGGTCCCAGGACAATATGTCCAACAACAAAGAATGAGCAGGCTTCGAGGAAAGGCAGAGAGGGAGTCAGGGGTGGGTGAGCTTGCTGATGAATCTATAAAATCAGTGCCCCAGAGGAGCGGAAGTTGGAATCATTTATTTATAATTAGAGATTCAATGGACTGTGTGACTTGGAAATTTCACGATTCAATGTTCTCAGTGAAAATGCTCAATAATAATTAAGAAAACAACCAAAAGCTTGAGAGAGAAATATTTGAAAAAATGACAAATACCTTCTTCTTCTTTAGAAAGCAATGGTCCTCTACTCATAGGCAGGCTTTCAGAACTGAAGCTAAATGTATCTTTCCAAATGTTCCTCTAGAGATTCTACCAGCAGAAGAGTGAAGATTATGTAGAACATGAGGCTTGTGACCTAACATCTGGGAATGGGAGGGATGGTCATGCTTCCGGGGACCTTCTCTTTGAATTGAGATTTACGGAATGCACACATCACAGGAATTCTAGAGTTTGAAACTAAAGCTCCTTTCTCTACAGGAAGAATTAGAAACTCACGAAGAATTTGCCATGAGAAAACATTCTCATACTACTGCTCTGAATGTTTTGTTGTACATGAGAAATTATGCTTTCACTATAATGATCAACGAAGAGAAAATCAGAACGTAGACATCACAATTTTGAAAATAGATTCAACATACAGGCAAAACCTGGATGGATTTCAACAAAATCAAAGCTATTTATTCAAGCCCCAGAAATTACTAAGAAACAGTTTATCTTCCAATAAACTTTATTATTGTTGTTTCATTGGTTGTACACATTTATGTGAATCTAAATAATCACCATCTGTCCAGGACTGATTTAGCATTAGCAGATTTGGTCAGACAGAACAGGGTGTGATCTGTCTGACCATTTCTCAGAGCAAGAATAAATACTGTGTAGAGATAGCAGAAATACAGCCATTACCGTGGTGCTGAGCATCAGTGAGCCATCTTGTTTCCTTTCCATTGTGAGTACCAAATGTCTTTATTCTGTACATCTCAACTCCATCAACTATTCTGCCTTAATTACTTCTCTATTTTCTCAGACAAATATTACTTAAGGAAGGGAGAGTCTATTTTGGCTCACAGTTTTAGGATACAGACTACCCTGCAGGAAGGCATAGAGTCAACCACATGAGGGAGCTTCTGGGAACACTGTATCTGAGGTCAAGAAGCAGGGGTTGACAAATGTCACTGCTCAGGGAGATTCCTCTTTTATGCATGTTTTTCTGATAGATTAAAAGACTGAATTATGTTTGTTTGTGGTAGTGATTATTCCCTAGAGAGTTGCTCATGGAAATTTTATCGGGTCATTTACCAGTGCAAAAAACAGCCATGTGTGAACGCTGCTTGCTCTCCTACCTGTGGATCAGAGCTAGAGTGTGTTCTGCTGTTGAGAATACTTGACAAAATCAGTTAGTTATAGACCTACTTGAAAAAGTCTGATTAACACAAGTAAATCACTTTTACAGGCTTCGAAACAGAAGCTCCATTTCCTGCCTTTGTACCCATACTTCCATTTTTTTCTTTTTTGTTTTTGTTTTGTCTATTTTATATTTTTGGTTTTGCTATTGTACAAGGGTGGAGAGATGGAGAAAGTTGTGTCTGTTTGGTTTTTCTGGACAAGTTCTCATTAACATTATTGATAATCAGATTCTCTTTATTGGATAAATCATACAGATACATATATATGGTATGTATATACCATAAACCATATGTTATATACATACCATATATATGTATGTGTATGTATGTATGTGTGTATGTGTGTGTGTGTGTGTGTGTGTATATATATATATATATGTATATATATATATATATATAGGATAATTTTTGACGTTTTTCCACAAGTGACATCTGTAACCATGTTGAATGACAGTAGCAGATCCATTGTCTTCTTGTAGTTTTCATCTTGGTGTAGTTATGATGGCTTCAAAGCACACTTCAGAAGCATTTGCAGACAAACCTTTCATACATTTGTGACTGAAAAGAATCCATTCCTCCATTCTCACCCAAAGCCCTCTTTGTCAAAGTAAATAAAATGTCTAAGGCACAGATCCAGTCTCCACTCACTATAGGTAGATCCATGAAAATGAGCTGGCCTTTGTTTGGTTCTAGAACAAGAAGCAGAGGATCCAAGGGCAGCTGCAAGATCAGAGAGCTTGCAGAATTCTATGAACCAAGGGATACCAGGGTCAAACTTCCCCCAGATCTCATAGAATATCTCAAAGTTGTCCTTGCTCTTGGGGAATGGGTCTCTGCTCTTTATTTATTGGCAACACTCAAGTTCTCCAGAATAACTGCAATGTACAGTTCACCAGAACCAGAAAGTATATGATGATTTAGATGACAAAATAGAATATCCCCATGGACAGGGTCTCACAGTTCCCTTTTACTAACCATCCCAGATGAGTTTTTTGGTCATATTTGAAGGAACACTGTTGAGGATAGATGCTAGCCGTCCATTCCAACCCACAGAGGTGGTGACTTGGAACAGACATATCATATTATTGCCAATGATTTCCAAGTTGAACATATCATTAATTCCAGCTTCCATTTTAATGTAGGCAAAATTGGAGGTCCCAGAGATGGTATAGATGAAAACAACCAGGAAAAGGGGTAAGCCAACAATGAACAATGCAGGAAAGTACATCATCAGAGCAAATTAATGTCTCCTCCTTTTCATAGAGTGAGATCCCAAGCCCATAGAATGGTGTTCCTCATGCTTAGGTTGAGACTTTCTATCTCATCAATTAATCTAGGTAACCAATCATGACTCTAGATCCTGTCAAGGTGACAGTATTAACCCTCACGTCTTTACCTGGTTAGGTTTCCTCAGGAGAACTCAGCTTCAACCATGATGCCCACTCATACTGTCTTATCTAAGTCTATCTGATTGAATTTCACTGGTCCTAATCACTCCTGAAGCTGTATGTGTAATCAGGTCTAATAATAATAATTAATTAAAGCATCTTATTAAATGATACCTGGAGTTAGCTAGAAACAAGATAAATACTAAATACGCTGAGAACAGGAGAATTTCACACAGTGCCCTCAGTTGCTATCACTGTGTATTAAAAGCATCTGAAGGATTTTGTGTGATTTGCTCCTGTGAGGTCTGATGTTGACTAGAGTCTTCTAACCAACAAGGCAAAAGTAATTTGTAGTCCTCATTTGATATCTTCTGAGGGTGATTTTGCTCTATCAGAAAAGTCTTCAAGTAAACATCCAAGTTCACTGGTAAATATCTGCTCTGAACTCCAAAACTTTTCACTCTAAATATCTAATAGGTATTAAATAAAATCAAATATCTGATTCTCTCCTGCCTTCCCAAGAGGCAACGTGTCCCTGAAGACAGCTGGCAACCAGGAAGAAGGGGACTCCTCTTGCTATTAGTACAGACTTTACTGCTGCTGGACCTTGTGGCAGAAGAGGTTGGAGTCCACTGAAGATGTTCATAGAAAGACAGTTTTGGATATTACCAAGCCCTCTGATCAGTCAGGAACATGGTGCTTGGGGCAGTCTGTGTTCAGTCAGTGTCTTGATTTTGATTCCTTATGTGGGAATCTTACATATGAATTCCAAACACAAACATCAATCTTTATTAACTTAACATGCATTTTTTTATCACAATTGTTATTTCATGACACTAAGATACAACTATATCAACTTGATTGCTTCACATTGAAATGTCCCTGGGTTCAGGTGTGCAGTAAAGCCAGAGAGTGGACATGGGCATTATTGCTTATGCATGGTCATCAGAGTTTCCAGAATGTGTGTCAGCAATTGGAGAAAGATCCCAGAGACAAGTGCTAAGCCTCTTTTAGATACACTTTTTCTACAGAAATCCAGATAGCTTGGTAGACATTAATGTGACATTTGGGAAAACCCTGAGCAATAGAATTAGAGTCACAGTGATTGAATAAAAATCAGAATCAATACAAAATGTTGTAGAAACACTTTGACCACCTGATTACGCTACTATTCTCTTCAGTACATGTGCACAAAGTTGAGATGTGGCAAAAACTAATCATTAAATGAACCTAAAAGTACTATAAACACATAACCTACTAATATAAAATATAAATAACTGTTTTTGAATGTGTGCGACAGTTTTAAGGTAAGAAAATGGATCTGGATTAACATTATTTCCATTATTCTTCAATAAAATATACCCCTTTTCTAAGGGTTAAGGACTTTCAACCCCAGGTGTATATAAGAAAAACAATGAACATGCTTGGTTAGTTATCTGAAGGCAACAGCTTAGGCAGTAAAGAGGTCTTCAAATAAAAGACCATTCATAGCTATGAACCAAAAATGCATTTATTCAAGAAAATCAAAGGAGAATCAGGAAAGGATCACATTTGTGAACTGTAGAAGGCATTAGACTTGGCATTTTCCATCCGCTCATTTATTGCATCTTAATAAGATATCTTTGAGGCAGATATAAAGATCCTTAAATTACAGATTTAAGCCTTGGCCAGGGGATGCATCTACTTGATCCAAGTCACACAAAAGCGAAGCACAAATATGGGGTTTGAACTCCAAACACTGCGCACTTTATATTTTTAATACAAAGTATTGAATTATCCCTTAATCAATCTTTGCCAAGAGCCATCCCACCCACAAACACACAAACTAAATTGCCAACCCCGCAAACTAAGAGCCAGTAATGAAATGTTTATACAAGTCAAAAGAAATATTGAGCCAAGTAATCACTTATTTCATCAGAGAATGCATTTAAAACATAAAGTGATTGATGATGATGTAAAAGAAAGTGACCAGCGGAGCCCAGGATCTTGACATTACGTGATACATGAGCCAAACTTGTTATGGAAAGTCCTGAAATTGTTTAACCTGGTGTGAGCAAGGGCTGGGAGGTCATGCTTTTCAGGTTGGAGACAAATTTTTCCATTTAATAGAAGGAAAAGGAACACTTCCATATATGTTATACTCCCATCCCCAATGTACACACAATACTCATGGGGAGGGAAGGGGATTTATGGTGTTGCCTTCAGTTCAGTGAGAATTCATTCTGATCGCAAGGTTTCCAAACTTATATAGGTATTGTGTAGAACTGCTTGCTCTTTAAACACCAGGTACCGCTCCTGTATCATGCGAAGCTGATCTACACCCTAAGGTGGAACCTGAGAGCCAGAATAAAATCATTCCATTTGAAAACGTTATTTTAAAAGAACTATTAAACAATGTTTGACCTGTACAGCCATTCGTAAGAAAGCTAAATTAGAAAAAATGGAAGTGTTGTTACCTGGTACATATAAGAATGTGGTGAGGTTTATAAGCACATATTTTGAATTAGAACAGAAAAAAAAACATAGTTTTTCCTCATAAATATGTGTGTTTGGGTTGAGACATAGGCATTTTAGTCTCATGCTCTCATCACTGAAAAATATTGTCTCTCTGGAACACTGAAGGACATTTTTTAGCAGATGGACTATAGATGATAGTTCACTATGAATCTAGTTAAAAAGAAAGTTAATATATGCAGGCTTCTGACTAGCATGAACTAAAGAAGACCAAACACAGAATAAATAAAGTCAAAAGGATAGAGGTTGATGTATATGATTGGCATCCACTAGTAAAAGTCTCAGCAAGTTCAGGAGATAGATCTATGGCAGCGGGCTATCTTTCTGTGCTGAACGCATAAGCAAACTGGTGCGGGTCTCCATAAAGTTGTCAAGAACCAGGCAGTGAAGTAGGGTATCTAAATATGAATAGTCCTCATATCTTGGAACAGTAATAGAATGCTGGCCCAACTAAAGTGTTGTCCCCAATTGAGGGAGTGTTTCAGAAAGGGGTCATATGAGTCCATGTGTCAGCTCACTCAGCACATATCCCTTTAATACAAATGATTGCCAAAGTCAGGCATTTTGTGATGCACGCTACAATCCCAGCGTTGGGTAGACTGAGGCAGGAGGATTGTGAACTCAAGGTCAGCTTGGACTATATAGCAAGACTATCTCAAAACATATACTCAAAGACAAATACCTGTCAGTGTGATGCTGGGATAGAGTCCTCAGCTATGCAAGTGAGAAACCTATTGTGTTTAATTATCATAGACTTAGTAGTCTCTTTGCTTTTTATGCTTTCCAGAATTTCCCCTTTCCCTCACTTGTCCTCACTTTATCTCTGATGCATTGAAGGGTCATAGAAAACTCATCATCATGTGAGATCACCTGTGCCATGTGTTAGTAAAGGAAAGACTGTTCCACGAAGACCCCAAAAGAGGACATAGAAGACTTAAGTGGCAATTAAGAGAACAGATCTGGCCTTCTCAGCCTCAGAAATCACCTATGTGGGTTTCCATCCACGAAAGAAGAGAGACTGACATATTTATTTTGCTTTCTAATTTATACCTTGACATGATACTATCAGAGATTTCTTATTTCTTTGGGTGTTGTGACTTTCAGATCAAGTTTTACATATGTCTTATCATTGCTGTGCCCACATTTTTTCCATCGTCTGTCTTGCAATAGTATCTAAAAAGGTGAACATTTTAACAAATACATGCAGTTGTCAAATTCCACAGAGATCACATCACTTAAGAGGAAATGGGACACATGAAAGCTAGTTTGTTTTCCAAAGTAGAAGATGAGGAAGTACAAGCATTTAGTATGCAGTGGGGAGGGAGGCTGAGAGCACTGTTGTGTTATCTAAACTGCTTGGAAAATTCTTACAAACAGTGGGAAGTCAGAGCAGCCCCCTGCCCTCTGGTTCGGCTATCATTTATCAAGTGGCTATTATACTAAGTTCTGGGCATTGTGCCATCTGCTTTATATGTAACGTTTCATGGACAACTCTCTCAATAATCATGATTTTTCTCCATTTTGAAAATGAGAGAACTGAGAATTCAAAAGCCTAGCTAGTTAACTGGGTTAGTTTGGAACAATGGTTCTAAACCATATCTCCTCATTCTGCTGAAGCTCAAGCGCTCTGTCTCTCTCTCTCTCTCTCTCTCTCTCTCTCTCTCTCTCTCTCTCTCTCTCTC
>JANHMN010000002.1:220423565-220433685 GCA_030674055.1 Rhabdomys pumilio
CTCTCTCTCTCTCTCTCTCTCTCTCTCTCTCTCTCTCTCTCTCTCTCCTCTCTACCTTAGTTTCTCTTGAAAATGTCTCAAAAGACCCATCTACCTCATGAATTCACAAATGTCAGCTGGAAAGCAATATAAACTCCCCACAGTCAATCTCCCCATCTTATGGGTATGAATGAGCCTGGGGAGGTGATTTTCATAGTGGAGACAGCCAGGTCATCTCTCATTATTGCCACTTTAAAGTCTTCTATGTCCTTATTGGGCCTCTGTGGAACATAGTATAATTGAGAGGCACCTGTAACACCCATCTGGGTTTTGCATGCCCTCCTTAGGCTCTGCATAGAATGATCTGTCAGTTTGGTGACATAACCTTCAAATATTTTCTAAAAAATTATTTCTTCGACATCTTTCTCTGATTGAATTAATCAGAAGAAAAACTATCATTTTCTAATTGTCTTAGTTTTCTCTTCATACAATGCTCAATAGATGGTGAATGCACAGAAAACGAATAATCAGCCAAGAGCAATGATCTCCAGAAGTGTTGGTTGGTGTGTTTCTGCTGCTGTTGTCTCCCATTTTGCATTCATGTTCTTGCTACTCAGTATTCCACAAGTCAAAAAGTTAGTCATTTTCCACTTTAAGAATGTGCTCATAAGTGCCCTGAATATGTTTACTGAGGAAAATTTAAATAAAAATCATTGTTCAGATGTCATTCATATCAATCATTCTCTGAAGCAGCGGTAGAGGAGAAATAATTGCAATCACGTGCTCTGTACTTGAAGAATGCAAGGGGAAAAGAAAAACAAAATAAGAATTATGGGAATCTAAAATTTTCCAAAGTGCATCTTTTGCCTGCCCAAGAAGTAGCAACGACTCTTCCTTTGACAGTACTTGCCATTAAGTAGATCCCACCACACAGGTAAGTCTGCCCTTCTACCATCAGTATAAACACGCTTATACAGTCTCACTCACAGCTCATCACACTGTCTCTGTTCTTAGGCCAGACACTTGGTGGTGGAATGAACAGATGAATCCAGAAGAGAGAAGTGGTGTCAAAACAATCCAGCTTGGAGCACCGACAAAGACATGGGACCTGTGGAACTGGTGGTATTAGCCTGTCGCATTTGCATGAGTTACTGACTTCTCCTTGCAAAGACATTGCCAATACATGCAATAAGGTCTCTGAGAAGAGAGGGAAAATGACTAAGTGGGAAATGGACTGAGGGGGAGTCGAGCCATGGAGGAGAGGATTCAGCCATCTAGAACAATATGCTGGAAACCTGTGTTAATGTTAAGACCCTGTAACCCTGTATGACTCGGGAGTGTGAATCCAGACCACCATTTTCTGCTGTGGTACTAACTGTTCACACAAACCTCCAGGCAGACTTGTGAAGGATATCTAGATTAAATGCAGCAGGTGAGAATGTATGAGGAATTTTCTTGATAATTAACTGGTATGGGGGAAACTCATTTTAGTTGCTGGCAGGACCATTCTCTAGGTGAGAAAACTTGGTATGGATATATTAAAGAGTGCCATGGAGACTGTGTGCACTAGCTGCTCTTTTCTTCTGTCTGTGGAAGCAATGTGACAAGGTGCACATGTTTCTGCTGGTATTGCTTCCCTGCCATGGTGGACTGTAACCTGGATCTGTGCGATGAAAGCAATCCCATGTCCCTTAAGTTGCTTTTGGCAGGGCATTTTATCACAGTGACAGGAAATAACAAAATACCAGAGAATGGCTGGTAGGCAGAAGGGATTTGTTGAGTTCATAGTATTTGAGGATGGAAGTCTGGGTTTTCCATGGATCCATTGGGTTGGCCTCTAGGGAGGCCTTTCTGGCTATATCACAAGGAGGCAGATGGCATCATGGTAAAAGCAAACAGGAGAGAGAAGAAGCAAGAGATTGGAAAGGCCCTTTTTATTTCTTTTTATGGATAAAATCTTCTCAGAAGAACTAACCAGGGTCCCACAAGAGCCTCATCAATCCCTGCTGACGGCACATTCCCAGTGTCTAAGTTACAATGAGCTAGAACCTACTAAAGGTTCTCTCAATATTGTTCTACTGGAAACCATGCTTTCAGAACACAGACATAGTGAGGACATGCTCAAACTAGAAGTCATTTTCCTGAAGCATTTGTTTCACCTCTATTGTCACCGCCTCCATTAATAGCATCATGAAACTCAAATCTTTGACCTTGTTAACTCTGCCTCTGAAGGTTGAGGCATGGTCTATGGTATGATGAGAAGATTAATATTTGAGTTTTGCATTAGAGTCCTTTTTACATTTTATGATGTCCACTACTGCAAGATGATGCCAGTCTTCTCAATCCATTGCTTCCAGAACTGGAACAAGTAACAGACAGAGAGTTTTCATAAATATGGTTTTCACAACAGCCTATTTTATGAATGAAGATGCTGTTCAGAGAGCTTCTCAAGTCTTTCATAAAGGCTTTTATCACCCACCTTTCTGGTGCTGATTATAGACATAAAGGGATTCCACCCAGATTCCACTTCAGGGGAACCCTCTATTTGGTTACAGAGAATTCAGACAGTGGAGTGTCTATTGTCCAGGGTCAGCCTCAGTTGTAGCAAGTAGCTCTGACCAAGGTCACTCCTTCCAGGCCAGGAACATGCAATGGCTATGCAAGGTTAAGCAATAAATGCTTACCCATTCAAGTCCAATGCATTATGGGAGTTTGATTTCTCCTTCTTCCCATCCCTCTTCTTTCATAAAGGTTGGTCTCTAACAAATCTCTAGTTTGATAACGTCTACTTCTAAATGCAAATAACAGATACCAGCTCTACCACTCAGCTCTTTATTCAGACCTGTCCTGAATTCTATGACTCAACCCTCCCTGCCACAAGGGACAACTGTCACATAGATAAATCTTTATTATACCAGCTACAACAGGGCTACATGTCAGACTTCCAAGTCTCAGCTCAGGGACACAGCTTCCATTTCAAAGAGAACATGTCTAGTTTCTTTCAGACTTCTAGTGACTCTGCCTTACCAAACTTCCAACTTCGAAACTAATATTTTCTCCTAAATTAATTCCTAATATCTACTCAAAATTCTATTCAAAATGTTCATCATACTTTATCAGATGTCTCAAACCCAGTTGCATGCTAGAGTTTGCATAATGAAATTTATTTTGGGAGCTAGTATGTTTGGCTTGAAGATAAAAGCTACTTATTAGGTCAGGGTTTTACTGCTGTGAACAGGTACCATGACCAAAGCAACTCCTATAAGAACATTTAACTGGGGCTGGTTTACAGGTTTAGAAGTTCAGTCCATTTAGTTCAAGGCAGAGGATGGCAGCATCTAGATTGGGATGGTACTGGAGGAGCTGAGAGCTTTACATTTTCAACTGAAGGCCACTAGGAGAAGACTGGCTCCCACGTGGTTAGGAGGAGGGTCTCACTGCCCACTCCCACAGTGGCACACTTCTTCCAACTAGGCCACACCTACTCCAAAAAGATCACACCTCTTTATAGTGCCACTCCTTGGGTCAAGCATATTCAAACTACCACAGCTAACTGCTTGCTTTACAACTAAGCTTAACACTTTGCTACTCCCCCAGGTACTGGGTTCTGATTCCCCAATACTTGCCCATCTCTCTTCTTCTTCATTTCCTCACTGAGTCCTCTGCAGCAACAATGGCCTTCTTTCTGCTTCTCAAACAAGCCACTTTCTGACTTTGATGCCTTTGTGTTTATTCCTGCCTCTATTTATTATATTCCTTCCCTGGTTATTATTTCTCAGTTTTCAGCTATTAACTTTAAACACGCCCCTTCAGGAACTACCTCTAGCCATCCTGCCTACAGCAGACTACTGACCTCTTCATCCTGAGATCCCTTATGGCATGTCTGTTGAGTGTTTGAATTTTGTGATTATAAATGTAATGGTTACCTACTTTACATCTCTCATACTAAGCTGTGAGTCCCAGCAGGGCAGCAGCCTCCTTCTTACTTATCCGAGGAACCTAGAGTATAACACAGTAGCTTGCCCACACCTTTCTGAATGAATGAACTCCCTCATCAAAGCCCCTTCTCCCTGCTCTCCATCACAGTGCCTGTTCATTCACATCACATATTCACACCACAGCCATGTTCATTTCAATCGCCCAGTCAATGAACTTCCTCCTCTTCTTTCTTTTCCTCTTTCACCTCCACTTTCTTCTCTTCCTCTTCTTCTTCCACCTTTTCTTTCTTCTTAAGACAGGGTGTTGCAGTGTAGTCTAGGCTAGTCTAAAATTTCTAGTCTCCTGCTTCTGCCTCCCAAGGGCTAGAATTGCAGGTGCGTGCTACTAATTCCATCATTACAGCGTAGCTGCACTCAGCATGTCTTCCCAGATCCTCTGATACTGAATCAGTGGGGATTCTCATCACTCCACACTCACACACACCACCCGCTCCCAGTAGTTCTCTGACTCTACTCTCTTCTTTTCCATCCTCCATACCCTGTGGGAATGACCTTTCCAATATGCAAAAATCACTGCCAGTTTAATGGTTCTCTGTTGCCTCCAGGATAAAATTCAACCTCCTCAGCATGACATGCAAGATGTTCTGTGATTTCACCCCATCTTCCTTGTGGTTCTATCCCTGTCTTCTCCAGTAAATCCCACTTCTGTGACCATGTAGCATCCTCCCCTCAGCACACTGACCGTTTACCATCCATTCTTCTACCAATTTGCTTATTTCTGCACAGCCACCAGTCCATCTATTTCTTCTAATCTAGGCAGCCATAGTACCTGTCTCTATAGTCACAAAGTTTTCAATTTGTTCAGCAACAAGGGAGCTTTCACCCTCTCAAACTAAACCATAAAAGTACCCGCCTCCTAAAACACTCAAGAACGACTTCTCTCTAGAGATTTCCAATGGATTATTTCATAGATTGATTTTTCCCTAACTTAGACCAAAAGATCCTGGATGTATTTGCATGTCTTGTGGTACTTATCTTTGAATCTCTATACCCCATGTGGGGATACAAATGCAGAAGAAAAGGGCATGTTTTCCAGAAGGATATATTGGTGTTTGGACCATGCGTTTTGGGAAAGCAAGGGAGGGGTTGTTATGTGAAGCAATATAAAATTTGATCTTTGGCTGTTCTTTATTTCTTAATTTGTGATACTGAGTTTTCCCATCATTGTTTTTCTGAAAATTTTAAGATATTACTATTTCAGAGAAATGCTATAGCTTGTGCTCAATTCAAATTCTGAAAATAATTTGAGACACAAAGGTTTGGGTTCAAATTTTGTGGTTTTTTTTTTTTTTTTTAAAAAAAAAAAACCTTTCAGGTAAATATTCTCCCCCTCTCTTTCTCTATTTTCAAAGTATGTACACAAATTTTTATGCATATATACATAGGTGTGTTTATGTATATGTGTGTATGTATGCATATGCTCATGTGTACATGTGGTGTATCTGATCAGACAATTATCAGATGCTACCTCATTTCTTTGGGGCCAGAAAACGTTCAAAGTTCATACATAAATGATGTTCCTAAAGAGGAGCAGATGCAGGAAAACCTTCATCCATATTCTTCAGAAAGATGAGGAAGCAAGTGCAGGTCAGCAGGTTAATTCCTGCTAACCAGAGGCCAGAGATACACCTGCTAACCGGAGGCCAGGGAGATACACCTGCTAACCGGAGACCAGAGAGATACATCTGCTAACCGGAGGCCAGAGAGATACATCTGCTAACCGGAGGCCAGAGATACACCTGCTAACCGGAGGTCAGGGAGATACATCTGCTAACCGGAGGCCAGGGAGATACATCTGCTAACCGGAGGCCAGGGAGATACACCTGCTAACCAGAGGCCAGAGATACACCTGCTAACCAGAGGCCAGGGAGATTCATCTGACAAGGAAGGCAGAGATAACTAGTAAGTAGACAAAGCCATGGGCACCGAATCAAAGCCCCTGGGAAGAGACTGCAAAGAGCATCATGTAGCTATTACCACTGTATTTATAACTTTCTGCGAACTTGGCAGAGTACTATGAAAACAGGCAGGCAAGCAAGGCTCACTAGGCAGTGGCATTTGATTCCAGGTGAACGCTGCATTTCCAATTGAACCAAGGGAATAGCCAAGAACATTAAGACTGGGTCGTGTCTAAAGATGAATGTGGTGGGCAAGAGCTACGGGAACAGCCAGCATGCCTGTATACTTTTAGCTATAGGAAAACACTAGAGTCGCTGACAGTCACATTGAGGCAGTTTCTCAACCCTCTAGACTGAGACAGTTGGATTTCTGTCTACACTTACCATCTATCACTCATCTCCCAACTTTATTATTATCTTTTTGCCTAAATCCCAAACAAGCAAACTGTTATTGTAGGTAACATTCGACTCCATCTGAAGCAAGGCTAGACTGTGTGCAGAAAAGTGGGAGAGTTAACATCGACGCACTCCTCCATCTCTCCCCCCCCCTCTCTCTCTCTCTCTTTCTTTCCTTCCTTCCCCAGGAACTCACAGGGGAGGGAAAATCATCCCTGTGAATCAGGGTCTTCTGCCTCAATTTGTTAAGAGCTTCCCTCTGTCCTTTTTAAATATCACCATTAATACCCTCTTGTGGCACTGTCTCGGTTCTTTACCCTTTCATGCAGATATTATTAAAAACTAGTGTCAAAATGGAATTCTCTAAAGACCTAGTAAAAGTCATCTCTGAGGCTGTGTTATAGAGGAACAGAGCCCCAGAGATAGGAACCATGTCTTGGGCTGTGATTTCCCTGTCTAGTGCTTTGACTTTTCAACCCTATGTTAGAAAATCCAGTGCTTGCTTCCTTCCACCTTCATCCATTCTGAGATGGAAACCGTTCTTGGAAGAATACTCTGTGAGCTTCAAAATTACTCTGTTTGTAATTTTATGTTGCAAATCTCTCTACCTCAACCCTGCATAATACTTTTACCTACATCTGGAACCTCAGGGGTGTGGCTCAGCCCCGAGATGATGATGAATGGTCCCTTTCAGTCTCACTGAAGCATTCTAGTACACAAATCAACAGTACTTTGAAGGAGCAATTTAATCCAGTAGTTTTGATATGGAGATAAAATTTTAAAAATGGTGTTATATTGCTAGATAATGTGTTAGAGAACCATAAATTTAATTCACTAGCTATCTCAAAACTAGTCATACACACACACACACACACACACACACACACACACACACACAAACAGACACATACACATCAATTTTCATGTTAAATTTACTTTCATATGGTTAAGAAACAAACCAACTTTCATTATAATCAATGCCCCCTTCATCTATGTGAGGTCATGAAGTTAAAACAAATTATCATCACCCCACAATAGTTGCATTGTTTCAGATAATGTTAGTGTTTCATAGTTATAAGCTTACTTAGTACAATAATATCATGGATTAAGAGTTATTTTTTTATCCATTTTCTGATGAAAACATTGTACTGCAGAAATCTTCAATCCCAGCTCATAGAGTAAACGGAGAAAGTCTTGCTTTATATTATGTGTTTTTATCTATAGTAAAGAGAAACATCTGTATTTAGAGGCAAATTACAAAAAGGGCTGTGACCACCTTCTACTTTTGTAATTAAAATGTAATAACATCATTTTTGCCCTTCTCTTTCAATCTTCAGCCCCTTCCCATGCACACACATAACCCTTTGTTTTCTCTCAATTCTTAATCCACAATATCTGCCGTTGTTACACAGCCTCTCCATTCTCAGGAGTGGTAAGTCTGATTGAGTTATTTGCTGTCTTTTGAGCTCCAGACACTAGTTTTTTCTCCTTATGTTCATAAGCCCAACTTTAAGGTCTGGATCACTCTTTTCAAAACTATGGATCTTGGTGTTCAGTCTTCCCCTTGTACCACTGAGTCCAGAGCACTGAACTCATGTGCGAATAAGGGTCTGGACCTCCTGTTCTCATGATCACTTCCAGTGATCAGCATTTCCCTAGTCTGCATGCCAGCCTTCAAATGGAAATCTGCTCCACTTAAAGCAGAGGCTAAAGCCCCTCTCCCTCTGTGAAATCCAAAACAATTCCCAAAAAGGCCTGAACCACAGACTATTTCCTTCCTGCTGACTACAGAGCAGAATAATGAGGTGTCTCCTTCCTGTTCTGAGTGGAGAAAATACCTGGTGTTTTACGACAGATAAATGGCTAATTTGTGTGAAATCACAGTGATACTTCTCATGTTAAGCACTCTTGGAAGTGGAATGCTGGGACTGGAGGACTAGTTCAAGGAGTTAGGAGCACATGCTGTTATTCCAGTGGATTCAAATTCGATTCCCAGTATCCAAATCAGGCTATTCACAACAACCTGTAACTCCAACTCCAGTGACTCTTCCAATCTCCATGGGCAACTGCTCTCATGTATACATACACCTCACATGGATACACACATGATTTTAACAACAAATAAGTCCACGGAATGGTCCTCTTAAAGCTATGTCATACCTCGGAACTCCTTGTGAGACACACTCATCTCTCCATATCTCTCTTCTGCCGTAAAGCAGCATTCCTGAGCATCGGGCACTCCTCACTCCACTTCCATCCTCATTTTCTTGGAGTCCTCACACTCTCCTTGCAGAAATGTTACGAAAGGCTGTAGAAAATTGCACCTATACTTGGGAAAGCAGTAAATAAACGGAAGGAGCCAAGGCTTTAGTGGAGCAATGAGGCCCAGTGATGATCATGGGTGTCTATTAGAATTGTCTCATTCCCTACTTCCTCACGAGCAAAAGGAAAACAAAAACCTGAGAGCCACAATCTAATGAAGAATGTATCCCGTGCTGGTCCATGCACGGGCACTGAGCAATGGCTGCATGGTTCAGCCTACCTAGATGTATAAACATATATGACTACAAAGTGCACAGCAGGTTTTTAAGATTTTTGCTGAAAATTGAGTCTTTAAAATACCAATGATATTTTTAATCACAGATAGGAAGGGTAACATTCTGGTTAGACTAGGGAGCATAAAGCATATTATTTCTAGAAGAGCACCTACGGACTTCATTCTGTGCTTGCCTGTGTTTGATTCTAGAGTCAAATTCTGTTTCAGAAGCATGAGCAAGGCACAAAGATATTTAAAAAATATATTGGAGGGAAAAGGTTACAGCGAGACGATGCTCAATACCAGCGCCAATTTTGTCTTTTTGTTGTTGTTATTAATAATGAATCGAGTTCTAGAAATCCTTCTTTAAATGAAAATATTCAAATACCATATGTTCATAGAACTTGAGATACATAGAACACAGAAGTAGAAGGAAGAATCTTCAAGAAAGGCTCTAGGCAATAGGGCTGGGAAGGCTGTGCATTGGGTAATGTGCATACTGTGCAAGCAAGAGAACCTCAGTTTGATCTACAGAACTGAAGGGAAAAGGGTAGACATGATAGCAGTTTGTGTGCCTTTAATCTAAGCACTGGAGGCAGAGATGAGAGCATCTCTGGAGCTTCCTGACGAGCCACGTTAGCCATGAGTTAGAACTGGGTACCAAACTCCAGGGACATTCAACTCCAGAGAGCATTCAGGCTGCACTGACATCCCATCTTGTAAGCTCCAGGTGGCTCTTTGGCATTGAATTTGACACTATAGTCTTTTCTTCCCACTTCCTCAGCTAAACTCCATGCCACCTCCTCCTCATCCCCACCGCTATGACACAGAATATGACTTGGATTCACTCCAAGACAATTCCATGATTCAGAAAGGCCTAAAGAAAATGCTCTTGGCTGGAGCCTAACATGTAGCTCACAGTTCAAGAAGACAGGCTGGAGATTTCTACTCCATGCCTATCAGGATGTAGGATGACCGCAGTGCAGTATCACCCAGCTTGGCTTCAGACTTCTCTGACAGTTTCAAGGTTTTCTAACTCAAGCCTTGCCTCAGCTTTCCCTGATGTCAAGATGTGTTAAGAAGATGTCTGCTGACATTTCCAGAGTCTCTGGCTCACAAGTGGTTTTATATAATACTCAAAAGACTGACCCCAAGAGAGATTTTATCAAATTCTGTTAATGAACATGTATACATGTTCATAATCTTACAGTTTCTTTATTAAAGAGTTTCAGTAAATTACTTAAGTTTCTCACACATACATACACATACACACACACACACACACACACACACACACACACACACACACACAC
>JANHMN010000002.1:220433695-220448371 GCA_030674055.1 Rhabdomys pumilio
ACACACACACACACACACACACACACACACACACACACACACACACGCTTGTCTTATGCATTTTAGTTCTTAATCAATGTGCTTCTGTACGCTGATCTCCCTCAAAGGCCCTCATTACCTGCCCATATTACCCTTTCTTCACCCTTTATGGAATCAAATTTTGCCTATGGATGGACCCTTAAAGATGTCCACATCCTAGTCCTGGTAACTGAATGTTTTACATTGCAAGGCAAAAGAGGCACTGTGGATATTGTAAAGAATTTTCAGTTGGGGCTATAGAAGTGACTTAATGGAGGAAACAAGGCAGGAAGACCTGAGTTTAGATCTGAGGAGGAAGAGGAAGAGGAGGAAGAGAAGGAGGAGGATCAAGATTATCATTCATTCTATAAAGGATTATTAGATATGTTCAGTTCAGTCATGTGAATTCCTAAAACAAGGGAGAAATTATTTCCTGGCAGAGATGCACAACCATAGGCTACAAAAGATGAAGAAAATGGCCAGGATCCAGAAAACATGGGTCAGTTTCTACAAACTGGAAAATCCCAACAAAGAGCCCCACCCTAAAGGCCACAGAGGGCTTGCACCCTGCTGACAACAGGAATTCAGCCCAGTGGTTGTAACCAGATTTTCAACCCCCAGCAAAGTTAATTAACGCATGTCGCTTTAAGCCAGCACATCATGGCTGTTGGTCAGAGACTATAAAAGATAACTGCAGTATAAATGCTCACCCTTCTCTTTCGATTTATATGTTTCCTGCTTACAGATGACTCTTCTGTTCTCCCATCTCCTAGTAATCCTTGTTTGTCTTTGTATCAGAAGTTTGGGATAAAGACTTTCCTCCAGCACATGGCAAACTTTACATAATTTGAAAATGTCTTCCACAGACAGTTTGTTCAAACTTCAACTTAATTTGATAAAGAACCTTTAGATACTAAACCTCTATTGACAAAATAAAACAGTTTTTATTCAGAAGAATGGGCCCAAAGTTACTAAAAGTTTAATAGTTCAACCTCAATATTTTTATATTTTTTTCTCTATGTGACTAACGGTAACTTGAAGTTACCTGTTACTGTTGGTCTCAGAACACAAAATACACAGGGAACACAGTTTTATTCCCTCAGTGATAAACTGTATATTCATATCCATCAACTCAGTAAAAATGAACACCTTGCAATAGTCTGAATTTAAACATATTCTGCAACTCCCTTTTTTCCCTACATCTCGCTTGATAGCACTGTCTTAAGTGTGTGTGTGAGTTCCTTGTGGAAACTAATAGAGAGCAACTGGGGTCGCTGACTACTTAGTAAGGCTCTGTTTCCTAGAAGCTCCGAGTTAGATCTAATTAAAGTTTGACACCTCGCAGTGGTGGCGACCTAAGAGATAGATAATCCTGTGTGTGTCACCTAGTTGCTGCAAGAAATAAATGAGAAAACTCATGGGAATGACAGGGTCCATGCTACATCTTCCGAGTGACACAATTAGAAGCCAAGGGATAAGTAGATCATTTTTTTTCCTTTTTCAGAAACTTGAACATATTTAAATATTTACAGAGTCACCCCCTTGCTTTCGCAATGGCAAACTGAATTATCTAAGTCTTCTTAGCGGATACTCTAAATGAGAGTCTGTATATAAAAGCACTCTGGGAAGGTAAGAAATGCTTGATGTTACCGTAAATTCAATTTTTAAATTATGCATTCATTTTTGTAAATCTTTCATTCCCAGAAGAGAGGAGCCTTATTAGTAGAAAGTGACATGCAATGATGTGATGTGTTAGGAAGATATATATTTATTTTTGTGGGTCAGTCCTCCCCATACTAGCTGAACTTCACTCACAAGGTGCTTGAAAAGCTTCAGAGAAAGATTTGAACCAAAAACCTGGGTCTCATCTTTTATTTTTCTAAATGAGGAAGATTCAGACAAGTGTGTGCATATCTGTGTGCGTGTGTGTGTGTGTGTGTGTGTGTGTGTGTGTGATGTTCACTGAAGCATCACTTACTGTTAAGGAGTTTACAGTAACATCAAGCATTTCTTACCCTCCCAGAGTGCTTTTCCATATAAGCTTTTATTTAGAGTATTCGTTAAGAAGACTCAAACAATTCAGTTTGCCAACGCAGAACACTAGTAGCTCTTGACATCAAATTAACTTAAAACCACACCTTAGGCACACCGCTTTAAAGACATGAGAATGCAAATGCATGGTGTCAGCAGTAAACTTTATTTAATAAAAAACAACAGCGACAGGCATAGATCTCAAATCATATTGCGAAAATAACAGTAACTTGAGATTTACTTTTATTTTTAATTTTTCCATCTGTGTGTATTTGCACGTGCATATGTACATGTATGAAGTTATGCCACATGGGAGCCATGTCCAAAAGGGCAGAAGAGGCTAGAGTTATGGAACTCTGGGCTTCTCGAGGAATTGTTGAGTTATTCCCAGTCCCAGAAGGTAAAGGTTAGTATAGCAGTTTTACCAAGGAACTTCATGGATAGAATTTTCTTCTTTATCTTTGAAAATTATCTCCCTGTGTATGTGGGTATGGTGTTTGTGTGTATGTTTGTTTGTGTGTGCGTGTGTGTGCGTGTGTGTGTGTTTGTGTTGCATGTGGGCAGACAGGTATATGTGTACATGCATGTGGAGGCCGGAAGTGGACATCTAGTGTATTTTCTTGATGGTTCTCCACAGGATCCTGAAGCCCATGATTCAATTAGGCTGTCTAGTGTCAGGGACTCCTCCCAAGTCTGGGATTACAGATAAGAGACATCATGCCTGTTTTTTGTATGTGCATTCTTGTGGATGTGAACTTGGGTTCTAATACATACGTGGAAGGCACTTCTCTTACCAAGCAATAGCCTGGCCCCAATTTTTGACTTTGTGCATCTCTTATCAGCTTACTATGAGCAGTCAGTTATCTGATGAGCATTATGGAGAGGGATTGTTAGCCTTGAATTACATCAAAAAGTCTAGGGAATTTAATTCTCCCACAGTGAACTGGGGGGTTTATCAGAGACATCATTTCTACACTGGTTCCCTTTGCCTGGGCACTCTGATTGTCTCAGTAGCTCCAAAACCACTCAGAGAAAAGAGAGAAAGATGTCATCTTCAAAATTGACATGTTTCCCAGCCTCAGTTTCTCAGACTACCGTGTGCACCTGCCTCTCTCGAGGAGTCTTATTACAAACACCCTTCCCTTGGACCTCAAAGCTCATGGTCTCACTCAGTAGTTGACGTTGCTCTTGCACCTGCACACTTAACCTCTTTTCCCGGTGCTGCTGATGCGTAAGAAATCTTCAGAGCCTCTGTCCCAAAATTTGCAATGCCAAAGTACATATCGTTTGCAGTCTTTACAAGACAGTGAGGAAGATCTGTCTATTTCTTGGTCTTGCCCTTAGTGAAAAGCACTTTAGTAAAGCAGGACAGGATTTATCTTTCTTTTGTGGTAGTAGGTTCTTCTCTTCTCTTATCTCCTTTTATGTTTTAGCCTTCCAGTTGTGTAAATGTTTCTCCAACTGTGTTGTAATGTCTGCATGTACATTTTCAATAATTTATTTATTTATTTATTTATTTATTCACTTTGCATTACTTATTTATTTATTTATCCCCTTCTTTCTTCTCTTCTCTTCTCCAAATCCCACCCTTACAAATCCCTCCATTACCCCATCCTCTTTTCCTCAGAGATGGGAAAGGCCCCCTTGAGCATTACCCTGCACTGGGACACCTAGTTCCAATAGGGCTAATCATACCAACTCCTACTGAGACCCAACCAGGCAGTCTAGTAAGGGGAAAACAATCCGATGGCAGGCAACCGAGTCAGAGGCAGTGCCTGCTCCAATTATTAGGAGACTCACATGAAGACCAAGCTGCATATCTGCTAAAAATGTGTATGGAGTCTTGGTCTAGCCCATGCATGTTCTTTGGTTGGTGGTTTAGTTCAGTCTCTGTGAGCCCTCATGGGCTCATGTTAGTTGGCTCTGTAGGTCTTGTGGTATTCTTGACCTTTCTGGCTTACTCACTCTATTCTTTCACAAGACTTTCCAAGCTCCACCTGATGTTTGGCTGCGGGTCTCTGCATATGTTTCCATCTGCTGCTAAATGAAGCCTCTCAGGAGACAGTTATACTAGGTTCCTGTCTTCAAGCATAGCAGAGTATCATTAATAGTGTCAAGGGTTGGCTCTCTCACATGGAAAGGGTCTCAAGTTGGAGGAGTCTGTTCTTTCAATCTCTGATCCATCTTTATCCCTGTGCATTTTGTAGGCAGGACAGATTTTTGGCTGAAGGTTTTTTGGGTGGGTTGATGTCCTCCTTCTCCACCAGAGTCCCATCTGACTATGGAAGTAGTCACTTCAGTCTCCATATCCTTCTATAGTGAGAATCTCAGCTACGGTCATTGGGAATGTATTTTAAATTTTGTTTGTTTGTTTGTTTGTTTTCAGGCAGTATTTCTCTGTGTATTCCTGACTGTTCTGGAATTTGCTCTGAAGCTCAGGCTGGCCTCTAATTCAGAAACCTGTCTGCCTCTGGCTCCCAAGTGCTGGGATGAAAGGCATGTGCTACCACTGCCCTGCTCTCTACATGTAAATTTGATGCTGGACAGTAATATACATTTGCCTAAGTCATATGCAGAATCATGCAGATTGGAGCATTTTATACTAGCTCTGGGTAAAGCTCCTACTATCTCAAGTCTTTCCTTAGCTCTGGTACTTCTCTCAAGCAGATTCACGAATGCACAAGAAAGTTCCCCTTTAACCATTCCTCCTGTTGTCTGCACCCACACTGTGCCTTACACACAATCATCTGTACCTCAAGGATGTTAACACACACCCAGCAACTTGCTCAGCTTCTATTCTCAAATTGCTTTTATCAGATTGGCATGTTCCAAAGCATGAAGTGAAACACTGAAATGACGGGCACTCTAGGTAGTTCTGAAATATTTGAGTTGGTAGCAAACCATAGCAAGGCTGCATCAAAGTCCTGTCTGAACCTGGGAAAGTTCTGGTCAATTATTTATAAAGAAACAGACTACTCATTCTCTCTATGAATCAGGTAGGATGGCTCTATGAGACAAGAACAGGTAACCATTGGTTGGAAAGTTTTGAAGGTCAACCTAGTTGGAGATTGGGAGCCCATCACTCAACTCAGTGGCAGTCAGGGTGCTTTCCGACTCAGTTGCCCATTAGAACTGTCTTCTACCAGAAATAGGGGAGGATCCAGAAATAGGAAAACTAATGAGAACTCAGATCTAAATGCTGAAGCCACAACAATGAGCAAACCCTCATCAGATGGGATTTACCGGATTGATGCATGGGATGCCCATACTCTGCAAACATCCTTAGATCAGTCATCAAGGAAGACAAAGAGCTTAGCCCCAACCCGAGTCAGGGACAACATGGGGACATGAGGACAGAGGAGAAAAATGGTCACCACCCTCCTGAGTGCCCTGCAGACCAGCAGAGCCATGGGATAGTTTCTGTCCAGCAGGGAGAATCCATGGCTGCTGTTGGGTTTTCTACACAGACTTCTGCTTTCATCCCTGGATTTCAAAGCACCTCCCAGAGGTTAATTAGTGTAAGCAATTCCTAACTGTCAGCTTTTCACACCTAATCAAGGGCTGATATATGCCACCCAAAGGGATCCAATCAATAAATCTTCTACATGCTCTCCTTCCTCCCCAACCCCTGCTCTCAGTTCTGGTTTTATTTCAAAATCTCTCTGCCTTGTCACTTATAGTATCTGGCTTTCTTCTCCTTACCTTCCTTCTTCTGTCTTCTCATGTAAAGCCTCTTTTCTTTCTCATTCACCTGAAAGGAGTTGGTTGAATTTACAGACAAAGGATCTTGAAACTCCTCAATCCAGGAACCCCAGGCTTTGACGAGGACAAAAGCACACAGGAGGGTGAGTTTGTGGTCATGAATTCCATTCCTACATTAGATGGTTGCTTGCAAGGAATTTGTGACTCCTATACACTGGGCAGACAAACCAGGGCCAACATGCTAGTCAGACCTTTCCTTAGAAAATTAAAACATACAGCTCTCTGTATCTTGAATGTGTTCAGGACTCTCTCATGCTCTCCATCAAGGCAAAGCATAATTCTGTTACAATACATCACTTAGTATAGGTGTAATCTATCTGTCACACACTCTGTGGCTCTCATTCCCACACCTATGCAGACATCACTAATTGAGCATAGTGAGGACAGCATGTAACTGTGAAGCATCTTTGTCATGTTACGGGTAATATGATCCTTTCATATGTCATGGCTCACCATGCTCACAACCCATTCTATTTGTTTCTAACTTCTAATTTTCTTTTTGCTATATTTGATTACAGTATATGGTATACATTAGCAAAATGTCTACAAAATAATAATAACGAGTGCTGATTGTATTACTAATCTAAACTAAGAACTAAAATATTACCATTGGGGGCTGGAGAGATGGCTCCATAGTTAAGAGCACTTACTGCTCTTCCAGAGGTCCTGAGTTCAATTCCCAGCAACCATATGGTGTCTCACAATGAGAACTGATGCCCTCTTCCAGTGTATCTGAAGACAGATATACTGTTCTCATATAAATAAAATTAAATAAATAAATAAATAAATATGTTACTATTGACATGGATTTATAGAACAATTTTTCTACTTTCTACGTGAACTATTACCCTCAACCATCAATCAACAACTATTTTGAGTTTTGTGTTTACTGATATCTTGATACCATATATAAGCAAAGTTACACACATACGTATATAAATATATAATCACATATATGTATTTCTGTGATATATATGTGTGTGTACTCTATTATAGGTATACACAGATAAACACAGACAAGTGCATCATGTGTGTGCATATGTGTATATAGACATAGATAGACATATTTATATATAGCTGTTGTATAAGGTTATTGTACAAGTACACATTATATACATACACATATATAATTGTATTAGTTTTACTCTTTGAACATACAGGAATGGTTCATACTTTCTCACATGCAGTAATGACTCATAGACTTGTACTGAAATAAAGTATTATGTAACTATATATTCTGTTCTAGAGATTATATTCTTAGGTTTTCTAATATGGTAACTACCATTAGCCTGGACTTCACTGAAGTAGACTGAGTGGGCTGGCCAGTGTGCTCAGGATACACCCATCCCCACCTCCCCAGCACTGGGATTACAATCACAAAGTGTACACCACCAGACCCAATATTTCTACGTGGCTCCTGGAAATCGAGCTCGGGTCCTGAGGCTTGTGAGACATGCGTTTCTCCGACTATGGCACTCCCTTGGCATTCTGTCTATTTATTGCTTGTAAATCTTTTCCCGTGTAAGATTAACCAAAAGCAAAGTTGTGCTGTTACATCTAAAAGCAAGAATCTAAGTGAGAGATTTGATCTTGGCACATTCCTCCTCAGGCACATTTCACACTGTTCTGTGAGAAAAGATTTCTCCAATGAGACCTGGGCTTTATAAATTTAACCGTTCTGGCTGGTGAGAAAGGTCCTGGTATCCACCTGTTTCTACTTCCCCAGTGGTGGGATTAGGGACATGTGCCACCCCACCTGGGATGGAGCTCACTTCCTCATGTTTGTTTGGCAGGTACTTTTCCTCCACCTGAGCTATCCCCTGAGCCCCCTATTTGAATATTTTTCAGCAGTTTTATAACTTATTCCTTTATTTTTTTCTTGTTTTCCAGTATTTTTCAATTTACAAATTTTAGGTGTTTCCCTTTTATTCCCCAAATGACCCAAGCTGGTTTCCAATTCACTATGTACCCAAGGATGATCTTGCATTTCAAATACTTGAAGACTCCCACTCCGAAGGATAGAAAATACAGGGTTCTGTGACTTGCATCCAGTTTCTGCAACCCAAGGATCTAAGCAAGCACTCCACCAACTGAACTGAGCTTAAAAGTAGATGCATAGATAAATTTAATTGTGTTAATAGCAAAGTAGCATGTATATTAAGACTTGCTACTAACAAAACAATCTTGGAACTCACACAGTTCATCCAATTGCCCATCAGCTTAGAAACTCCTCCTAGCCACTATTTAAACACAAATTAGATCTTGCCTTATCAGTACCATCTAGGGACAATTAATGTTTATATTAGTCTGCACATTTACCATTTTATTCAACTACTATTGTGTCTTGAAAATGGTCTTGAGAATATTTTTTTTTCTGAAACTACATTGTTTCTCAGCTTCTTCTTTGGTAGTCTTCCTCTGTGTGTTAATGTCTGTCTGTATTTTTTTTTTAATTGGCTTTATTTTATATTCAATAGTGACTGGAGGAAATGCAAACATACACTCAAATTCTAAAGGCAAGAAGCAAGGCTCAGCTTGATATTTAGACAAGAGAATAAGGTATAATAAAAATAACACAACTTTAAATTAGAAGACAAGGGTAAGGTGAAATTTCTTCTTTTGCTCTTGGATGAATTATTCAGTAATATTCATTAATTTATGTGTGAAATAAACATATGGTGTATATCTGCTAATTGCTTGGCTCTGTCCTAGGTGTTCATGATTAAAAACATAAGGCACAGTTTCTGGCTTCAGTGTGTTCAGTCTATAAGGAGTTTCAGATACATTAATCAGACCTTAAAGAGATACCAAGTAAGTAGATCAATTTAGAGCACTCGCTCTTAAGGAAGACCTTGGTTCACTTCCTAGAGCCTATACTGTGGTTCATAACACTGTCAGTCCAGTTCCAGGGTATGTTGTGCTTTGATATCCTAGATTTAAGATGGAAAACATGAAGAGATGACTTCTTAGAGTCTGTGTGAGCAGAAATAGGAAAAAAGTAGTTCTAGAGAAAAAAGAAAAGAAAAGAAAGAAAAGAAAAGAAAAGAAAAGAAAAATCAAACCAAACCAAACCAAAACAAAAACGGAAACAGTGATCAAAACTGGAGTAGCATGTTCAATCAAGTAGTAACATGGAAGTGAACCATGTATTGGAGATGAGCCCCTAACTGTCAGAGACAAGGTTGGAGGTTTGAGGGCCACGAAGGGCCATAAAGGGCCACAGCCACTGGGCTGAAATGTTTGGACTTTATTGTGTGGGTCATGAAAACTCATTAAGAAGGTGAGATGCTAATGACAAGGTCATGTTTGTGTTTCAGATGGTTGAGGCCAGTGGTGTCAAATGGCCAGATGGGGGCTGGGAAGAAATGCTTTGTATTACAACTGGCCCTGAAACCATTTTACAGTGTAAGCAATAGCTGGAATATACTTTAAAGGCCATTATACCAAATAACAAATGCCGTAAGGGGAACTGGGCAGAGACCTCTGTCAGGGAAGCAAGTACAGGGACTTCAGTTCAATCCACAGCTGAGTTTCAGTTCAGTTCAACCCACAGAACCCAGATTAAGTGGCATGGCTGTGATCCCAACACTGGGTGAGGTAGAAATTGTGAGACTCTAGTCCTTAAGTTACAAACCAGTGAGTGACCCTGTCTCAAAATGGCTCCGGAGAATGACCCCAGAAATGAGGTTGACCTCTGGTCGCGCATACACATACCCACACGCAGGATCACACATGCACACACAGCTGCAGACTCAAAGAAAAAAAGAAAAGTGTTACGAGACATAAGCTTTGAAAACGAGAGTGCCAAATCCATGAGAGGTGAGGTAAACAGAAGAAATAAAGAACAATTCCTGCCCCTAGATCCATATATATATATGCTCCCTCACCACACACCTTCTTAAAACCAGGACAGTATAATAAAAATAAATGTTTTAATCCATTTAACTATTCTTTGATAAAAGTTCTTCTGAGAATTTGTGAATATGGGCAATTTGACATGTTACCTCATAAGATACGACAGAAAATACTAACCATCCAAAATTCCCACCAGCCAGTTCATCCATATTAATTAAATTCACACTGAAAACTTCTTATGTCACTGACCAAGTGTCCCTGAACATGACAACAGCAGCCAGGACATCTTCATTTTGGAGCAAATATCAAGTCTGCCCTGCCCTCATCTCTTAGGGTCAGTTACCACTTTTCCTAATAATCAAATCCTCTAACCAATGACTGAATTGAAGCTCTTCAGAGTAGCCTCTGTTTGGGACTCTAATATGAAACCTGACCTGAAGATGGCAACCCTCAGTCTGGCTTCACATTTGGTAAAATTCGCTCACACTTCAGTCTGGTCAACGTAGCACCTTGCTGACCAAAGTGTGACATTTGACTGGGCTCCATTTCTGTGTTGTGTTGATAAGAATTTATTACTACTCCCAAGAGCTCTGGTGATTGTTAAATGTGGAGCTAGGTCTGAGCCCAGCCGATGAAAGGGATACATCAGAGATTCTCAGCCTGAGGATCTCAACCCCTCTGAGGGTTGAATGATGCTTTTACAGGGCTCATATACCAGATATCCTTTATATCAAATATTTACATTGCAATTCATAACAGTAGCAAAATTACAGTTATGAAGTAGCAACAAAAATAATTTTATGGTTGGGGGTCACCACAACATCAGGAACTGTATTAAAGGGTCTCAGCATTAGGAAGGTTGAGAACCACTGGGCTAAGTGCTTAGCATCCCTCCCCCAGAGAACTGCAGTTCTTACTCCATGGCATGAGTGATTTAAGAGACAGCTAATGTCTCTCCCTGAAGCTTTCGCATTGGAAAGCAGCTTGAGAGGATTGCCTAAACTAATCTTTAACTTTACTGAAAGGGAAAATTGCTGACATTAATAAGATCCGAAGGAGACCCCAGGGATGGATCATTATCCCTGGCTACTTCTTTTTCTGTAAAATTCTTGTAAAGCAAGAATACAAAGTACCCAGGATGAATTCAAAGTCAAAGATCCCCACGACCTATGACCAGAAAAAGAAAAATCGTGAAGGTTACATCCAGACCAGTCACTATGAAGACCACACCTGGATTTGTTTCACATATCTGTTTTTGAAATTTATTCTCACAGTAACACCATTTTTAAATAGCTAATTTTAATCTAGCACTGTCTTTGCATTTGGCATATGGCTGAAAAATACATGAATCTCATATTGTGTTTTCCCAGGAAAAAAAGGTAAGATAGTTACCTCCCAGCATCTATTTCTAACCTACAGATAGAGGAACCAAGACTCATATAGGACAAATGACTCTTCATTGGTTATCTAGCTTATGATTATGATGGGATTTTAATTCATATTTCCAGCATTATAGAGACTATGGCCATCATTACAATATGGCCAATCCAGGATGCAATAGACGCTCTTCCTTGTACGAAGCATCCTGAGAAACATCACCAGCCTCTGGGTATCGTTTCCTGGTCTCCAGAATCTGAGAACTTCAGATGATATTCACTTTTTCCTGATCCAGTTTGACTTTTCTCCAAACAGAATTTTCAATAAACCCCATTGTAAAAACACTGCCAATGAGCTGTCATTCAAAGTCCCACTCTGTCCCTATCCCTCTCTGAGAATTTGCTTGTGAGATCCACCCAGCTTCTGTGAAGCCCGACTTTTTCTCCTGGGGTCCCACTTATCAATCTCCATCTAAAGTGTCCTCACCGATTCTCTTTCTATGAAAAGCTCCAAGGTTTCCTTCTAACAATCCTTTTCCAATTTGACTTACTCTCTGTGAGTCCCGAGTCCTCCCATTCCCTCCATTTCTGGTCCCATCCTTGCAGCACCTACCTGCCCTCCATTCTTTGTGGTACCCACATCCCGCCTTCCCAGCTCAGCCTCTTTCCAGGCCTCCCCACCTAACCCTCCCACACACTCAGGCTAGAGCTAAGCACTCCACCTAATGGACCTCCGTACTCAGCCTCAATATTTGCTTTCCGATACATTGGATTTATAGAGTGTTTGCCTGAATTAAAATGAGAAATTTTAGAGCAAACCAAGGCTTCTCAGCTGCTAAGCTCCATCATGTACTTTAAATAAGGAGAAGGGGGGAGTGTGTGTGGAGGGCTGCCTGATGCATCCACCCTGCCCTGAATTACCATTTTGTTCCAGACTGCTCACCTTCCAACCCAGCTGGTGCCTCCCCTGCCCTGCTTACCTCCCCGAGCTAAGTTAACAAAGCAGTTACCGCTCATCTGCAGAGCGCTTCTAATCGACTCCCATGAAATAATATTTGCTTTCCATGCCTACTTTGAATCCCACTCACTTTGTTAAATGATTGCCTCTGGCTGCCTCCGCTGGCTAATCTAATAGTTTCTAGTTTGTACAAGCAAAGCATTTCAACCACCTATATAAATAACTTAAGCAGGAGAAGGCACTTGAGCAGCCCCTGCACAGGGCTATAAGACATGACAGGTCCCCAAATGACACCTTGACCAAGCTCCTAGAGAATCACCTCCCACTAAGTGGAGTGCTATATTAAATGCTATATTGAACCAGGCTGAAATGACAGTCTTCCTAGTGTGTGTGTGTGTGTGTGTGTGTGTGTGTGTGTGTGTGTGTGTGTTTGTGTGTTTGCACGCGTGTGTGCGAGAGCACATGTGTGGAGTATTTGGGGGGATATGACTATCTATCTGTGTGCATGTGTGGAATAAGTGTTTGGGGAGATATGTGTATGGTGGTGAGGGCAGTGTGTGTGTGTGTGTGTGTGTGTGTGTGTGTGTGTGTGTCTTTCAGGTCTCTCCAATTGTCTGTATCCATAGTAGCAAAGGGAGCTGTTGTGTAAAGCAGGAATAAAGAAGCTAAATCAAGGTACAACCATTTCTCCAAGAAAAATTAAATCAATCAACTTTAATTTATTTTTTAAATTCAATACATATAACATTAAAGCTTACTTAAAAATATAGGCTACTTTTAGGACAAGCTAATATGCTAAGTATATTTTCAGTGTTGTTCAAACATTAGGTAGAACAGTTTTTTAAAAAAAATTTTTTTAAGTTTTAACAACTAAACAATAGCTAACTACTCCTCCCAACCCGGCCCTTTGGTCAGCACTGATCTACTCTTTTTCTAAACAATCATCTTTTGATAACTTCAGACACCTCATTGAACAGAATCATGGAGCCACTGTGTGCAGACCACCATATTTTATTTAGTGCAGTGTCCTTCAGTTCATCCACATGTTGCCACACTAAGATGCTTCTCTTCCTTTTTCACTTGTATTTTCCCCTCTCCTCCTCTTCATCCTCATCCCCCTCCCCCCCCCCCCCCCCCCCCCCCTCCTCCTCCTCCTCCTCCTTCTTCTTCTTCTTCTTCTTCTTCTTCTTCTTCTTCTTCTTCTTCTTCTTCTTCTTCTTCTTCTCAGGATAAGTAACATCCCATTGTACCTGTTCATCCCTCAGGGTAAGCTTGGGATGCTTCTATCATACTGCTACTATAAACATGGGTGTCGAGATGTTTATTTGAGTCCCCCTGCTGTGGTTTGAGAATAAAATTGTACACCCACTTGGTCTCTAGCTGGTGGTACTGGAGGCTGTGGCACAGGAGCATCATGCTTCCTGGGAGAATGTAAGCAAAGCCAGTTGGAGGCCCAGGGGTTGGGGGATAATCACCCAGTCTGCTTCTGATTCTGATTCCTGATTCTGTTTCATCAGAATGTGGAGAACAGCCATCTTCCTCTCCCACTCTTATGAACACAGCCATGGCATCTCTGCCAGGAAGAACTGAAACTGTGAGCAAAACAAACATTCCTTTTCTTCAGGCTGTTGGTATCAGGCAGTCTCACTCGAGCATCGATGAACACACTCGGAATCCATTTGTTTCAGAGATATATCTAAAAGTGAAATTTCTGGATCATATGGTAATTTTTTCCAGGAACCACTATATGGATTTTATAGCAGCTAAATCTTTTCACCAACAATATATACAAAGAGTCCAGTTCCTCCACAATCTCAGAAACACTCTTCTGTTTCTACTCTTTTTAATAGAATTCACCCTGACAGATGTGTCTTTTTCTTTTTTGATAAGTTTATTTGAGGGGCTACAATACAAGAAATCAAAGTACAGTTAGGATGAGGATAAGGTTCTGATGAAAGAAAGGGGATTTCCACCCTTGAGTCAAGTCATTTTCTGCAATGAATTGGCCAACTTCAGAGTGCAGCAAACCACTGGATAAACTGTCATCTGTCTGTGTGGCCCACAAGCTGGAAGGAGCTGTAGACACACACCAGAAGCTCTCTCTAATTGACAGCTGCTCGCAAATGAAAAATTGTTTTCTCCAAGGGAGTCTCACTAGGGAAACAAAACACTCTTAAGGGCAGGCCCCATTCCCAGCAGTAGATGGCCAACACAAAATGAACTCAACAGCATCTTTGGAGGTTTTTCGTTTTGTTTTATTGTGTTTCTCATAATGTTAAATTGGGATGTTTTGTTTTGTTTGTTGTTTGGTTGTTGTTTTTTACCGTGTGGCTTTTGGTTTTGTTTTTATATTTTTAATGGGATTCCCAAGTGTATGATCCTGTGTCTATGTGCGTTTATTGTGCTTTTTCTTTGGATCTTTTCTTATTTGGTTATTCTTATATATTCCAATTTGTTTGTTTTTATTTTTATTATTTATTTTATTATCACTCCTTAAATGCCTGTTTTCTTTCCAATGAGAGACAGAAAGGGTGTGGATCTGAATAAGAGGGAAATGGGAAGGAACTGAGAGAAATAGTGGAAGGAAAGTTCATATCAGAATATATTGTATGGGGGAAAATCTACTGAAGAGGAGGAGAAGAAGAAGAAGAAGAAGAAGAAGAAGAAGAAGAAGAA
>JANHMN010000002.1:220448381-220476807 GCA_030674055.1 Rhabdomys pumilio
GGAGGAGGAGGAGGAGGAGGAGGAGGAGGAGGAGCACAGACACCCATTTGTTTGTTTGCAACAACTACAAAAACTCTCACAGCTTCAGAACAAACACTGCCACATAGATGTGACCTCCAGAGCCCAAATATTTACCCAATGGTCCTTTACGAGAAATTTTCAACAGCCTCTCCTAAAATAGGATCATGTCAAAGATGCCTTTATATGAACACAAGTTTCCTAGTACCAGACAACTAGGACTCTATGTAAGGAAGACAGAGCCCTCTAATTCTTTTGTATGCATGCAGTGTGCAGGAAGTGAGGAGCATTACTCTGCTCTTCTGAGCCTGAGAATAAGCATACTCTGAGATCTTGGAAAGTTTAATGGAGAGAATCAGTCTTGGGCTTCAGGATGCAGATAATAGAGCTGGAGATTGGGCTAGACCAGACAAAGTACCAGAAATGTCCTCTCCAGTGATGGTGGTGGTAGTGATGGTGGTGGTGGTGATGGTGGTGGTGGTGGTGGTGGTGGTAGTGGTGGTGGTGGTGGTGGTGGTGGAGCAGTTAAGCACATAACGGCACTGGCTCTCAGCACAGGACTGATGAGCTGTGTGAAGCTTTGCAAAAGTGGTGCAGGCAGGGAAAGAGCAGTTAGATCACTATGGAGCAAATGCAAATGGAATATTTGGAACCAGCCTTTCAGGTGAGCATCTTGGAAGCTCTTATACCCCATGATATGGGTGTCTCTGTTTCAGTTCCCACCACCCTACTTTGTAAGAATCAGGAAAAAGTACTCTGAACCATTATAGATTAAAGGATGAGAGACCCAAGGTCCCTTCCACTGATTGGATGTTAAGAAGGTCTTGTCATTTCCAAGCAGTTAGTTCTTGCTCCTGATGAATTAGTTGTAGTGACATTCTTATATTCTACATGCTTAATCTAGTTCCTCACATGGTAATATTTCTTGTAGAAATACTACCTCCCACCCCTTAATTTGATCACTCCCCAGTATGTTATGAGTCTAACATGAGGACAGATGCTAATGGTAATAACATCACTATTAATATCATTAACAGTAACAATAAGTCCCAGGACCTGAGGATTTTGCACTCTTAAAAAACCTGGTGATTGTTGTATGTATTTAAGCATCACTGAAAATTGGAAGTCACCCAAGTGGGCCATGTTTTCAAGGGGAGCGTTGCATGCCACAGCTGACAGGCTTCCTAGATCTTTTCTGTCTTCTTACATTTCCCCCAACCTGCTTCTCAGAAATTCCAAAGTTCAGCTAGCTTCACCTCAGAGAAGTACTAACTCATTTTTATACCATGGCCTTTACAGCAGCTTGCCTGAGATTTCTACCTTCCATGGCTAACCCTGGACCTGCTGAGTAATCTAACCTCAATCTCCCTGAGCCTCCTCCAAAGGAAGACTCAGGGTCATCTGGGTGATGATAAGCATTTTTCTCAACTTCTTAAAAAAGTAATGAAAGGGAGGCTTTAGGAAGGAACATATTCAGGGTGTGCAACACACATTCAAGGCTAAAATTATTCCATGATGTTTCTTCAATAATTTGTTTGTTTATTCTGTTTACATCCCAATAACAGCCCCTTCTTCTCTCTCCTCTCTGTCACAGCCTTAAAAATCTCTCCCTCTATTAACCCTCCTCATCTCCTTAGAGATGAGAAAGCTCCCCTTGGCTACCAGGCTGCCCTGTAACATCTAGTTCTAACAGGACTAAGCACATTCTCTCCCATTGAGACCCAATCAGGCAGTCCAGCTAGAGGAAGGAGATCCAGTGGCAGGCAACAGAGTCAGATACAGCCCCCACTCCAATTGTTAGAGTCCCACATGAAGACCAAGCTACACATCTGCTACAAATGTATAGGGTGTCTAGATCCAGCCCCTGCATGCTTTTTGGTTCAGGTTCAGTCTTTGTGAGCCCCCATGGGCCCAGGTTAGTTGACTCTGTGGGTCTTCTTGTGTCCTTTACCCTTCAGGCTTGCTCACTTCAATTCCCAATTCTTCCGGACAACTCCCAGAGCTTTACCTGATGTTTGGCTGTGGGTCTCAGCATCTGCCTGCATTTGCTGCTGGATGAAGCCTCTCAGAAGACAATTATGCTAGGATCCTGTCTGCAAGCATAGATGAGCATCATTAATGGTGTTAAGGCTTGGCTCACATGGGAAGAGTCTCAAGTTAGGGCAGTCATTGGTTGGCTATCCCATTAATCTATGCTCCATCTTTATCTCTGCCCATCTTGTAGGCAAGACAAATTTTGTATTCCATGATTTTTATACCTCTCAATAGGAAGCAAGCACTCTGCTTCTAACAAATGTGGAAAGGTCCAGAAAGATGAGCAAAAGCTAATAGATATTAACTATGTTCACTTAATCCTAGGTGGATCTATGATTTACCTGATCATCTGTCTTCAAGGAAACCCAGTTAGGTTGAAATTCATCCAAACAGTATAGCTGAACATCATTGGGGTTCCCCAGAATAAGCATGTTCCCCCAAGTTATACATTTAATTAGTAACTGACTAGGAACTTAACCCACTTCAGCTTCTCCTATATCATGGTGCTCAGGCTAGTGATACAAGAAATAAAAGGTTGCTTAAAGGCTTAAAAAGTGAGTCTTAATTTGCTGTGGCTGTCACTTGTGACCTTTCAGTTGCAAATACCAAGATATCCTGTACTCTGTGTGACTCATGATTCCAGGCACCCTCACCCCACAGGAGTGTGTACATCAACTCCCCAATGAGACTTAATAACAATAATTTGTAATATCATTTTTTCCTCTAATTTCCTCTCAAAAAAATCAATAAACAGTTGGTGATTCTATTAATAGAAGGAAAGCAGATATTTCTCTCTATTATAAGAATTGATATTTGTAGCACTTATGAGAGAGGGGAGAGGAGGATTGTAATAAGCACCAAGCTTATTAAATGTTAACTTGGGGTTTCAAAGTAGAAAAGGATGGTGAAATAAAAAGCCCTCATTCAGGAGCTACAAAGCCTTGAATTCAGGTTTCTGAATCCAGTATCACTTTTCACACTCAAGGGTTGTTGGTGCAAATGGATGAGCTGAGAGGTTATCAGAACATGGCACAATTTCTGCTGGTGGGAGGGAGATGTTGTATTAGAACAAGGCCATGGTCAGACATATCTCCTCTGTGAACTTTCCTACTGAACTTCCCAGCATGCCTCCCTCCTTCTACACTCTCATTCTATGCCTACCAGTGTAAGTTTCACCCCTCATGATCAGTAACCAGTTTCTAGACCTCATCTTCCTATTTGTTTTATTTACCCTTAAATCACTACAAGGTTTTAGGTCGCACTGTTAGTCTTTTTGCTTTAATGGCCTTCCCTTTTCATGCCTATTATGTCATTGCCAAATACATCCCAGAAATGATTTCATACAAGTCCAGGTAAACACAAGCCCAGTCCTCCCAAAAACAACTCCTAATTGATGAAGAAGGTTATGGTCCCAATAATAAGCAAAGAAGAGGAGGCTTTCATGACCAGCCTGGTTCTCAGGGGATACAGGGTTCCCAATGTATCCTCAGCTACATTGTGTCTATACCAGTATCAGAAGCTTGTGAAAGGAGCACAACCTCTTGATTGTGACAGCTCATCTGACCACACTTAGAGAAGGTTGTGTAGGTGTCAGCATTAGGTCAATCAACAACATCATTTATGGATGATTAAATCTTCAGTAATGCTAGGCAGGAAGAACAAGGTGAGATTAGAGGCCACAAGCCTTGAGGGATACTTTTCCAGTCTGGGCTACAAAAATAAATAAGGCAGTAATACTGGCTCTAGAGGAGAAAAAATGTGAAGGAGAGGTAGTTGTTAAGTGTTCTTTCTTGTGACAGTGAGAGAAATCTTATACTCATTCTTTTCTTTTTGGCAATTTCTATTGTCAAACTTGAAAATCAAAAGAGTTGCAGGGTCTGATCCTGTGACACCTGAGCATACTGAGTAGATCACCCTTTCTGGTCCACGCACAGATAGATGGGCTTCTAAGTTAACATCCATTATGCTTCTCATTGGAACAAAGCCTTTTCCCCACAAGATGTTCTGTTTCACATAAAAGAGGCAGGGGGTGGGGAAGGAAATAGAAGAACACCACCAAAGTCCTGCTGGGAGAGAAACTGCATTTACTGAACTCCTGGGTTACATGTAGAATAAGGTGGACTCAAAAAATCCACAACACAAAGCTTAGTAACCCTCATATCCCCAGACATACCTGTTTCAATTTCCTAGAACTCAAGATATCTTATAGCAAGGCAACAACATCAAATGTGGTATCCTTGGTGACAGGGAGGTGGCTGGGGATGAACATGGATAAGGTAGACTTTGAAGGGACACCTACATGTGTAGGCAGGGTGATGATCTCCAAAGGAGGAGGACACCACTGAATACACTTCATGCTGGCAAGAGTGACACCTAGACATGAAGTAGCCTTTCTTTCACCCTCTAAATTAGTAATTTCAATGATATTGTACCTAAGAGTCATCATGTCCTCTTGGTTACTCCTGAATGTTTGTGTCAGAAGTCTCCGTAGCAGACTTCAACTAGAAACAGACTAGAAAAAAGAAAGAGTATTTTTTTATTGGCATATGTTAATCATATATGATAATGAGTTCATTACTACTTTCATATGTGAAAATAGTATTTGTTCTATTTTGACTGTTATCTTCTCCTTACTCCTCTCATTCTTGATGATCTCTTTCCTCTTCTCTGCCGGTTTCCAATCTACTTTCGTGTCTTTAGTGTGTGATCCAGTGAAGTTAAGTAGGATTATTTACAGGAGAATGGATAGGCGCTACTTACAGAAGCATGTGTATCTTCCCAGTGAGTTCCCCACCGCCAAATTTTGTTTTTCTTTGGAAGAGCTGTCTTGGAGACTTGGTCAGGTGATATTGTTAAGAAAATCTCTTGATCTAGTTAACAGGGTACAAGATACAGAGAAGTAATGTCACCCATGATGCCCTGGCTCTGTTTCTTGATGCAATATTGGAGTTTTATTGAAACTATTTAACTGCTGTATCATCCTCTCTGGCTCTGTAAAAGAGCTAGCATTGCTGGAAAGACCAGAAACTCTACTCTACATAGAGTCAACATGATATATGTCTCAGTGAGAGCTAAGCCAGGGTTTTGTGTATGGAGGGACTGAGAAGGTTGGGAAGATGAGAACATAGAGCCATACCTATGCTGGAGGCACTGGAGGCTATCATGGCAGATGCCTGGACTATTCAATAGATGGGAAGTCCCATGACTGAGAAAAGAAAAATGAACAAAACATGTTAGCTAGACAGAATGTACAGAGGCACATGTGAGAGGAAACAGTCAGCAAAGAATAACACAACAGGCGCACAACAAGAATTTTTAGAAAACGAAATGGTGGAATACCAAAAACCCTGGAGGCACCAGAGAGATGACGTCAGAGATGGGAGGGTGAGCTAGATGATCTTGTGATCCAAGATAAAGGACCTGGGTGCTATTTGGAAGACAACAGTGAGACTGAGAACTTTAGTAGAAGCTGGGGCTCCCTTTGTAAATGAAAGGGTCGCATTTGGAGGCCAGGAAGCTGTGTGGAAGGGACCAAAGGGAAAGCTATGGCAGTGGCAGAAGGGCATGGACAACTGAGATCTGAAGAACAGAGATAGAGAGCTGAACTGGAGAGGCAGTCAGTGGTGGTGTCCCAGCCTCTAACTCTGAAGTAAAGGAGCCAGCATGGAAGACTTGGCTTCAGATCGATGGGATGACATTGAAGTCCCAATTGCAAACTCCGAGCTTTCCAACTTCAGTTTATTCCCTTCTTTGGCTCTAATGACCCCACCCCACTCTGTCCAGGGCTACATAGTGGACAAGGGATGTAGGCACTTGTCACTTTCATAATTGATACTGCTAAGTTGGACAGAGCTATGAGCTTGGGAGCACTCCAGTTGTGACAAAAAAATATGAGGAGATTCCCAGGAAGGGAGGAACATTAGTGATAGAAGAAAATCCTGTACAGAAGTTTCTGAAACTTCCAAAAATTTTTCATCCAGAAGTCCCTCTTCAGGGACCTTAGCCTGGGAACAATCAAGAAGGAGCGTGGAGGTCCCCAGATCTCCAAAAATCACAGGAATTCCTGATTAACAGCTCCCTGAAAGCCTGCGGGATGTTAGGCATTTCTTCTCTGAGAATGGGGTGTGGTTCAATGCTTAGGGTTGGATCCAGAAATTGCCTAATGGAAACAAGAATAGGCTGAAGGAAAGTCCCTTACCACCAAATGAATACCATGGCCATGAGAATATAATAAATACAACACAAAAGTTAGACCTTCCTTGAGGGTCCCCTAAATGCTCCCAGAGTGCACCTGGTGAGAAAGAAGAGAATTTGCCTGGTTTCTAAAGGTAAACATGACAGTATGTTTTTACCTACCTTCATAACTAACATGAGCGGGTAAGCATGTAAGAGAGGTCAGAGGCGTCCAAGGATGGCAGAATTGGCTCACCCCATAGTGATAATTTTAGAAAGTGGACTAGTTATACAGTCTATGGCCTTAAATTGGTCCTCTTCTCTGAACTTCATTTCTTATCTGCAAAACAAGGTAATGATAGTAATTTCCATTTCACAGGCCAAAGTATATGTGAAATGATAATCAGTTTCTGAACCCCCCATAAAAGGTATTTATAGATTATTATTCACAGCTCTTACTGGTGGAAATTTGTCTCAGCTGTTAAGAGTGTTTGTGCTCTTGCAGGGGATCTGGGTTTGGCTCTTAGCACCGTATGTTGTTTACAACCATGCATAACTCTACTGTCAGAGTATCTGATGCTCTTGTCTGGTCTCCGAGGGTACTGCATACACATGGTGCATTTACATGCTTGCAGGTGAGACATTCATACATGTGGAAGTAAGTATAAAACAAAGCAAAACAAGTAAAAAGGTCCCCATGCTTTATTTACCCTTGACATACGACCTTCAGCAATGAACTTACTTTGGAAGCTTTAGAAAGTTGCTATCCCACTATACTCTCAGACACACATTTCTGCTAAAATATCTAGACATCCTACAGTCTAGGAGTAGGAAATATAAATAGTCCTCTTATACAGACACCGAGATAATCAAATTACCCATCTATCCATGCATGAATACATGTATGCATACATTCATCCATACCTACCTAACTACTTCACATTTCTCCACTGATAATAATTTAAAGTAACTCCAACATGAATCATGGCTAGATGCTGAATATGTAAAAAGAAAAAAAGAAGGGCCACTGAAGTCTTCAGGTTAGGTAGGGACAGTGAAGTTGTATTTCTGCTAATGCTATCTAGCTGTGTGATCTTGAGCAAGTCCCTACTTTAACAAAGGTTTTGCTTCATCTGCAGATCAGATCCATCAATAGCTGACACACAGGACGACCATGAAGAATAAGTGGTCATGAGTGAGCTGCCCCTCATGAATACCCATGGCTAATCACCAGTATCTTCAATAGGTATCAGCATCAAAAGCCTTTCCATTTCTTCTGACAATGGCTTCCAGCCTTACGGTGTGACCATGTTGTCAGCAGAAGTCACACAAATATTTCCCTGGTATTTACTTGCCTATTTCCCAATTTCATCTAGGTCATTGTTCTTGAAATTCTCTCTGAAGGGTTTTGCTGGCCACCCATCAATCTGCTTTCCTTTTAAATCTTCATTGCCTGTATCATTTTATGGAATTCCACCATATGCATCTTGTTCTCACGTACACACCTATCTTTTTGTCTCCTGCAGTTAATGTGTACTCCCAAAGTGAACAGTGACAGTATCATTTGTCCTTTGCTCTGGAGCGCTGTGAGAATGCTATCCTATTGTCCGTGAGTGTGCCTGGCATCAGAATATGAGTGCATATTGAATGAAAGAACAAATGTGGTCCATGCCATCACAGAGCCCTGAAGAGTACAACCAAGTTCAGTTGAAACTAAAGCCTTAATGTTGAAGAATTCACAAAGCAGGCAGCATTCAGTCAGGAAGGCTGATGAGGCTTTCCAGCTAAAAGCACAGAAGAGCTTGGATGAAAAGCATCTTTATCCTTTACACTCAGGAAGATTTTGCTCCAAGCAAAATGAGTTCTTGTATTCTATTTACATAGATCTAATTTATACCAGGAATCATGTAGAATAAATGTGCCCACACCCTTTCCTTTGTCCCCCTCCTTTCAAGTGTTTAGTTCTCACTTATGTTGGTAAGCTGGCTACTTTCTAGTTGTCAAGTTCTACATCCGTGCGTGCCATTGTAGTTTGATGGTGTTTCCTAACTTCTCCCTAATGCTGTTTTACCTTTGTTGGATTTGTATAAACAGTTGCATAAAAAAAGAAAGAAAGAGAGAAAGAAAGAAAAGAAAAAAAGAAAAGCATCTTTGTGATTCTGTCTCATAAAACAAAGTAGGGTCAGGGATCATGTTCCCAGCATCCCTAGTGCATGCTGATGGTCCTCTAATGCTTGTTCCAGGAATGTGCAAAAAAAGAAGAAGCGCCACAAATTTATGTCCTACCCAGCCACTAGGAGCTCAAGGCCAGCCCTCATTTACATATAAATGCTTATGATGTTTAAATTATAGATTAATACCATTCTGTGCCCTTGTTCCTTTCTTGATAGAGAAACAATAGTGTCTTACATTCATGAACCTCAACAACAATAACAGACAGATACACACTTCTCACTTCTTGCTTTTTAAAACATTCTTTCTTCTTCCCCTAAGTGGAAAAAAAATAGTTGGAAATTTCAAGGAAGGAGTCTAAGTTCCTACAATTTTAAGTCCTTTGCTTACTTTCTAGGACACTTTGGTTGGGTCCCTTCATCTTTCTATCACTAGCCCCTTTCTAACAAGATACACACAGAAGGTTACATGAGTGTGTGGCAAGGAGGGGAGAGCACTAATCACCCAATGTTCTAACCTGTCCCAAGCCTTCAAAATAGACGTCATTGTCTTCAGTACATTGTTGTCACCTTATTGGGTCCTAAATTGGGCCATAAATGACTTGAATAATGAAAGAGAAATCTCAGGCATCACAGTGTGAAGAGGGGAAACAAGGGAGCAAAGCTGGATTCGAGTACCTGGTACAGACTGGATCATAGTTGACAGTCCATGCTTTACCTCCAAGAAGCCTTTCTTGTGCAAATAACCTGTCTCTAAGAGCACACATGGCCCCTGGATCTAGACAATACATGGCATGAAAGACTGACCAGTCATAGACTAGAACAATTTCTGTTCTAGATTTCAACTCCTCTGAAGTATTCTGCACAGAAGTGAGGAGTAAAGTTGGGTTTTAGAAAAGATGACCACTTATTGGTTCCCTTCCTGTAAATATTTTCTGGCTTTGTCTCATTCCTTTTCCCCCATTGCCCTATGGAGCAAGACTTATTATTTCAATTTGCAGATGAGGATTTGAGGCTGTCCAGAGCTAAGGGACTTACTCACAGCCAATGAACAAGAGCCAAAATTTCTAGCCAGCTTGCTTAGACTCTTTCATTTGGTGACATGGATCTTGTTTGTCATGGAGACCGAAGATGTGGGACTATGTGTGAGTCCTGTATTGTGGTCATGTTTTGGCAGAAGATTTTTCATAAGACTCTAGAACTTTTTTTCCTCATTGAATACTTAGTTCTGTTTGAATCTCTGAGGCCCAATAGCATCATGAAATCAACACATTGTAACTAAACTCAATATCTTACTCCCTTATTATCACAACCATCTTAGCAAAGATCTGTTCCCTGTTTACAAGTCATTGTTTTTCCCCATAAATCATTCTTAAATCCTCCCTTCACTTACCTCCCAGCATCCCACAAGCCCTGGGTCTTGTCTTCTCTGTCTACTAAGATGTTAAATCTAACCCCATTCTAGTTAGTCCATTAACTATATGCACACCCCTGATAGTGTTCACACTGCACATGCACATAAATAACTCCACATGATGCTCTAGTCTCATCTCATTTCTTATGATGCTTCCATGAAATTTCTAATGGCTTCTGTGGCACACAAGACCTCTTCTTTCTCCTGTGTTCTTTTTTATCTATTATGACAGAGCCTTCTCCACTATCTTCACTGTTATGTAATCTTTCACCTCCATAACCACCGTGACTCCAAAAGCACATAGACTTGTGTCTACATCCCGTTTCCTCCAGACACACTCAGCCTGTCCCATGGAATTCTTCAGTGATCTTAAGTCATGCACCAACCTCATCCAGAAACATAAACCTAGAAATCAACGTTACTGTTTGTTTGATAATCATTCTTCTTAGTCTCTTTAGCATTTAGCCTGGAGATTTTTTTTTTTTTTGCACAGCAAGAATTATAATGCAGGTACTATTTTGAATGTTAACATAAACATATCATAAACATGTTCCATGGAGCTATGCAGTCTTCCTAATTATTCTTTTAATTGCTGCATAATATTTCCTTCTGTTGATGCTCTATAATTACTTAAACATTCAATTCAAGTCATTAAATTCAAGAAGCATTTGCCAAGCATATTCTAATGTACATCAGGTACTACGCCAGGAGGCAGGTGCACAAACCTGGGGAAGACATGGCCTCTGGTTTCTAAGAGCTTGCATTCTAGTTAATGTGATCACATGTAATAGGTGCTAGAAGTAGGCATTTGTCATCAATAGAAAACAGTTCATAGGAAAAAAAATTATTTTCCCAGAAGTTAGCAAAAGTAAAAGCATATGAATTAATTTGTTTGAGGCTTAAAAAAAATAAGAACCTAAAAGAAAAGAGAAATGGAAATGGCTTGGACCTCTTGGCTTGTAAGACACAGAGTGGGCATATTTCAACCCAGTGGTCTGACTGCATGTCCATTGCCAATTCTTTCTGCGACAGAACTCTTCATCCACCAGTGCCTGCAAGATGCTGCTTACCTCAGCCCTTCTCACTGCAGCCCTCACACATCCATGGAGCTAAGAAATGCTGCTGAATTTTCTCCAACCCCTGAGTCGTGCAATGTTATGGCTTGTTTTGTTTTAGAGTTTCACAAAATAAGTTCACTGACGGGATGCATCTCATCCTGTTCCGGTTCTCTATAAGAATTACAATGTTACCAAGGAAACAGGGCTGCAGAGCAAATCTCTGGTAAATATGAGTCTCTCAAAAGTTATGAAGGAAATAAATGATCAATCCAGGGCTAAATGCATGAGTTTATCTATGTAGGGAATAAAAAAGAATTGTAGCAATGATAGAGGGTGGTGGGTAATATTATCGTATTTGCAAAAAAAAATTTAATTCATATTAGTGTCTTGGTACCTCATCTGGAGTATTGCTGCCTGTGAAACCAGCAAGGCCAAGAATATTGAGAGCTGCAAAATCATCCCACCCCATGACTCACTATTTAATCTACAAACCCATCCAAATGAAGGGAAACAACAGATATTGTATGCACCATTTTCCATATTAGTAAAAGTCTGGAAACAGTCTAAAATGTCCACCAATAGGGAGTGGTTAAATAAATTACAGTACGTGAACTGGATGGAGTATTATGAAGTCATTAAAATGGTAATTAGAAAGATTATGTAGCCACATGGAAAAACATTTACAATATAATATTAAGTGGGAAAAAAGCTGAATACAAAATTGAGTCGAGGCCATCTCGGCAATTATGTAAAAATGTGTGCCCATGAATCAAGACACCAGGGAAAGAGGCAAGCATGTGACCAGCTATTCTAAACCAGAGTCTTTTTTTTTCTCAAAATAAACAAATAACAAAGTTCTTTAGCTATGTAAAGATTGCAAAAGGCCCGGGAGGACAGATGTGTGAGCCTGTCCTCTAGAATTGTCAGAAATGGCACACCTATGAAATCTCAGCAGCATGGCTACCTATACAAGACCTGGGTAATGATGACACCTGTCACCATGCCAAAATGGATAGGGCAGATTTCACAAGGCTCTCCCACTATATGAAGAGCTACAGGCTGCTGAGAAAGGGAAATCAATTTTCTCCAGGAACAAGCCCCCAATAGATTATTCAGTGCCAAGTATTCAGTAAGCATCCTTGAACCCCGTGTATATTTGAGCAATACTAAATGGACTCAGTGTAGATCCTGTGTGTGTGTGTGCATGTGGTGTGTGTGCATGCATGTGCATGCATGTGCATGTGCATGCATGTGCATGTGTGCATGCGTGTGCGTGTGTGTGTGTGTGTGTGTGTGTGTGTGTGTGTGTGTGTCTGTATAACAATAATAAATGAAGAGGTCAGAAATTTGAGATGGAGTCAGGGAGATATGGGAGGATTTAGAGGAGGAGAGATGGCATGATGTAAATGTAAATATATATTTTGTATGAAATTCTGTTTTTTTAAATTAGTTTATACAAAATGTTCTTTCGGTTGTTATTTTCATGTCCTAGTAAAAGCTCAAGTTCCCAACCCCTATTTCTCTGTCTATCACTTGTGAGAAGGATGTGGGGTCTCTAACAGGAGTCAGAGGCACGATGAGTGCTTAGGTGAGGCTTCACCAGCCTTTCGTCCCAATCTTTGAGGATCCAGCTCTTGATACCTCTTTTGGCATCATTTGCTTTCTGTCCTTTTTCACCTTCAGGCAGGATAAATCACATCTTGTTCCTTTCACTTGCTAGTTTAAAAAGATTCTAGACAACTTTTTCACCTGAGAATTGCATAAATAAAAATTAGAAGTTAATTAATACATGTATTTTAAAAATCAAATATATTCATATTATATAATTTCTTTTAAAAACTAAATTTACAGTAACATATCAGCTAAATAAATAGCATACACTACATATGTGTATATACATAGATATATAACATATCTGGAGTTGATTAGTGGGCAGAGTATAAGATGCAGAATAATGTCTATTATGCAATCTGTGTGTACATAAGTGATCTAATGAGTCATAAGATATCTGTTTGCTAAGGTCACTAGGCACCTGATAGACTATAATATGTGTGAAAATGATAATAATATTTATGTATGAGGACAAAAAATTGGCCAAAATGCAGCCACTTTACATTTTATTTTGTGTTTGGGCAGTGCTAGGGAGTGATCTCTGTCCTCATACATGCTAGGCAAGTGGTCTATCAGAGAATTGTAGCCCCAGGCTTTACTCCATCATTATTTATTTATTTATTTATTTATTTTATGTTCAAATACTAGTTTTTAATGCTTTCAGGTGGAATTGGAGTAAGATCTTAGGGTAAGACTTTTGAGATATATCTATATAATATTCTATACTAGCATAATATCACATCCCCTAAATATGTTCCAACTTATCTCACTATGAGGAGAAACCAAACCAGGACTTGACTATAAATCTAGAATATATTCCAATAAGCACTAATTCCACTAATGGTAATGATAATAGCAGTAAATCTGACTATACTAAATATATTTAATTTTAATAAAAATCAATGTAGAGCAAAAGAAAAATATGTAAGTAAATATTTAAGGAAATGTATGGAATACATTTTCTTTTTAATTTTGGGAGAGAAAATTTGCCAAGCATTTTTATTTTAACCAAGTCAGAGCTTTTACTAGAACAAAGAAAATGAAAAACCCATTTTCAAGAGGCTAGGGCTAGTTTCCTGATTGGAGTTTCAGTTTGATTTCCTGACCAACTGTATCCCATTGCAAGTGATTTTTTGGATTTACTGTTTGGGTTTTTTTGCTTGTTTGTTGGTGTTTTGTCTTCAGTCCATCAATTTTGTTGTTTTAAATACTGCCTCTAGATATGGAAGGTTCAGAGGAAGCGCTGGATCTTGGAGCCAGAAGCAGAGGGATGAATGAAAAGACATTTACAGTTAAGGTCAGGGTTGTGGACTTGACATTTCCCTAAGTCTCTATCTAGGCTTAGGCTTTCTCGGGGAATGGGCACTACAGAGATCCAAATCTCCTTCCTCCAGTGAAGCTCAAGTTTTAGAAAAGAACGAAAATGTAAAGAATACTTTGTATGCCAATCAATGGCAAAAATCCTTTTCTTTCTTATATGTGTGGCCCAGTAGCTATTCTTAAAAGTCATTTATGAAAAAGATTCTATCACAAAAACTAGACCCACTTAGGTGCCCACTAGATGTAAAGAGCCTATTACTGACAACATCACATACTTTGGTCACAGGACCTTAGCAAATCAAGATAGTATTGACCTGGATTTTCTTACCTGTTGGCTATCTTCCATTGCACAAAATGATGCTATATAGGTTTGAGGGAAAGGATTTCATTGAGAACAGCCTTACCCAGTTATAAAACTTGTGAGCCACAGGAATGACTGGAATGTCACGATGTGTCCATGGATGCAATGGTGACATCAATGTTATGGTGGTTACGAGTCACTTTCTGATTCAGTTTAAGGCTTGATCCACAGGAAAAACATATACCTGGTACTGTAACTGTAGTCAAGAATCCATCACTGGGAGCCCACAGACCCAAGAGTTGAACCTACTGTTATTATTATTTTGCTAAATGAACATAGTAAGAAATAGCCCTATAAGTTTGTATCTTTAGACTCATAGATTAGTTCAGTTCTCAGATCACATCAGAGAAGTTTTCTTTACATTTAGTGGACAATGGTTAACGTTGAAACTTAACTGGTCATAGCTCAAAGAGTAACTGTTATGAGAGTGTTTCTCTACAGATGAAATATCTATTCCAAGATCCCTTCATCTAAGGAGCAGGGATCATTGCTGAAGAAAGAGTGGAAAGATTGGAAAAGCTAAAGGCGAGGGAGGACAGTCATAGTATTTTCTAAACATGACAGTACCACTGTGCACATGAATTCACTACCACTGTAGTTACCTGCATAAGACCAGCACAAGATCAAGATAGTTGATATTCTAGCTTGGAATGAGGAGGAGATCAAGAGCTTCCACCCCTAAGTAAGGAGCCATTGATAGTTAAAGGCTTCTATATGTGGATGCTGGGAGTCAATTTTCTTTAAGGGCTTGGTCCCTGGTAGAATGACCATGCTCCAATGTATAGTTCATACCCAGAAGTTTATGGGCAAGACAGTTTGGACTCAGTGCAGTAGAAGAAAGGAAGGAAGGAAGGAAGGAAGGAAGGAAGGAAGGAAGGAAGGAAGGATAAAGAAAAGTTGGGGACAGTAGCGCAGTAGCAGAGAAGATGATGAATCTGGGAGGAGTTAGAAGGAGTGGTGGTAAATATGATCAAAATACATTACATGCACATATATAATTCTTAAGGAGTTAATAAACACATTATTTTAAAAAGTAGAGCACACTTAGGTCATTCATTCATTGCCTACTAATGATGATTTACCTTTTTAGCCCTGGGCCACTCTGTAGAATCAGAATATGGCAATGAAGGTCATGGTTTCTAACGAGGAGAGTTCTGCTTCCCAATCAAGACACCTCACTTTTAATATTCACTGGACTTTCTCCAAAGATTTACTGACAAATAGTTCATTGTATTGTGGTTGATGCCCCTCACTCAGTACAGAGGTACATTTTGGATCTACTTGGCAATGGATTTTTCATTTTTTAAATGCTAATTCAGATGATTCTAATTTGAATTCAGACTATAAATGCCCATTAAAAAACACTAATAAATATGGAGCGATTGCAACCCAAATGAACATTTTCGGACACTACAGTACCAAACACACAGGTACAAAAAAAGTATAGCCTGTGACCAAACAGCCAGCTTCTGGTGTCCTAACAGTCACAGTGACATTGAGATGCTGTGTCATTTTCTAAAAACATAAGGTTAGCACACACCCTCTACAGTCACTGTGGAAGTTAAATCATACACGAAGTGAGTTTGCCTGGCCTAGCTCTGCATCTATGTCATCTTTGTACAGTCACCACCGCTACCACATCCCTACCACTTCCTAGTACATTGGGACTTCAGACACAGTCTGAACCCTAACTGTGTGAAGTGTCCTTAAATCGTCAATGCAAAGTTAGCACTAAGAAGTAACTTTCTGCAGTGGACCAAGTTTTTAGAAGTCATGTGTTTCAAGTCTTTGGTGCCAGCTGACTTGTGACTGAGATCACCCAGATGTAAGGCTGCCAGTCTCCATTTATAAAATACACAGTACAGTGACAGCTTATTTGGTGGCGGGGGTGGGGGTTGTGATTCCATTTGCCCTCAAACAAATATGTTGTGAGTAATTGCTGAATTTTTATTTTCATCCCCCTAAAAATCTTACCAAAAGGCATCAAGTCCAGATACCGACCTACACATGTCACACAGTACTGGAGAGAATACATGCTCCAGGTGTTGCCAATGCTGTGATCTTACACCATATGTCTGGGATTCCATTTTAAAATAGAAAATAAAGGTAATTCATTTTGTTGAAAGATTAAATAATCCAGCGTGTGTATAGGCCTGGCCCATTGGTAATAACTACTATGACAGTAACCTGATGCCTGGTAAGCATTACCAGCATCTTGGAGGATGTACCGCAAATTCTATTTGATCATTTTCTTTTGATACCCACACCAAAGCTAGTAGAATAACAAAACAATACACAGCTGAGGTAGATTCATAGAATGCACACAATATCCAATGTAAAGCATTGTATGTCAAAGACTAAATGGAATAGACTCAGTGAACATGAGTTGAAAAGTTGAATAAACAATAAAGCCCAAGCACCTAATAGATATTCTGAATTGTCTCAGGAATATCACTGATAAGCACTGGAACGGGCCACACTGTGCATCCCCAAATCTATGGGAACCTAAAACCATCTCAATTCCATGTAATAACAAACTTAGCAAATATGTCAGGCTCTGCCTCCATGGTAACTATACAGACTGTATGAATGTGTGAGGTAATGAGAGCAGGACTCCAGAATCCTTAGCTTCAGGTAAGTTACTAACAAGCCAGTGTATCATTCAAACTGAATATTAGAGAGTTGAGTCTTATATTCAGTCATTGATTCTTTCTACTCCTTTTCTGATGTTCTTAAGAGCCACAGCAAAAATGTATGCTTATTTTGCTCCATGAGGTTGCTTTGGAGATCTGTAGACAGTCCTTGATATTTTAAATCTATCCTCACTGGGAAATAGTCATTTGCAAGTGCCACACACAAATCTTGGAAATGAGAGCAAGAAATAGGGGAGTTCTTTGCAGTTTCTCCATGAAGAGGGAAGAGAGGGGCCTTGTGGTCTCTGAGCTATTATTAAAATAAATACCATTGGCTAAGAAACCAGAAAAGTTTAGGGACCACCCAGACAAATGACAGTTTCCCAGCTCCACTGTATCATTACTAATTGGATGCTCTAACACTTTCTGGTGCATTTCATAAAAATGTTTCAGGACCAAGTGATGGAGTGTCCAAACAAGCTTGTCTCCAGATGTTCCCTCTGGCTGTTTCTGGGGAAATGTCTCTAACCAAATCCAAATTGCAAATAAAAATGATCTCTCTCTCTCTCTCTCTCTCTCTCTCTCTCTCTCTCTCTCTCTCTCTCTCTTTCTCTCTCTCTCCCTCTCTTTCTCTCTCTCTCTCCCTCTCTCTGCCTATCTCTTCCTCTATCTCACTGTCTCTATCTCTCCTTCTCTCCCTCTCTCTCTTTTTCCTCCCTCTCCCTTCTTCCTTCCTTCTCTTTCTCCCCTTCTCTCTTTCCCTCTAATAAGAATACAATGAGATTTTGCTAGACCAACATTAAGCATCTTACAATAAGCATTTGTATTAAAGACCACCACCAAAGGTGCAAAATATTCCAAAGATTTGTTATGGAATCAATGTTTATTGCAGAAAGTGAAACAGAATCATGAATTTGAAGTGGGACAGAAATAGGGGACTCAGATTTCTAAAGGAGAAGCCCTTCCATGTCTTTAGGATTATAGTTGCAGGAATCATTCATATTTGATGATTCTTCTAAGAGATAATGCAGCTTTTATGAAACTATTAAAAAGTAAATAATACTAAATAAAATAAATAATAATAAGTAAAAGGTAAATTTTACAGTGTCCCATACCAAGCCATTCATTCCACCTTGAAGTCTAAGTGGTCTTGACTAAGACAGAGACATGGTCTGGCTATTGTGTGGCTACATCAGCCAATGTGAATCACTGAAGGAGTGAGACAGAGAGGGTTACAACCACTCCCCAGAGTTTCCCAAAGCCTTTGTCTCTGCAAGTATGCCTGGGACAAGGCAATTTCATTTCCTGTTTGTGATGTGACAGATTATCACAAAAGGTGTCCAAATTTATTATCTGATAGGCCTGGAGGTCCAGAATCTAAAGTGGTTCTCACAGGATTACATTTCTTCTGGAGACTTTGGGGACAGATTCCATTTCTTTGCCATTTCCAACTTCAAGGAGCCCCCAACATGACCTGACTTACAGGCTCTTGCTTCATCTTTAAGGTCACCGGTATGACATATATAGATATCATTACACAACCCCTCCCCCCTGCTTTCCTTTGTTTTATTAATGGCTATAAAGTATTTAATTTGTATTTACTTTCTGTGACCATTTTAAAAATTATGTGTTTATTGGTGTTTGGTGTGTGTGTGTGTGTGTGTGTGTGTGTGTGTGTGTGTGTGTGTCTGTTTTTGTGGGTAACTTGGCATAGATATGATATATACATATACATATGTATACATATCATATGCATACATATATCATATGTATACATAAACATATACATATATATCATATATACAAATATATATATATATATATATATATATATATATATATATATATACACACACATATTGAGTTGAATTGTGCCACAGTGTTAGAGTGTAGAAGAGAGGACAACCCAAGCTATTAGTCTTCACCTTCCATTTTGTTTGAGACAGTCTCTTATTTACCACTGAGTACACCAGGCTAACTGCCTGTGTGTTTCCAGGGATTCTCCTATCTCTTCCTCCTCATTATCGGAGCATCGGGATTACACATGTGTACACCACATTCATCTTAACATGGGTCTGGGGATTCAAACTTAGGCTGTTGGGCTTGCACAGCAAGTGATTTTCTCAATGAGAGATATCCTTGGCCCCTGTCTGTTTTTAATCAGCATGAACTGTTCATACAGAGTAATTGGTTTCATGGTGACATTTTCACACACGTATGCAAAATATTCCAATTTCTCTCTTCCATTTACAATGAGCCCCTTGAATACGCAGGACCCACTATGGTAACTCAGAGAAATCTTGCATCTCAAGGTCCTTAATTTCATCACTTCTGCTAAATTTCTATCTCTCTATCAAGTAATAAGCTTCCTGGTTTGGAAGATTAGGGTATGTGCATCCCAGAGATGCCAAGATGAAATCATGAGCTAGATCCAAGAAAGTTGGGAGGACAAGAGTGGAAACACGGCATTGACAGGTAGCTTTTAGTTTTGTTAAACCCACTATTTCGTCATCATGGACTCCAAGCAGCAGGGAGAGAGGGTTCCCAATTTTGAGGTATGAGAATGGAGAATTATTCACATTTGCCTCCTCGTGTTTCTCAGACTTCACATAGCTATTCCAAAGAGATCACAATTTAAGTCTTCTGCATCATACCACAGGCTTCACCACCAGTATCAAGTGGCAAATGTATTAACAAGTATTTATGACCCAGACTGGGCTGTGCAGAAATACAGTTGACAACTTCTAAAAAGTCATGGTAGGAATCTTTTAGGTTATTCCTCAAAGGTGGAGCTAGCTTCAGAACACGGCTTTCCCCTTTAGAGGGAATAAAGTGAAAATGTTCCTGTACTTTTGACTGACCCAAACAAATGCTTTTTCAAAGAGGACATAGTTTTGACCTGGGCATACTGCAGTACATGTCAGCACAGTAGAGGATTTTTTAAGGTAGAACTCCCCAAAATTAAAAATCAAACATTTTCTATATGGAAAACTTTTCAATAAGAGGTTAGTCTGGGGGGGGGGTAAGGGGTGCAAAATTTAATAACTGGAATTCTATTCTCCGTGTCTTGAATTTCTGAGCCAAAACTGTATTTAGTTTTAAAAGAAAATGACTTGGCATTTCCACAAAATTTGGAAGCGAGGAAAAACATCTCTTATAAATGCTACAAGAATAAAGTATGCTTTAAGTTTCCTTTCCACTCACCCCAAATTAGGCTAAGAGGTTTTCTTTGAAATAAAATAGACCTTTGAAATTGTGAGTTATTAGAGTTACTCACATCATGTGTTCAGAATCCTGAGCGAGGCCAAGAAGAGTCCCACGCCCTTTCCACTTCGTTTCTGCACGGTCTAAGATGGTCTGCTACACGGTTCTGGGAAGAGGTATGATGAACAGCATCTTTATAAAGACTCACTTTTCTCTCAAAACTTTGGGTTTTGTTTCATTTCAAAGCTTTGGGTTTTGTTTCAATGGGTTTTTATTCTGAGGTAAAGGTCTGAGTGCAACATCTCACTTCTGAAAGTTATTGCCAATTTTCCAAAGAAGTCAATAATCCACTGATCTCAATAATAAGCTTAATTATTGCTTGGCCTCACTGTAGCATTTACTTTAAGTGTTCAGCTTAGTCCAGGGCCAAGACCAAATCATAGAGGTAAAGAACAAAACACATTTGAAATGAACTAATTTAGCTCAGGATAAACTTAGGAGGACATGGAAAGTTGAATGTTATGGGGATTCTCCATGCTTGGAAAAATAGGGAAGAAATACAAACCATAGACGAATGTTCACCTCACTGTTTATATAATCCTAATCTCTCCTATAGATAAGGAAATGTGTGGTGAATGAAGAAAGCAGGGGTTATGGAGTCTTTTCTTAGAATACATTGTGAGAAACTAGTTGGCAAGAGCAACCCAATTTCTTTCATATAAAACAGAAATGTTTGTGGCCTGCAATATGAATATTTGAGATATAAAGGTGCAATTCATGAATGCATACTGAGCTTTTGCCAGCCCTTTACTTGTCCCAAAGTAATACCCTAATTGAATAAAAAACCATCTCCAAGCAGAACATAAACAATGCACAAAACAGTATGGTCACCTTTATATGAACTTGGCACACAGCTCAGAGTTACACTGAAAACTCTGGAATCCATGTGGCCTTTGTGCCTACACCCATGGAATCTCTAACTTTCTCTGTTACTCCAACTCTAGTGACTTAACTGATTCAAATGACCTAACACTGTGATACTCGGTATCACAACTAACCAGTAGGAGATCAACTAAGCTATCACTGCCATTCTAAGCGGAGGTCTGTCTTTACACATGCCAGTAAATGCAGATACTTTTCTTCAGCGGGAGAAGTAGACTGAGTCAGGAGCCAGAGAAAGCCTTTCTCACAGCTGCTATGAAGGGCTCAATGCCGTTCCTTATCATATAGCTAGAAAACTATCGTACACTAGTATTAGGTTATGATTCATAAACAAATAATAGTTTCATCAATTCCATTTTATGTAATCTTGGAGACAGAGAGAGATAGAGAGAGATGGATACAGTAATAATGGAATATTAGTCTACTAGGTGCTATCACAACGTGCCAAAATATGTGGCTTAAAAATAGAAAAATCGCAGGATTGTAAAGATACTCAGTCACTAGAGTGCTGGCTGTATAAACATGAGGGCCTGAGTCTGGATCCCCAGAAACCAGGTAAATAGAAAAAGGACAGCAAAGAGGTATGTGCTGATAATTCCAGCACCAGGGAGGCAAGGACAAGAGGGTCTCAGAGGCTTGATGGTCAGCCAGTCTAGCTGAGGCAGTGAGCTTAAGGCTCTTGTCTCTAAAATGATGGGAAAGCAATTGAGGAAGACACCTAATCCCAATCTCTGGCTGTCATACCAAAGTGCACACAAACACATGCATACCTGTGCATACACACACACACACACACACACACAGATGCACACATGTACATAAACACACACAAAATAAGAATAGAAATTTATCTCTTCATAGATTTGGAGATTAAAAGTTTAAGATCAAGATGCCATCAAAGTCGGTATGTTATGAGTTTCCCTTCCTAGTACATAGGTGGCTGCTTTCTCTCATTACCCACAGATCCCATTCTCCAAGTGAACAGGAAGAGAAAGACTCCAGACATATTCTCATCTTCCTCCAAAGCCACCAATCTTATTATGAGAGCCCAATTCCCCTGACTTTTATTTAACTTTAATTACATTCTAAAACACCCTATTGCTAATTGTGGTCGCATTGGAGCTAGGTGATCAGCAGGAATTTATGTATTTAGAGGAAGACCTAATTTAGTTCATAGCAGACAGATCACATACAGAAATGATAGATAGATAGATAGATAGATAGATAGATAGATAGATAGATAGATAGATAGATAAGGTAATTTTATATAAGCTGACTAATATAGATGTCTTCTTACAAAATCTGTTCATGATATTATTTGTAATTTGAGTATTTTTCATGAATAGTTCTGTGTGGTATGAGGAACAATATCCATTACTTAGCATCACTTTTCAGGTTAAATAACAAAACCTATTTAAATCATGTCGCTTTCTGATAGATGTTGCTCTTACGATTCTGGTCACGTGTCACCTTGTCCAGTAAGTTTCTTTTGGCGTCTGCCCCACTCTTTGCCCCAGTCAAGCTAGACAAAGCAGTGTGCTGATGCGCTCCTTGCACACTCACGATGGAGCTTTCATCATTAGAAGTAAGCTCTGAAAACAGTCATCTTCAGAGCATCGCTAATCTTCACAGCTCCTAACATACAGGCAAGGCTGAACGAATAGATGCAAAATGCCTACCTAGCATAGTACCTACCTAGCATAGTACCTACCTAGCGTAGTACCTAGAGTGTAATATCCACGCTGTCTTATGCCCATAAGGCACTAGAAATTCAGTGAGTATTAACTACTGAAAAGCTGTTTGGGTTTTTTTTGTTTCATTTCTAGGAGGTTTTTCAATGATTAAAACAGTGGGACTTAAGCATCTTATGTTTCACTTTCATAATAGCTTGTTATTTTTAAAATTCACAGCTTGGATAATAAAATAAATGAAAGTTTCAGTTCCAGAACCTTCTACGCTCCACTGCAACTTTGCCTAACACAAAAGTCACTTCAAGTAGTTCTCTCTTTCGAGAGGTTTTTGATCTACAAAGGAAAATAAAGAAATATAAAAGCCATTTTTCCTATTGTCACTGCTTACTAGTCCTGAAGAAAATTTAACCATTATCTTAAAAATTCAAGATGGATATTTGGCCCATTAAAAACAAAAACAAAAAAAAAAAACAAAAAACAAAAAACAAAAAGCAACAACAACAACAACAACAACAACAACAAAAAGAACACTGTCCAGCAGCAGGACTGGTTCCAGGTACAACCCCTGACTTTATTTGAACTAGCAATCTAAACTCTGGAGTTTTCTAGCTTCAGAGCTAGCTCTAGACTTAACCACAACCAGTTTTTCTCAAAAAAGTTGTGTTCCCCAATCATGGTGCATCTATTGATTTTCTATTTCACCATTAAGAAATTCTGAGAGTTCCAAAGGATCCCCTGAAGGATGACTTCCAGGGACTTTCTGAAAGCTCCATGGAGTAACTCTTAATTGACATACTCTGGACAGATTAAGTAACCCACTGCCACAGAATGTCCTTAGTCCAACATTGTTTTTGTTTGCAAATCTAGGATCTCATGTTGTCAGAATAGCTGAAGCAATTCTGCATTGAGGACACACACAGGGTCACAGGAAGAAATTCTAGGGTCACAATGGAATTCTACAGCTTCAAAGTTCAGAAGGCAGTGGCTCCTGATCTTGGCTGTATATTGTGGTCAGGGGAATCGTGTTTTATGAACCTAGCAGCCTGAACATCAGGCTTTTAAAAGCTCCTTGGCTGTCAGGCTTTTATAAGCTCCTTGGCTGATCTGTATCTGCACCATTTCCTAAGAACAGCTATTTAGATGTTTATGGGTGTGGCTCTCACTCCCAGCTGTGGAACCATGAAACCCTCCCAAGTTTTTAAACTGTAAACTTCCTGGGATCATGTAGAAAGATTGCTGGCTCCACCTACAATGTTACTGATTCTCTGAGCCTGAGTAGGGCCTAAGAGTTTTCATCTCTAGCAAGGTCTCCTGTGCTGTTGTGACCCATCCAGGTACTCACTTTGAAAACAACTTCCGTCAGTACTATGATTCATTTGATCTGGAAAACTTTATGTTTCTGGGCTGACTGTATCTGGCTGCACCTACTTGCCCTTTTCTAGATGTCAATCACTTCTTCCTGTCATTGTAATGGAAACTCACCAGGATTCTGGTTCCAGTAGTTTCTTATTATCCATCCCACGTGATATTGTGTTTATAGCAAACTAGAGAGGATAGAACAGAACATAAACTTGCTTTGGACATTTGACTAGGTCACTTAATAGCAGGGAACTATGGGTACATTATTAGCCCAGTTTCCCCAGGGCTTTTCTGGTATTAGTCTTAAATGTGCCTTATTCTGGAAGCTCCTTAGTCTGGGAAAATCAGGAAGGCCAGCTTATATTCTATAAATATACAGAATTTACAATATATAATTTACAATATGGCTTTCTGCATACTAGGCAAGCATTGCACCTACCATGAGCACCTCCCTGGCCTGTCTCTAGGCCATCTTTAACTATAAATAGTCAAAGGAATGGGAACTGAGCATATTGCCAATAAATACTTAGAACTGAGGTGATGCAAGGATGATGATTCTGACAATCCTTTTAGAACAAAAAGTCTCAATTGTGGCTTCAAGTTGAATCATCAAGGGAGATTTTGTAACTATCTGATGTTAGGACACAGACATCAGTGTTTCTATGAGTTTCCTAGGTAGTTTCAAGCCAAGGCCAAAGTCAAATACAAAAAAGTCCTATATAATGTCATTGAGCGTGTGTTTCTTGACTGGCAGCCTCTGCGTGACCTGAGAATGTCCTAGAAATGAAAATTTTCACCTTCTCCATTTCTACTAGTATGATCAAATCCTTGCATTTGGTGGCCAAGCCACATACCTATATATGTGTGTATGTTTGAGATAGTATTATTTAATGCAATATTAAGTTCTGCATATGAATGAATAAACAAATGAAGAAACAAACATACGATATCTGGTATCTAGTTGTGAGTTCTGTGCAATCTTTCTCAGATCTTGTCAATGCTATTCTAATTCAGTAAGATGACTTTGGCAAGATTTTCTTCTTATTTTATATTTTTAATCTATTTGTCTAAACACTGAAATTCATAACTTTTGAAAGATGCTGGTAAAAATATATAACCCTACCACTATCTTTGGAAGTAGTTTTTTTAATAGTCATTAAACATTATTTACAAAGTTGTCTCTGGCTATTTCTATTTTTTTAGAAAGTCATTCTTTTGAAATATTTTTTAAAATATTAGCTTAGAAAAAAACGTCATTTCCTTTAAGGCATATAAGCTTTTGATATGGGACCTGTTTTGATCAAACTCCATGTCTCAGTTAAGGTTTCCATTGCTGTGAAAAGACACGATGACCATGACAATTCTTATAAAGGAAAACATTTAAGTGGACATGGCTTACAGTTCAGAGGTTTAGTTTATTATGGAAAAAAGCACGGTGGCATTCAGGTGAACATGAGGCTAGAGAAGTTCATGAGTGTTCCACATTTTTATCTGTGGGCAGCAGGCAGAGATTGTCATGCTAGACCTGGATTGAGCATTTAAAACATCAAAACCCACCAAACCCACCCCCAGTGGCACACTTCCTCCAACAATGCCACACCCACTCCAACAAGGCCACACCTCCTAATAGTACCACACTCTATGAGCCTATGGGTCCCGTTTTCTTTTAAACCACCACACTCTAGAGCTGAATGTTTGCACATGAATTTAAGCTCTTTTTAGCCAGCATTTAAATACTTAGCTATATAGATTTTTCTTAATAAATATTTATGGCAGATGTCCCTAAGTTTTACAAAACTTTATCATTGTGTATTTCTGTTCTTTTGAAAATATTTTGAAAGGTAAAAAAATTCTAAAACATTTTTTGAGCAGCAAAAATAAGGCCTGTTCTATTAAGGCACTACCCAGAGTCTATATATATATATATATGTCATTATGATGTATATTACTTGTCTGTCGTGCATTTTACTAGTACAAGGGAAATTAATAAACTGAAATAGATATGAAATGATCCTTTTCATAAAAAAATTAACTGGTTATTTATACTGAGGAAGCAGTCACATGAACTTTTAGCTAGTATCTTACTGGCATGCTGAAATCAAACATCCTGTTGTTAATTTTTTTAAATATTTTTATCAGAAGTTCATGAATCATAATCATAAAATTTGTTTAAAAATATGGGTGAAAATAGGATATTATAAAATGCCAACATGCCCACTCATTGATACTGTTATTATTTGGGACAAAGTACGCATCTGCTTTGTAACCAGGCTCTTCCCTCACAGTTAGAAACTCAAGAAAAATATAGAACACTCAATATATCTCTAATTGTATTCTTATAAGGCTTTGGAGTATTTCATGTTATAGATGTGTGCATTTTAACTCTGCAGAGCATGGGTATTGATTTTCATTTTTTATTTTCAAGGTTTTAATGCTACAGTGAATGGTGTCCTCCGTTCGTGTTCATGTCTGTGCATGATTGTTCTCTTAGAAGAAATGTTCAAAGTAGAAAATCACTGAAATAATAAAAATGAGAGTTATAGATTGAGTTATCTACTGAAATATCTTTGTTTTATCTGTGTTTCAGTTAGCAGAGTTGCAGTTTTACATTGGTCCTAGCTAAAATGCTTAAATAAAACCCTGTAATTTACTTCGCATGTATTTTTCTAAATCTTTTTTTTTCTTTTCTTTTACTTACTTCTGGCTTTGGTTTTATTTCAGGGTTTGTTCCCTTTGCATTTGTTTCCTTCTCTGTGTTTATCATGTTAATTAGATCCTCTACCCTCGTGACTCCCAACAACACCTAAGATATTTCAGTTCAAATATTTATTCACTTTGACTACATCATGTCTCCAGTTCCAAATTCATAGAAGGAGCATAAACATTCCTCATCTTGCTCCCAAACTGGAGTATGGGGCCCCCTTCTTCCAAATCATTTTGGTCCCATTATCAGACATGCAGTTTCTTGAGACCTACCATCAACTGCCAGGAACCAGAATCACTCAGGACTGTGGCCCAGATATCTGAATTTTTACAAGTACTCTCAGATAAATTTTGAACATGAGAGGAATTTTTTCATCATTGATGTTAATGTTTCCCTAGAAGGATATACAAATTCACAAGGAGAAATTAAAAATAAATCTCACTCTAACGGTAAGCAGTGTTTGCCATGGCTTTATTGTGCTCTGAATACTTATCTGAATTAAAAGGAGGCAGATATTTGGAGGATGGCTAAATGGAAACTCTGAGCACTGTTTCTTTAGTGGCTTTTAAAGATACCCTGCATCTTCTTAACGAATCCCTATGAATGACCTCAGCCCAGAGGAGAATTAGGCAGTTTCAAACCAACCACTTTCCTTACTTTCCCTGAAGACTAAGTAACTATTAGAGCAGACATTAAACCATAACCACCACTCACTATCCAGATGACTCAACTCCAGTTATAATTAAGGGAAGAAGCAGCCAGAGGGAAAGTTCTGGGTGCAGGGTGGGGGGTAGGAGCTGGAGGTGGTAAGGTCTCTGCTGGAAGGATGGATTTTTCTAGTCTTCCTTGTCTGGGGCACTACTGGTGTTTCTCAATGTCTGCTGCTCTCCTGATGTTCTTCTTAAGCTAATTGACCCTTAGATGTCCAGAAAAAAAGTGTGTCAGGACAGACAGCAGACTCACATGTTCCTTCTGGCATCAAGCCTTCTGTTGACCTGGTTTTTTAGCCTCCACTGTTTCAGTTTGGTGATGACTCTCTGATGGACATACATGAATCAATCCTTCCATTTCATTTTGTAAATGCCAGGTCACTGGGAACAAGGAAAAAGGACACAGCAACTCATCACTTCCGCTAAAGCATTAGTTCTTTCGTCTGTGGTAGCCTGGATAGAGCTGAAGGACACTGTGTTAAATGAAATAAGTCAGGTAGAGAAAAAACAAACCCTACATTCTCACTTAGATGTGCCCGTGAAACAATCGAATTCATCCAAGTTAAATGCATAACAGCATTGGCCAGAATTTAGGGAAAGCGTAAATATCTTAGTTGGTTAACAGGCACTAAAATATCCCTAGATAGGATGAGTTCTAGGACCCCCATGACACAACTCAGTGCCCATAGTTTATAAGATGGGTGGTTGGTTTTAAAAAGAGTAAGGAAAAAGGAGTTTGAAATTTCACAACCCAAAGAACTAATGATGGATGAGATGAAAATATCAATAATTTCTTTTGATGTGTTTATTACACTTTGTGTTTGTTTATCAAATGGCCATGCTCTACACCATTAACAAATTACAACTTTCATGTCTCAATTGACATATACACACATGTATATGTATATGTATATGTATATGTATATGATGTATATGATGTATATGATGTATATGTATATGTATATGTATATGTATATGTATATGTATATGTATATGTATATGTATATGTATATGTATATGTAT
>JANHMN010000002.1:220477087-220487220 GCA_030674055.1 Rhabdomys pumilio
ACACACACACACACACACACACACACACACACACACACACACACACATTCTTCTTTATACCAGTGTTTGAAGCCCACCGAAGATTTTCCTTGTGACAAGGCACAAAAATCTGATTTTTATGATAGCGAAAAAGTTTCCGGGTCCTCAAACACTATTTTGGCTTTGAATAAATTTCCTGTGACGTTGTGGATGATGTTCTGAGGAGCATATGTTCCCCACACAAGCTTTTCTGGACTATGATATTAGTAACAAGACTACTTTTTTCCAAGGACAGTATCTTTAAGGAAGGGCCATGGTGTGACGGAGAAGAGTGGAAACACACACTAGCTGCCCACCTGCACTGGAGGCCAAGATGCAGGGCCTATCTTTATAATTGTGCCCTTATACTCTTGTATAAAGCACATCTTTCTAGATGCTCATCTAGAAACACACAGATAAACAAAGAAGACATTACCATAAACTCACACAAAATCAAACTTGCCAGGTCCTTTATAATCCTTGGCACCACCTCGACCTGTTTCTACTCACTGGACCCTGAAAACCCCGCTTCCAACACTTTTCAGGATGCAAGAAATTAGTTCAATTTTCCCTTCTTAAAAAAAACACTTTAAAATCCATATGAGCAAAGTTTCCTTTTGCAGCAGCCCATTGATTTGCAAGTGAAACCAACCAATGGTCCATGTCATTCATAAGCTATTCTAACCTCAAATACATACCCCAGAAATCATGGCTGGACAAATTTGAAATACCCAAACCTGGATTAAGCCTGTAAGCTTCAATTGACTTCAATTCAAGCCCAGCTCCCCTGTTTTATCATGTATAACATTACATCACTGCCTTGCAATGAAACGTATAATCAGGAAGCCAGACTCCACTTTCCTCTGGGGTTTTGGAAGAGCAGTTCCTTTTTAGGGGTAAAACTGTGAGCTGTGACCTTTAACTTTTTATTACAAGTCAAGTATTAAACCAAACATCTATCCTTTTAAAGAGAGGTTGTCATGTATTCAACCTTAGGCTTAGCTTCTCTTCCCACCCTTACCCCCCAAATAACTACTTGGGCAAGGTCACCTTTTGGACAGCATCTTGCTGAATCTATCTGTCCCACTTCTCAATTGAGCTTGTTAGAAGAAGGTTCAGGCAGAAAGAGACAGACATCAAAAGATCAGTTATCAGGAACTATTAAGCCCAAGGTTGGCAATACAAATACCCAGTGGCCCAGGAGCTCTGCATGGGAAAGTGGAATCAGAAATGACCTTGGTGAACACACTTGGTCTTGGAAAGTTAGACAAGGAGAACATTAAGGTCAGAATGAGGTCAATGGGCACAGGGTGAGAGTTCCTCTGGGGCAGAACAGACCAGTTTCAGGAGAGAGATGAACCACAGCAGACACCACTCCTGTCTGCTCCTGGCCTGAACAGAGGGTGTGTGTGTGCCTGGGCAGGTCTGAGGCCACAGGTCAGAGCATGCAGACCCATGTGCAGGGAAGAGCAGGCTTTAAGACTGGGAGCTAGACTCCCAACACAAGCTGAGACAATTGCTCCTTTCCTTCAAATAAGCATTGTGGAGGCAGGCAAAATCCTGTCATCCCAATAATCCTTCAAGACTCACAAGGAGAACCAGTGCTTTGAAGATTCCATATGAAAGGGATGCTTTTTAAAATATGCAAATCATCCCACTCTCAAACAGTTAATAATTTATAATAATCATTATTTGCTGATAATTTGAATAGTACGAACCACAGCGTGCCTCAAAGAATACTGATTTACAATTGTAGATATGTGCACTCCGATTTTTATCCCGTTTTACTTCCTTGTAAAGGAGCCGCGTCACTCAGAGAAGAGAGCCAGGCTGTTCCTATTTCCAGTCTCACAGGGAGGTGGCAGAGAAGTGACCATACGTTACTGTACCATTGCTCAATGACTGGAAATGTCTTTATTTTAGGGCTCAAGACTGTGGAGTTACTAGAAATATGAGAAAGAAGGTGACCCAGTTTTCTAGGTGACCTAGAAAAACTAGAACACAGGGCAAACAAGTCATTGCTAAACACATATGGCCTCCCATGCCATTGAAAAAAATGGACAGATTTCCTCATATTAAGAGAGGGCAGTAATACACTTGTGAGTTACATGCCAGGTTCATGCTACCTGTTTTGCAAACATTTTCCAACTTGCTGTCTCCTTCTGGGAAGTATTCACATCCTCCCATCTAATACATTAGAAAACCTAGACCCAGGAAAGCTAGCTAGGACTCTGCTGAGCAGATGTATCTGTTCCTCGTTGCTGCAATACTACAGCAACACTAGAAGTTTATGATAGCATGCATTTACTGCCATGTAACTGGGTGTAGTAGAAGAAAAGTCTCCATGCATGAAAAATCAAAGCATCCTGCCTGGAGACTCTAGGGATGAATTTGTGTGACTGTCACTTCTCTTCCAGTTTTGTGGAGATGTCCACACTTCCAGGATCCTCATATCCCATCCTTCTTCCTTCTTTTGAGGCTCCTTATAATTTGAATTCACCTGGGTCACCCAAGTAAATCTCCTTATATCAAAGGCAATGAACTGTCAACATCAACTACATCTGCAACTCAATTCTCTTACGTATGTAAGGAAGATGTTTGGTTTCCAGGAATCCTGTGAACATCGTGCTGGCCATCATCCTACCTGATTGGAGGGGGGGCATAAAAGCTGAATTTCAGCCATCTGCTTCTAGAAGTCATGCTGTTACTCAGAAAACAAGACTGGCTACTCAGAAAATGACTGTTTTACTCAACACCAACATCCAGCCATGTAGTTTACACAAACCACTCAGTGAAAAGTTATCCTCTGAATGCAAATATTTATTCTACCAGCTCACTTTCAATCAATCTCTGTCTCTCCCTCTCCCCCTTCTTTTCTTCCCTCCTCAATCCAACAACAGCATATGGGCACATATATGCTTTCTCCTTGATCCCCCTCCCCCATTTGAGATATCCCATCCACTCTGTTTTCAATACAGACAACATAGAGAGGTCAACCTTGACTTTTCTCTCTCTTATTCGTGTGATCATCCAATCCTTTAACAAAGCTCATTGACCTCTGTATCAAAATGTGTCTCTGTCCATTTTCTGACTTGCACCCTGCCAGCATCTGGTCCTTGCCCTAGCATCATCTCTCACTGATATGGCTGCCTCACTTCCCCATCACTTGTCAACTCCAGTGCTCTCCTTTTGCCAGGCCATTCCTTACACAGCTCACCACAGGGTTTTCCATTCATTCACATCAGGATCATGCTCTCGTAGCTTCTATCAGTCCTGATGACACTACAATCTTGTCCACCTCTAGTGCTTCCTGCCCATAACCTCCTCTACCTGGGACAATCATATATAAGCTTTATATACTCTTTGCTTGGATGAATCAATTCATATTACCATGTACCCCATCTCTAGTTAAATACCATTTTTGTTAGCTCTTTCCTTTCTTGTCATCCTCACATAGACCAGACAGTATCTTTTTCTTAATCATGATTGCTATTGATACATTCTTTTCATACATAAAAATGTTACTTGTGTGAGCATCCTTTGAATGGAATTCTCCCTCCATTTGATTGTAAAGACTTTCTGGGCAAGGGTACCGTCTATTGTTACCTGACTAAAGTGTGCCTACCACCAAGAACCTTTTCCACAAGTGAATGGTTTAGGGTAACAATTCAAACCATATGCTCTCATCTATCCTCATGCTCTCATGCCTCACCATCCTCCACCATCCCCATCCTCCACCATCCCCATCCTCCATCATCCCCATCTTCCATCATCACCATCCTCCATCATCCCCACCACTGCAAACAGGGTCATTGCATGTCAGCATTTTAGTGCCATGGTATAGGTTTTATAAAGAAATTTGTTGTTGAATTCCACTCTAGCACTTGAAAATAGGGAGAATAAATAGCAGTCCTTGGTGGTATCAACAAGGAACACAGAAAGAAAGGGTATAGCTCAATGCATGCCTGCTTATAACCCTACCTGATCCATCAGATGATACTCTAAGATTGTATGCAGGAGATAATTAAAAGAAAGGGATCCCAAGAAAGTGCATTTGGTTCTGAAGCCAAAGATTGCCGAAGTGTAGCTGCCTGAGGCCACGGATCAACTGGGTTCACCTGAAAGCGGGGTGGGAAATGAAGAAAGGAATGGAGGGTGAGAGGAAATGAAGCCAAGACAATGTTCTCTGATCCAGGCTCAAAGTTTAATGTTCAGCTCTTAATTTAAAGGGGAAGCCCCACCAAATCCCTTCTTGCTTCAGCCGGAGATGAGTGAGGGGACCCACCCTTTGTCACAGCTGGAGATGTCTGATGAGTGAGGGGACCCATCCTTTGTCACAGCTGGAGATGTCTGATGAGTGAGGGGACCCATCCTTTGTCACAGCTGGAGATGTCTCAAGGCAAGCTCAGCAGGCAATTTTTCTTCTAAGTTCCAGTAGAAGGCTGTATGTGCAGCCAAGGTGGGTAATTCCACCTAGGTCCTATTATTTGGTCTATTGTGGTAAACAAGGTCTTTCAGGCCTACTCAGGGCTGGGGAGAGGGCACACAGAAGGAAACACTAAAATCTGCTTAGAGATTTCATTTTTCCATTACCCTGCAAGATGAGAGAGTTAGTGGGAGAATGATATAGATGTAGCCCAGCTTACCTTTCCTCTGGCTTGCAATGATGTCCCAGGAATGGTGATGGACCTTGTTCTTCCTCTTCTCAAGCCTCTGAGAAGACGACATAAGTGATCAGCCATCTTCATGCAAAGTTCCCATCAGCATGTAGATGTAGTAAGAAGGGCAGGCGTGGACAATCTAAAGTCTACCCATGTCACTAAGGGTACGTGACCCTGGTTTTACTCACAAGGTCCTGTTTTGTATTCTTCCAAGTTATTCATTCTCATGAATCACCATATACCTTTTCTTCTCTTTCTTCCTCAATCCAGACATCACTCTATCTCAATCTGTGGCTTCCTTCCTTTTGCGCTGACTTGAAGCCAGTTCCTTTCATGTACTAGTGCACTTACTTAGTTGTCCTCTTTCCTGCTTCCTGAACCAGGGATTGATAAACTATAGCCCAAAGACCGAGGCCAAACACTATGCTTTGGAAGTAAATGTTTATTGAAAAACAATAATGCACATTCATTTGCATATTGTCTGTGGCTATTTTATAGTGTGACTGCAGAGTTAAGTGAAGGTGATGAATGCCACATGGTCTGTAAAGCCTCTGCTATTTGTTGGGTAGCACTTTACCCAAAAGGTTGTCCAGGGGCTAAAGGCATAGCTCAGCAGATCAGCATTGCCCATCTTCCAGAGGACCCAGATTCAATTCCCAGCACCCACATTGCTGCTCACTGTCTGTAACTCCAATTCTAGAGGATCACATATTCTCTTCTAGCCTCAAAGGGTATTAGAAAAACATGTGGTGCACAGACATACATGCAGGTGCACATAAAACAAGCAGTTATATTTTAAAGGTTGCTAATCCTTGTACTGGAATCTGATAAAAGAACTGTGCCTGTATCATCTTCTGTTCATCATTGGTGTTTCAGAAGTTTAACAGAAAACCTCAGCTATGAAAGAATCTGCAACTCTTTGGAATACTGAATAAAACATAAAAATCTTAGCTTCCCAGGCTATCAATATGTGAAATTTTCATTTTGGTATCTTGCTACCTGCAGAGTTTAAAGGTCGTGTCCTCTATCCAGGAATTCAATGTTGGAGAGGGAGATATTCTCAGTAAATATCATATACTCTTAGACAGCAGGGACAGAAGGCAAGCTGGCTCTCTGTGACAGCAGGTAGAGAGGGCAGCATAGATTAAGGAAGACTTAGAAGTAGAAAACTTTAGGCTTCTATTGTTATGACAAAACACCAGAGAAAAGTAAGTTAAGAGATGATGCTTTTGCTGGTTGTAGTTGATGGCTAGCTGGCTCCATCAGTGTGAAGATGCAATGAGAAGAGCATCGTGGAAACAAGGAGAAGGAAGAGTCCTTGGATGGGATACAATTTCCAGTGTACATCTTTCCACTTGACCAGCTTCCTTCAATAAGGCTGCATCTTAGTCTCATTACTTTCCAATAATGTTATAACAGAGTAATCATCAATTCATTAATAGATCACACTTGGTAGCTAGCACTGCCAGGATCTAATCACCTCCCAGCAACACCACTACATGGAAACCAGGCCTTCAACACATGAGAGGTCAGAAGAGTAGTTCATAACCACAACATAACAACTAAATAGCTATTTGTGTTCCCTCTCCATCCAAATCCAGGCTCATTTACTAACTGTTGCCTACCTGGTAATGTTCTGGAAACAACTCATTTTCAGGAAGAAACTAGTATGGTTTATTTGTTATGTTTTGTTTTTGTATGTGTTGAGTGGTGTTGGGGTGTGTGTATGTGTGTGTGTGTGTGTGTGTGTGTGTGTGTGTGTGTGTGTGTGTTTTCTCTTCCTTGCCTATAAGGAACAAGATAAGAGTCCTCTTATCCCTTTTCTTGAATCAAAATAGCCTTCACTTATAGCTGTCTCACAACTTTCAAAGCCAAGTTTATTTTTTTAATGTTTAATTATTTCAAATTGCATGTGTGTCTATGTGTAGGCATGTGTAAGTGGATGCAGATGCCCAAAGAAGCCAGAGGTGTCAGATCCCCCTCAAACTGGAGTTATAAGTGGCCTTGAGCCTCCCAGCATGGGTATTGGTAGCTGATCTTGGGTCCTCAACAATAGTAGTGTGCACTTTTAATCAGTGAGCTATCACCCTAGCCCCGGCCTTACAACTTCAAAGATATTCTTTGTAAAATACCAAGAGGATGTGTCAAGAAATGCCCAGCGCAAAGCTCACACAGTTTTTTGGATGATGCATGCCTACAGCAGTGGCTCCTAGGGAAATATAATTAGTATATGTGGTATAGAGAAAATAATAGAGTACAGTTTGCAGACCAGTCGGTAAAATGAAGAGGTATCTGAGCTCACCAGCAGCCTGTGATTACGAGCAGAGAGTTTAGGGGACATGCTTTGATGAGGTAGGAGGAAGAGGCTGTAGTATATGCTTGCAGTTGCATTTTATAGAATATAAGAATTATATTTTATCCCAGATCTCAAAGTATCCATAAATCAACCAGAGGGTTTTCTTCAAAATAGTAGAGTCCATAACCTTTGTGTGCTCCAACCTTCCAGGCAGAAGATAGCAAAAAACAAGTTGAAGTAATAAGAGCTGCCTCAGCTGGGTTTTGGAGAAACAAACCCAGAGAATATGGAATTTATACGATTTTAAATAGACATCAAGAAAATCTCTTACTTAAATGGTTTTAAAATGTCTTAATTTCCTACAGAAATTCATATTAATAGTTTTTATATGGTTAAAAAGATAATTCATAGCCGGGCGGTGGTGGCTCACGCCTTTGATCCCAGCACTTGGGAGGCAGAGGCAGGCAGATTTCTGAGTTCGAGGCCAGCCTGGTCTACAGAGTGAGTTCCAGGATAGCCAGGACTACACAGGGAAACCCTGTCTCGGAAAAAAAAAAGATAATTCATTCATGTGCTCTGATGACTTAGTTCAGATTGCAATAAATTTTCTAGATTTTCTAATCTGTTATAACTGGGAATGGTTGTAGAATCCTAGCATGCTTTGAGGTAAGCGAGGGGTTTTAGCCTCCTTGTATGTTCACTTTGAAATATTTGTGAGTTTTCATACACAGATGAATTTGGAAATCACTCAGAATCTAGCATGAGCTGGATATTCTATCCTAGACCCAGAATCACAGGGAAAAAAATATATGCATGAGCCATGAGATCCAACAGTCTCGGAGACAGGAAGAGACAAACAGTGACAACATGTGGTAGGATTATCTAATTGTTAATGATATTATCAAACAGCAATGAGAATAATAATTGTTATCATTTTCTCTGCATACTAAGATTAGCCTTTACATCAAAGCTTGTTAAATGTGCTAACAACTCTACATGGCACAAATTTATAACTTCAGTTTATAGTTGGGGAAATCAAAGCTAAAGTGATATGAAAAAATGAAGCTCACATTTAGTAACAACTTAAGGATCCCTGGGCCACCAGAGTTTGTGGCCCTGTTTTGGTCATTGTGTTACTCTGTTCCCACCCACTGTGGGTGTTCAGAAAAAGAGTATATTGTAAAAAGAGATCGTGCAGTGATCTGGGGCTGGAAAAGTAAGAAGAAAAGTTGATAAAAGGGTGAGACTAGAGTCAAAAGTTAAAAATGTAAGTTGGCATTTGCTAAGTAGTGAGTAAGAGGCCTTGGGTAGACAGAGAGGTGTAAGATGAGCACTGGAAAAGTTTGCACGTTTTGAGGGCACAGAGATTAGCACAAGTAGAAGATAAGGGATGTTGAGAGAGATATGACCAGAAGACTTCATTAGAATTGGATCACTGATCCTGAAGATCAGCCTCTGAAAGAGCTCTGATTCCACACCATAATGAAGGAAAGCTACCAGCTTTGTTGGACAGTAGGATAGCAATGGTCCATAGACCTTAGATAGTCTCCAGTAACTGATGGATAAGCCAATACATAATTTTAAAATAATCCATAGACAGGAGTGTGGAATACACAGTGGAGAAAGACTATGGCCAAAATTCAAACCAGGAGATTGCTGAAAAATTCAAGAAGAAAATCCAGGGATAGTAAAGTGGTTGATGTGAGAGAGACATGCCTAGAGCTGACAGGTCCTAGTCACAAATGATCTACATTCTCAAGGAGAGAGAAATCCAGGATTGCTTTTTGTATGTGAGCATTGATGGGGAGCACAGAAGGCACAAATCTGGATGTGAGATGCCCTTCAGTGAAAGAAGACAACAAATTTAAAGTAGAAGCTAAATCATCATATTTCATGAAGGTCTCAGGAAGTCCAGGTGTCATAAGGGCTGCCCACATCAAAGGTAGTCTCTGTATCTATTGTCCCACAGTACAAAAGTGTGTCTAGAAAACAGAGAACCTGAAGAAGCCATGAGCTGAAAACAACACAACCACCTGAGCCATGGCAAGGTTGGGCTTCTGCTCTGCAGTTGATTCACACAAAGCCAGGATGGATTTCTTAACCTTCTTCTGTGGAAAATTTATGAAGCCTGGGTTGGAGAAAATGTCCTAGTAGTTTCAAGGCTGGCATTTGAAGTCAAAATGCCTTCTCCAAGTAGCACATAACGACACAATTCAATAACTCTGACCATTGTGGAAAAATGTCATGTGCCAACAGCGATTTTCCATAATTTTGTTCAGAAAATCTGAAAGAAATGCAGAAAATGGATTTGCAGCCCTGGAAGCAGGCAGAGAAACAGTAGCAGAGGGCTGCAGGCCAGTAATTGACGTTTCAAATATCACTGAGTGCTTTGCCTGTAATTTCAGGGGAGAATGATAATAATTAAAAGCACAAACTTACAAGTCGCATCTGAGGAGAGAAATGCTGCCTGCACTCTTAGTGAAGGGAGCCTGTTGGATTGTTTAACTTTTTCCAGAAAGCATCAGATATTTACAATAATTAGTTTACAGGATGTCCCTCCCCCAGAAAATGTTCCAAGGGGCCCCCGATGGAGGTAATAATTAACCCATTGGAATTCCCTAGGATATTCTGATAAACCAAGGTTCCTTGGGAAGTCCCACAATCCCAGGCTTTTCCTGATTGAGCTGGCTTTTCTCACAAATATACTCTGGGAAATAATGACACTAAGCCTAGCTCCCTGCCCGCAATTATGAGACCAGCCATTATAGTGGTTTGTGGTGAAGGAGATTTATGATTTTTGCTGTGAGGTGTATTTGTAATTGAGTCTACATCTGCTCAGATTGGCCCATCGCCTTAGGCAGATTGTCCAACTTCTCTGAACCTGTTTCTTGACATGGAAAATGGGCATCACAAGAATAATTGTCAGAGACGGCTGGAGAGGGTAAAACAATAAACACCATGGTTTTTGTTGTTGTTTTAAATAAATATTAACAATTGCTGAGATTGTTATGGTTACCAAACACTATTTTATGTAATCTATTTATTTTTGTTAACAGAATATAATTTCCTCAACTATAGATTGGGTAAGCCACCCTGACATTGTAAAATAATGATGATGATGATGATGATGATGATGATGATGATGATGATGATGATGA
>JANHMN010000002.1:220503542-220534287 GCA_030674055.1 Rhabdomys pumilio
AGTGGAGAGGGGGAGAGGGGGAGAGGGGGAGAGGGGGAGAGGGAGACCACCCAAGGAGTAGACTCATTAAACCCACACACTTCCTGGGAGCCTACCCTATTTGCATTTTCACTCAGTTGCTCTGAGGTAGAAAACTGTGTGGGTGATTGAAATAATTTGGAAGTTAATCAAGGGGAAATATCCCTTGTCAGTAACACATAACAAGTTTTACTAGACTAAGTCACAAAAGCTGGGAAAGCCCTCGGAGAACTGGAAATGGTGGGAAAGGAGTCTGAAAGATGCTCTTATGGCAGTATCATCACTTACTGGGCAGCACAGTGAGGATCCAGTAGGTGAGAAAATTTCTAAGAGCCGTATAACTCCCAGGGCCTATTTTATCAATAGATGACAGTTGCTAGGTGAGGTTTAGTAGGGTTTGTGAATTAGGTAAGCTCTAATTGGCTAAAAATCTGCTTGCTCAGACAATTTTTAAAGTAATTATATGTGTAAAACTTTGGGTTTAGTCCTGGTAGGTGCTTGAGCTAATGGGCCTTGTCCTGAAGGGGGAAAATTAAACAACCTGGGGCCAGCACACAGAGACCACCTTTGACTCATTTGGATGACACAGTCGTATCCCCTTGGGAGATGACATCGCTGTGGTGTATCATGAAGCTTGTTTTGAGGAAACAAAGCATACTTCTGCCTCCAGGTGCCCCACTGTCTTTACTCACCCACGGCCAATGTGAGCAGTGGATAAACAGGTCCATCGATGGTTTCCTAGGAGAAGGTGGCCACCCGGGAAAACAATCAGAAGGCAATCCGTGCAGGAGGTTAGCATCAGTGTGCACACCTGCTGGATGGGCCTCGGGTTAGGATTACAAACTTGTTCTTCTTGTGGTAATGAGGACACATTTCTTTTTCTTTGCAATTTTCTTGATGACCAAAGACTAAGGGCGTCTCTACCCAGTTCAAGTCCTATTCTTAGACCTAATCCATTTGAGAGTGGGTAGGATGACCTGTACTACACTACATGTGGACCTTGTCTTGGTATTCATGTCAACACTGGCCGAGCGAGCTACAGACTGGCCAAGCTACAACTACAAGGGCAGTGTTGGCAAAGAAACCTTGCCTGGCATCTAAAGTGAGCTTATCCATGGAAGGGGTCATTAAATGAGTTTGACTGCAGGAAGTACATAAGAATACCTATAAGTGACCCCATGTTCTTAGTGTATTCAGGTTGGTAGACTGAGAAATCCATGCAGAGCTATTACCTCCAAATCGATTCTTCTTCCATTGCTGTCAGACAGGGACTTCAAGTTTTGTCCTTGCCTCAGGGCTGAACCACTAACCCAGGTTTCTGGCATTAAGGTGATATTTAAGCTAGTTGTTACCAAACAGATTTTTTTGAGAGTTGTAGGGATAAAAGAAAGGAACACTTTGATTGGGGAGAATGAGGATTGATGGGAGAACTCCTCATCCCCTTCCACAAGGAGGATAGATGAAGCCATCCAGACCTGCTAGCAATTTGTTCCCAGTTTTCTGTGCCCATCTCATTCTTTGTGATTTGGTTGAAAGTAATCTGATGTCAAAGGAATTCAATTATCTAGCCAAAGAATGGTTTAGCCCAGTGGTATCAAAACTGGTACAGCATCCAACACCAGAGACTGGTTTGTTGAGGATAGGCAGTGGGATCATGGTTGCTTGGCAACCACTACCACACTGTTGCCTTTACCCCCATGCATTAACACTCGCCATCTGCCGCCTGTATGGAGGCACCATGAAGAGTTGGGTGGGACACATTGTCCTGTGAGTAATGGAGATGAAATATTCCAGTGTCAGCTTTCAGATTAAGAAACGGATATCTAGCGAGGTTGACTTGAATCAAAAGCTGAAGAGGTCAAGTACAGAATTAAGAGTCATGCCTGAGCTTCCCTACTCTTTTGTTGACCAATGAAAAACAGTCTCAAATGTCTTAATTTGTAGACTCTGCTTCCCTTTGTAGGCAGAATTGCAGGACCTTGGTCCAAACCCGCTACTCTATTTGAAAGTTACATGCCTACATTTTATCGGTCAGTGTGAATGACATGTGTCTCACTGGAATACTTTCTTACCAAAGATAATTAATATAGACTGCTCTTGGAAGCATCACCATTCATGAGGCTCCTATGATACATCTGCTTTACTCGGCCCCTCTTTTATTACAAGAGTATATGCTGTATTTCGCCAGCTTGCTCTCTCAACGCATTGGTAAAGCTTTGAAAAACACAGGCCCGTTCCATTTTACTACTTAGTCTTTCCCCTTGATTCCGGCATCAGAATGACTTTTTATTATCTCTTTACTCTGCCAATTCCAGAGAGAAGTTTTCCTTTTTTGAATTCAGAGTCACCAAGATGCCAGTTCCATTTCTCTAATGAGCTTTTCTTTGGCCCAGCCCCACTTCTCATAAACAAAGTGTCCACGTATATGAGGATGCCAGCCTTTGGAGGTCTCGTCTGGTCCAGGGAATCAAGCGTGGGAAACCCCATTCACTTTCACTGCCCTGTTCCCTCCCCTCCCCATGCCAGGACCTACTTCCGCTGGCTCTTAGCCTACCAACCAACACTCTACCCGTGCATCTCAACTCAGAGCGGGATAACATAGCCTGTCTCACAAACCATCTGACTCTTTACGTTTTGCTAACATTTTTTTTCCATCTAAGCATTTAAAGTGCATAGGAACAGATGGAACTGTTTTTAAACACGGTTGCAAATATTTTCCTCGTAGACACATGTCCACACATTCTGGTAAGCGAGTTGAGTAACCTCACTAAGCTGTGAAAGGTTGTCTGACAGCCACTTTCCAATTCATTCGGAGCTCTGATGATCTTAGTATGGTTGGTCTCCTGTGCCCATCATTTCCTTTCTCAGAGGAAACATCTGAGCTGCTGCTTTGCCACCAACTAACTACACAAATGCCAGCTCACAGGAGGCTTCCTTTCAACTACCATCTATAATTCTGAGAAATACCCACCTTCCATCTCCCAGGGTGGTAAGCTAAATCTGTCCTTAATTTTTAGCTTTTACCATTATCCTTCATACTTCGGGTGCCTTACACATTCCCTGGAGTGGTTAAGGCATCCAATGACTTTAGAATATATTTTTTCATAAGCACCAAGTACTTTGGCTGAAGCTAAAGAGTATTTATGTGGGTAGCATGTGAGGAAAATTTCATCCTCACATACTCCAGGGAAATAACATACTCCAGGGAAAAAGAAAAGAGGATTTTTTTCTGGAATAAAAGAAAAGCTATAAAATAAAAGACTAAGACAGAGTATAGAATGAAGAAAAAACAAAAATATAATTTAAAGGGATCCCAGAAACATAGATTCTTCTGGAAAGAATGGTCCCTTTCATACTTTCTGTTACATAGAAACCCTATAACCAGGAAACCCACTCTACAGATGCCGGAATCAACATCTGTTTTGTGATCGGAAACCCTTTTCTGCATGGGGCCGACTAGAGATGCGTGAGTGTTCCAGGCTCTGCTTTCCCAAATGCTCCAGCCTCTGCTCTCCAAGTGCTCCAGCCTCTGCTCTCCTAAGTGCTCCAGGATCTGCTCTCCAAGTGCTCCAGGATCTGCTCTCCCAAGTGCTCCAGGATCTGCTCTCCCAAGTGCTCCAGGATCTGCTCTCCTAAGTGCTCCAGCCTCTGCTCTCCTAAGTGCTCCAGCCTCTGCTCTCCCAAGTGCTCCAGGATCTGCTCTCCAAGTGCTCAAGGATCTGCTCTCCTAAGTGCTCCAGGATCTGCTCTCCAAGTGCTCCAGGTTCTGCTTTCCTAAGTGCTCCAGGATCTGCTCTCCAAGTGCTCCAGGTTCTGCTTTCCTAAGTGCAACAAACTTCTCAGAAAGAGTGTGAAGAGAAGAGGAAGAAATGGAACTTCCAGCCCACAGTTTCAAGTTTTCCAAAGCCTATTTGCTTTGGCCTGCCTCTGCCATTCCTTTCTCTCTCTCTCTCTTTTTTTTTTTTCAGAAGTGTGAAATGGGTTGGTTGCTGGTATTTGTTCTGTGGTCTTTGCTAACTCTTCCATCTGCACAAACTTAACTCTGCCAATCCAACGCTTCAGCAGCACTTTCTCTTCAGCTGGCTCAGAGGCACATGGAGGTCCTATTAAGTGGTACTTTCAAGGCTTGCAAATGTGTGATCCAGGCTGTCAACTGAGAGTATGAGGCTTAACTATGCTGCCCTCCCAGATGGCTGCCCTTTACTTTAGGACAAGGAGCTAGGCAGATGAAGACACATTAAATCCAGGTCTGGATCTGACTGCCTTCCCAGAAGCAGAAGCATAGCAACAGTGACTCCCATGTGCCTACAGATGTGCCTTCTTGAGCCAGAGGGAGATGGAGGATTATACTTTCTGGAATTTTCCATTCTCTTATGATGATAAGTATTTGGGGTATGCAGAAATCACAAGAAGAATCTATCCTCCCATGTTTTCCCATTTCCTTTCCTGCTTATCTGTATCTAGGTTGATCGTCTTCAGCAAGATGTAGCCATTAAATAAGCAGCACTCCCGCATTTATTTATCCAGTGTCAATATGTCAGCTTGGACACATTGTTTCTCCCCCAGATTCTGTTACACAGAAAACCACTGTCAACTGTACTCGTGTGCCTTGGGTCCGAGACTAAAAATGAGTAGAGCTGAGGACTTTGAGTGAGCTCGACAAATGTGTCTGTGGAGTATAAATATCTTTTAGTGAAAAAAAGTCGACACAGTTGAATAGACCAAGGGAAGAACTATCAATTCAATTGGTGTTTGTATTGTCTGAAGAAAAAACCAAGTCAATGCCGTCCTTAGTAGGGGAATAACAGAAACTAAACAAGAAAATTACTAACAAGAAATGACTTTAGTCAATGCCCTGTTGCCCATAATATTAAAAATACCCTAATTACACCAAGAATTAATCTCAAGAGCTTTTTGGGGGTGTGTGGCCAAGCTAGGTATGATGAAGTATTTGACCCATGGCTTCTTGGAGGAAAATTTGCTTTCAGTTACCGGGTGTTAGTAAAAACCTGGGTTTAGTAGACTACATAAATATTAAACCTTCAGGATCTGTCTCCTTATCTCCACGATCTGGATCCTTTACTAGTCTTCTATAACGGGAAAGTGTAATACTCCACAAAATGTACTCTCATTCTTTTAAGGGTCATGTTCTGATCAATAATTCTAAGACATGAACCTCAAATACAAAGAAGAGCATTCTTTTCATGGAAAATTGCCCCACACTCCAAATGCCTTGCACAGAGGCCATTTTCACTTTGGGGTTTGTATAGCAGAAATTTACTATGATAAAAAGCAATGGAAGTCATTGGGAAATAGTCCTGTAGTTCCAAAACACATATGAGTCAAAGCATGTACTTACTGCTGTCACAACAGGACAATGGGCATACAATAAAATATATCAAAATTTAATTATCCCATGCTTTTGACTTTCTTCATCTAAGTTAGCACTGAACTTCCTGAAGGAAGAGCTTACCTCTCTCACATATCTAAAACAATAAAGCATAGTGAACACTGGGTAAGCTAAGAGACTGGCAGAGGTTCAAATCTTGCCTCTGACATTTCCTACCTATGGTACCTCTGCTCCTCTGAGCCTTGAGTTCTTTTATTAAATGAGAGCTGCTTTTTGCTGTGTGATGTGAATAAAGTCACCCTGCATACTGAGATCACAGATCAGTGCCTGACAGACATTCATTCTGGGTAAATGATACCTCAGGCCCTGACACCCCAGCAAAGTCTGTTGGTTGCTTACCATGACCTGCCACTAGGTCTCCTTTCTTACTAACAGAAGAATCACTTGTGAAAACTACAAGAGATTCTATTCCCATGTTTTTACTGAAAATAATTTATCTGGTATTTGACCCATTTCTGGCCAGAGAGATGTAATGGATTTTGCTTTGTGGAACCGTTTTTAAGAGGACTGATCTCTCTCTAAAAAGAATACGTGTGAGTGTGTATATATACATACCAATCTAATGGTCAAAGCCACCATTACCATATGAAAACCACTGCCAGCAAACTGGCGGTCTGGCAGAATAAATTCTACGAGGAGAGACCTGAATAACATGGAATGTGACATGGTGTGACTAAGACACCAAGTCCTAAACTGCCTGTCTGAAGCCTTCTAACTACAGTGCACTAGCTCTCACAGTGTAACACACACTATGACGGATATGGTCATCAAGTGCCCTCTAGTACATGTTCACACAAATCTGCGTGTCACCCATGTACCTTGTACTTTTAGTTTTCCACTCTTATATTTAATTTTTAAATAGCTCAAGTTTATGAAAGTTCCACCACACGATACAGCAGTTCTGCTTTGTACCTACGAACAAGACAAGGCAGACATTCATATTTTGATTCATTTGCTTTACAAACCTTCCCATCTATCATTTATGAAATGAAATGAAACATTAAAATTTAAGCTAATATATCTCAACATCTTTTCCATTAACAAAAACTAGTGTTAAATTATTTAATGTTTATAGTTTTATTTACATCTTTACATTTATAGAAAACATGCTTTTGTGTATTTTTTCAATTTTTAACAATAGGCATCATGCTCTACATATCAAGGGCAGAGTCTGACCTTTTCATCCATGTTAATATAAATAATGCTTGTTCATTGAAAGTGCTGTATAATATTCCCTTTGTATTCATCAAAACTCCTCATGCAGTCTGTCTACTTATATTTCAGAAGGATATTTATCATCTGTGCTATTTTCCACTTTGATATCTTCTTTATGATTGAGCTACTGAAACACATTCTAGATTCTAATTTCTGCAGTATAGCCAGTGGTGTGACTTGAAAGCAGCTCTCCCTAGTCTTTGGCATGACTCCTATTTATGGTAGTGTTACTATTACTGTCTTTTGCTTATACTTTGATAGTACTTATTAGACCTTCCCCTGTTGGCTTGGAAAGTTTTTGGCTTAAGAATTTCTTCCCTAGACTAGTTTGGAAAGAATGTTTTCAATGTTTTCTTCTGGAACTGTGAAAATTTCCTTCCCATTTTTATTCAACTTAAACTCTGTTGAATGTATTTCTGTATAATGTAAACACTAGGGATCTAACACCTGCATTTTTTCCATAGGAATAATCTAAGACCTCAGAACCACAAGTGGAATGTCTGGTTTCCACCACTCACTTGTATGCCTCTCACTCTGCATACCAAGCTCTTCCATACCCAGGGTCTACGTGGTCATCATTAGTGCTGTTTACCACATGTTCTAATTCCACAGCCTCTAAGTTCCCAGTAAAATTCCATTCCCTGACCTCTTTGTGCTCAGCCAGGGCCGTGGACCAGTTCTGTACTATGATATGTAATATGCTATTAATATATATTCTGTACAATACGCTATGAGCAAAAATGACAAGCCACACAATGGCCAGTAGAAATCTCCAGAGAGATCTCTTTGTCAGTCAGTAGCAAAAGGTGTGACTTTTAAATTATAAATTTATAGTTATAAATCCTGATAGCCTAGTGAATAGTGAGAATACTGAACATCAGGTGGCCTTGTAGCCGGAGACAAAAATAGCCTTACTTTAGACTTCAAAATTGGTGGTCTGTTACTACTGCAAGACCTGGCTTACTCCAGCTACTACTATGAGTAGCGATGACAACAGCTGCCACCAAACACAGTATAGACTAAAGGCCTGGGCCCCAAATGGTAAGAAGTAAAAAATAAAAAAGTTGGTATATAAGTTGGTGGGATCTGGATCTGTGTTGTTAAGATGTAAAACATTTAGTGACAGCAATCCCTCAGAATAATTTGGAATTCAGACTCATGCTCGCAGAGTCTTCTAGCTCTAATAGAAAAACTTGGAAATCAGAATTAAGGAGCGTACTAGAGAGCTTTGGTTTTATTAGACAAAGTGCTGCAAGAAAGAGTTGGGTTCAAAAAAAGAATTGACTAGATCACAAACAGAAGTAAGAGACAACAAAGCCCACAAACATGGGGATTTGCAGTACTAGAGGAGGCAACAGATTCCTATCAGTAGCTAATACAGCGTCGTACTGAGAAGGCTCATAAGTGTGAAGAGGTAGTTTTAACTTGAGACGGTACAGGGTCAAATCAAGAATATGACATGTTTCCAGGAAAGTTTTTCAATTACCTATGATATTTCAAATGGATTAAACTAAGAGAGTGAGTTTCCAGCTAAGGTGAGAGACTTGCCCTTGGTTAAACTGAAAGAAGGAGAAATGGTCAAGAAGAAGCAAAGAGAAAAAGAGGAAAACCAAAGGAAGAAGTGGAGGCTAGACCATAAAGAGATAGAAAACAAAAGTTATTTTCTATGTTCAAGTTAATTGTCTGGATAGTCTGTGTTTATTTTAGGTTGTTTCTCTTGTGTTTGTTTGTTCATTTGTTTTGGTGTTTTGCAATGTTATCTCTCTTTTTTGTTAATTTAAAATTATACACTATATATGAAAATTACAGAAAAGATATTTTGTGCAAAGAAAAATTTTGTTTGCTCATATCAGGCAACTAAAGAGATAAACACTCACAAAGAAATCACAATCTAACCCAAGGAATTCAGGCTAATGTATGCAATATTGAGATCCTTCTCATGGATTTTCTTATTGCTAGGGGTTAGTCCCTTTAGAGTCCAAGCCATATCCTACTTGGGTGCTTTCAGAGCTCCCTATGACACAGTAGCTGGACTTCAAGTGGTATTTCCTTGGTTACTTTAAGCTGTAAAATCTCTGGTTAGTTTTTACCTTCCAGCCATTTATTCTGGAACTCAGAGATTTTCATCTCTCTCTCCCTCTCTCCCTCTCTCCCTCTCTCCCTCTCTCCCTCCCTCCCTCTCTCCCTCTCTCCACCTATCCCTCTCTCCCTCTCTCCACCTATCCCTCTCTCCCTCTCTCTACCTATTCCTCTCTGGAACACCAGCCATTTGAAGCTTCGATTTTAAATACTGTTCTGTTCAGTTCTTCTAGCTGTTCATACCAAGAGGCAAACCTGAATTCTGTTGTCCACCAAAAGCAGATGCAAGCTTCTAATGCTCATGAGACTTAGGAGAGACACCCTTATAAGCCTACACCAGACTTCCTAGAACTGTTTCCTTGCCATTGGAGAAAGAGTTAAGATGTTTGGCCATTAGTCCGTAACTCTTTATCACTTTCAAGACACAAGGTCACCATGGGCTGAGGTGACCTACTTTCTGAAATTCCATTCCACTCTAAGTTTCCAGTTCTCCATCCTTCTTGGCCAGAACCCAAGCTACACAGACATGATAGGTGAGGAGGAGACCTGCCAGTGTGAAAAGACGATGTACTTCAGCATGCCTCTTGTTGGAGGAGCCATCACATTTGATCCCAGAAAAGATCATCCAAGAACTTAAAAATATGGGCGTTTTTTTTTAAACATCTGGGGGGAATCCTCGATGCAGGCAGATTGGATGATGCCTGGACAGACCCAAATGAAATGGTATTTACCTGACTCCTTTCTCATTGGCCTCTATGGCAGGACACAGGCTGATTGAAAGCATTTTGAAAGGCAGGTTATATACAGTCATATATGATTGGTCAGCATCTGCAACCTTTAGACTGGTTTAGTTAGGGAAAAGATGCTTCCATTTGTTCTTAAGAAGAATCACCATATTGCCAAATATAATGAAATCATATCTTAATCTAGCAGTTTTTACGTCAATGTGACTTCCCTATATTGAATGCTATCTTTAATATATCCTTTAAAATGAAAGATGAAGGGTGGAGAAATGGTTCAGAGATCGACAGCATTTGCTGATATTTCAAAGTAACTTAGTCCATAGTACCTACATTAGGTAGCTCATAGCCACCTGTAACTCTAGCTTCAAAGCATCTGATGGCAATTCTGGCCTTTGCAAGGACCTGCAGACATCTGCACACAGACACACACAGACACAGAAAATAATATAATAAATTTCTCTAGCGAAGCATGAGTCCATTCCTAGATGCAGACAAGACGATCTGTCTGAGAAGTTTTGGAAAGGGGTTGAGTCTTTGGAAGAGTTCATCACTGAAAGAAAGAACAGAACTCTGGGTGGAAATGATCTGAGTAGGCATTGAAGTGGGCCAAGCAAGACTCCAGAAATGAAGAGTGGCTTCCTTCATGTTAGAGCCAAGAATCACATCTTTATAACATTCGTCTGTTAGTGGCAGTTGTTCCCTGTGGGATAATGTCAAACAAGTTTCCTTTTCCATAACAACCTTGCAGGTAATTGGATACAGAGCCCACGGCCTCATATCCCTTCCTTGTGTTTTCTGTTTCTCAGATGGAACATTTTCCATCCTTTCAACTATTTCTGATACGACACTGTGGTGGCAGGAAACACAGATGGAGGAAAAAGTGTGAAAAAGTACTCCGAGTACGCTCCGGTACATGGTAGGTCTCTCTCTTCCCTGTAAGCCAAACATCCCAACACCACATCAGAGCACACATTCAGAGAGGCGCGTCAGCAGGCAGCGTTCAGAGCCTCCTGCCTGTCAAGGAAAACATGGAAAACTGGCCAAAGTGTTTCTGCCATGTTAATAATGAAGTGCTTTCAATTCGATGAATCTAATAGGGTTTTTTTTTTTTTTTGTCCTTTCTTGGAAGTATTAACATTTCTTATTTTAACATCTTAATGTATCCTTCCTTAAGATACATTTGGGATTGTTTCAGCATTGATTGTATCCATCTATACATGTTTATTTAGGTCTTTTACCTTACTATAGGAAATAAAAATAAACAAACACCATAATGGATGTCTCTCTTTTCTGAAATTGTGGAGCCAAGACAGAATCAAATAAGGCACAAATTAGTGTTTCTTTTGGAATTACTGGAATCAGCTCTTACTAGCTGGAATTCTAGAGCCCACATTCTCATGGTCTTGTCTACCTTGTTTATAGAGGCAAACCACAGAAGTCAAGAAATAGACTTACCAGTTGTGCCAGTAGTAGGCATATTCTGAGATCATTCTTATAATCTTAGACTGAATACCTGGGCTCTGAAAGATAAGATTCACATATCTGCTAATATCATCACTAATTATGACAGGAGCAGAGCTAGCCAAAATACTCTCTATTACCCCAGAACAATTTTAGTGCTTCTTCATTGAGTGTGTCTTTTACACAAAGACAGATTTTTAAACCAAGATGTTGGGATTACATTGGGCTCAATGGTTAAGAGCATTCCTTATTCTTCCTGGGGACTCAGGTTCATTTCCTAGAAGCCAGGAGGCAAATCACAACCAACTATAAGCCCAGTTCTATGGGATCTAATGCCCCCTTCTGGCTTCCAAAAGCAGCTAGATGCCACACATGGTGCATATACATACAGGCAGGCAAAATACTCATGTACATAAAATTAAAAAAAAAATAAGAAAATGACCAAGATGTCTAGGAAATTTGATGTCTTTAATATTTTAAAACGTTTTCCTATTTGATATACTTTATCAAATATTTCAATCAACCAATTGTTGCAATTGTTAGAAGTACGTGTGGTATATTAATTAATAAGATACCCTAGCAGATTGCCAGCTTTTGTTGGCAATGATCAGATGCTTTCATTATTTACCTGATCCCAACATAACAACTGCCAGTGAAGGTCATTAACAATAAAAGTTAAGTCTCAGACACAACATAAAATCAAATTATGTCACTAGAAAACTTCTGAAAACACCAAATAAGAAATGAACTGGTCAAGACACAAAGAGTAATGGGACTCATGTGATATCAACACCAGTGGAGGCAGAGGCAGAGGAAGGAGAGAAGACATACAAAATTTGAGAAGAGGAGAAACCAAAACACCCCAGAGAGACTTAGCTATGGCAAGGAAAATCAGCTTTATCCCTTTTGCTCAGAATTGCATTGTTATCTGGGTTCTTATCTGCTTCCATATGAAATTTAGAACTTAGTTTTCTATATCTGTGAAGAATGTTCTGGGTATTTTAATGGGATTGCATTTAACCTGTAAATTGTACTTGCAGACAGGATTGATGTTATTTTCACAATATTAATTCTATTATTGATCTATGAGCATGGGCTTTCTGTTTTCTAGTTTCTTTCTTGACCTCTTTCTTCAGAGATTTGAAGCTTCACTGGGCAGGTTTTTCAATTCCTTAATTATATTTATTCCAAGGTCCTTTGTTGTCTGTGATGCCACTGTAAATGGGAGTGTGTCCATAAGCTCTCTTTCAGTTGCTTGATGGGAGTGTAAGATCAGTGTACGATTACTGATCTTTGTAAGTTAGTTTTGTGCCCTGAGACATTCCTTAGATCACTGAGTGTTTCTGGAAGTTATCTGGTAGAAAATTTGGTGTATTGTATATATAAGATCAGAGCATTTGCGAATAGGGATAACTTGGCTTCTTTTCCTATTTGTATCTCTTTAATTTCCTTCTCTTGCCTTATTGCTCCAGCTAATGCTCCAAGTAGTATATTGAAACTGGACGGGGATAGTGGACAGCCTGTATTGTTTCTGATTGTAGTGAGATTGCTTCCGGTTTTTCTCCATTAGGAGAATGTTGGCTGTGGGTTTGTCATAGACTTTATTATGCTGAGTGTTTTCCCAGTTCTATTCCCTCTGGAACTTCTCTCATAAAGCATACTGTGTTTTGTCAAAGCCATCTTCTTCATCTATTGAGAGAATCATATGATTTTATTTAAGTTAATTTATATGACTTATATGACAATAGTATAGATTCACTTACATATGTTTAACCAACCATGCGTTCTGAGAGAAAGCCAAATTGAATGTCGTGGACAGCCTTCTTGATGTGTGCCTATATTCAGTTTTTCAATATTTCACTGTGGAATTTTACTTTTATGTTTATCTATACATGAACATATGTATGCATCATTGTTTTATAGTTTTGTTTCTCTTGCTACGTCTTTAACTTGTTTGCATAGTCAAATTTAAAACAAGAAAGGTCACTCCCAGATTTGTTCTGTGAAAGCGGTGACCTTTCTATTTTAATTTTTGGTGTAATTATTTTATTAAATTATTTTATTTATTTACATTCCAAATGTTGTTTCCCCTTCCAGGTCCCCCCTCCAAAAGTTCTTCACCCCATCCCCCCATCACTTTGCCTCTGAGAAAGTGTTCTCCGTCCCTCCCTCCCTACCTCCCTCCCTCCCTCCCTCCCACCTTCTTCAACTACTCACCCACCCCTGCCTCATCCTCCCCTACTCATCTCGCTTCCCTAGGGCGTAAGATCTCTACAGGATAAGATGCATCCTCTCCCCTTAAGGCTAGACAAGGCAGTTCTCTGCTACATATATGCCAGGGGCCATGGACCAAGCCATGCATGCTCTTTGGTTGGAGGCTTAGTCTCTGGGAGCTCTGAGGGGTCTAGGTTAGTTCATACTGTTGTTCTTCCTATGGGAATGCAATCGATCCTGTCTGCAAGTACAACATGGCATCAGGAATAGTGTCAGGGTTTGGTGCCTGCCCATGGAATGGATCCCAAGTTGGAGTGGTCACTAGATGGCCTTTCCTTCAGTCTCTGATCCATTTTGGTCCCTGCATTTCTTTTAGATAGGAACAATTCTAGGACAAAAATGTTGAAGGTAGGTGAGTGACCCCATCCCTTTACTGGGGGCCCTGTCTGTCTACTGAAGGTGGTCTCTTCAGGTTCCATCTCTCCAATGTTTGGTATTTTGGCTAAAGTCATCCCATTAGTCCTGGGAGCATCTCACATGCTAGGTCTCTGGGACTTTCTCGAAGTTTCCCCTGCCTGCACCCCCACATATTTCCATTCATTCATTTACCTGTCCATCTGGGCTTCTCCTGACTTCTTGCTTACTTATCCTGCCTACTTTCCCCTCCCCTTCCCCTCCTGTGTGTGTAACTTTAAGAAGTATTGGTTGTAGATCTCTGGGAGAATCCTTCTATGGTTCATCTAGACCTGGGCCTCTTTTACTCATGAGTATTTTTTTATTACTTCCTCAGTCTCCTTTGTTATGGGTCTTCATCATTCAAATCTAGAGTAAAAAGCAAGCAACTGCGAAAACACATAATAACTAGATATAGGGAACAGAAAATAAAAAGAGCAAAACATTAAAAATAAAGAGATAAAATTATTGATAAAAGATGATAATATGCTGAATATAACCAAAGAAGCCTCAACGAATGTATAATAGTCTCCAATGAAAAGGAGGCAAACAAGAAATAGCAAATTGTGACGAGAATATTTAAAGGTAACTTTTCGGAAAATTAAAACTTGTATTGTAGTTTATAATAAACTATATATAATACAAATTCCAAAAAAAAACCCATTGAAAAGATGCTGAGCCAGAAGAAGCAATGCTGAAGCGTTCTCATGAAACTACCGAACCTGAAGGAGAAGTGACACTTATGGCATTTGTGTAGAGAGACAGAAGCTTTACATGAAAAGAACATCATGGATCTGTCTCATTGACAATGGCCATGGAAAACTAAAGCAAGTGAAGGGCTTGGTGTCCATCCAAGGGAAGACAGTATATAAAGGCTACAGTTTATATATAAAGGCTATAGTTTATATATCATTTAAGGACTCTGGTAGTGCTGCTTCTAAAGAACCTACTAAACCACAAACTTCAGAACAACAAAATTATCAAAAGGACACTGGGACAATAATTGACGGTCTGAGTCACAGTCTGGTTTATCTTCACTGCTGTCTTGTTTCAGAGTCGAAAGGAGAGACGAGTAGCACACAGTGGCTGTAAACATTGACATTATTTTTAAAATGGCATTATTTTTCAAGAATTGGGAAGGAGCAAGGTAATCATTTATAATATTTAAAAGTAGTTATACTGACAAAGTACTATTATGTGCACACGTAGGATATCCCTATCTTCTTGAGATCTCAGATTACTACTAAAGAATGAACAATCTGTAGAAACGACCTAGAGAATTAGAGAAAGCCTGAGCATTGACTACAAAAATCAATAGGAACTCCTGAAAGGTTTTAACTTGAGGATTCATGACCTAAATGTTAATACAGGCAGTGTCTGGCTCTACCTTAAGATAATCACCCTTGGAAGCCAGTCACCATGTTGAGAAGAGCCTCCAGTATGTAGAGAGGATATCTGTTCTAGAATTAGAGCCAGTTGGGACACCCTGATGCCCAGAATCTAGCATCATACATGGGAAGTGAGTGAATCTTCAGATGATCCCAGTTCCAAACCCAGGAGTGAAGACAAAAAGACCAGCCAGTCTCCATCTTGGTCCCTGCCTGGATCTGTAAACAGACTCACTGAACATGATAAGTGATTGCCTCTTTTATATAAAATGTCATTGCTCTAAATTGTTCAATTAAGAAACATATTCATTTTTTCATTGCTGTGAAGAAAAAACAAATCCCTGACAGGAGAAACGTACAGAAGCCAAGGGACTTGGAGTCTCAGAAAGAAAAGTGCTTGCTGCACAAACATGAGGGCCTGAGTGAGAGAAGTGGAGGCAGAGGGATTACAGGAGCTTTCTGGCCAGCCAGCCTAACTGATTCAGAGAGTTTCAGGTTCAATGAGAAACCATGGCTCAAAAAAACAAGGTGGTGAAACAATTGAGAAAGGCAGCCACCATGAAGACATACTCAACATCAGCCTCTAGCATCCAAATGCATAGAGACAGAGACAGGGAGACAGAGACAGAGATGGAAGCAGAGACAGAGACAGAGACAGACAGACAGACAGACAGACAGACAGACAGACAGGCATGTAGATGGGCATGCCGACGGGCAGGCAGACAGAGACTCAGAGAGAGACTGTGAGAGAGACAGAGAGACAGAGAGAGACAGACAGACAGACAGACAGACAGACAGTGAGAGAGACAGAGTTACTTGTACCTCTGTCTTTTTGTTTGTTTTCTTTTATATTTGCCTCATCATTACTTTGGATTTATTATTGATTCTTTTGTCCAATAGAAGCAATGAATTCTCTTTTCTCTAAATTCAATATCTGAGCATGTATGTTTCTTTTTTATGTGAATGAATCATGAAATTTTTTGATTTAGTACCATGAGCAAATATTCAGCAACTAGTTCTCTGAAGAAACAAAAACACATTTTTTTTTTTTTTTTTTTTAGAATTTGAAGAATTTTTTGAAATAATCACACCATGGCTAATGTCAACTTGTCACTATGATGTCAGCAAAGGCAGAGCTGGAAAGTGATTGTTAGGAATACATTACTATTTACTACATATCATTTTATACACACACCACACATACACACACACACACACACACACACACACCACACACACACACACACACACACACACACACACACATACACACACACATACACACACTACGAACATTATTTAGAATATACCTGTAAAATAGACATAAATGACTTCAGGTTCATGAATCAACTAACATGTAGCAAAACAACTAAGAAGTAGGAAGTCAAGTAGATTTTTCTTTCTGTTTTTAAGCAATTTGCCTAATTATGATTGTATATAATTTAAAATTAGATAGTGGCTTTGTTTAATGGAGTAATGTGCTCCCTGACAGTCAGCTCTGGTGAAGACACTCCAGTTAGGTCTAACCCTTGGTCACACTTCCTACGCTTGAGAACACTAGTGTCAGTGTTCTTATGCTTTTATTAATTTAATTCTCCCATGTACACTCTGCGGCAGACATTTTGCAATATGAAAACTAAACTGATAAACTGTGTCTGATTTTATAGAACACAGGCAACCTGGAAGTGTTTTAAAAATTAAAAAAAATATATACTCAGGAATGAGAGAGAGAGGTAAGAGGGATAATTGTTGTTAGAACAATCTAAAGGTAACTTAACCACAGAAAACAGGTTCTAGAAAAGGTAGAATTTCAAGAGCAGTACAGTAAACACAACTGGAATTCAAATTCATGTGGCAATTGTAGATTAGAAAAGTTCTGTCCACCAAACCCAGTAGTGGTGGTGCATACCTTTAATCCCAGCATTTGGGAAGCAGATATATGTGAGTTTAAGGCTATCTTGGTCTACAGAGTTTCTGTACAGCAAAGACTACAAAGAGAAACCCCATCTCTAAAATAAGAAGGAACACACACACACACACACACACACACACACATACACACACACACAGAGAGAGAGAGAGAGAGAGAGAGAGAGACAGAGACAGAGACAGAGACAGAGACAGAGACAGAGACAGAGACAGAGACAGAGACAGAGTTCTTCCCACCAGCTCAGAAGTAAACCTTATGTGCTTGGCCTTGAGTCAATGGAAAGAAAAGTCACTAGCAAAATGAAACTCTCCAGCCCCAGCCACAGGTAGAAGTTTGTTCCAGACTCAATTTAGCTGTAAGACAGGAAGCCCAGAAGTTAGCCTAAAAATCAGTTGCAATCACATAAACCATTGAGATTTCGACCAAAGACTCACACATCACCAACCATCTCAGAATTATGTAGTAGTAGTTACTTTGCAAGAAAGACAGGTAAGACTTCCACACATTAATTAATTCATTCAAAATTGACACATTTGTTAAAAGAAAAAAACAAATAAGAGGTCTATAAAAGCCAGATCCAAAGGTTTAGATGACCCAACAAAAAAATTTAATAACTGAAGAAATGGAAGGAGTAATACAATTATAGAGAAATACTTAAGTGCCAAAGTATGATTAAAAGTGTTTGCTATAACTAAAATAACAAAATTCCATGGAAAAGAACAGTGGAGTTTGAAAGAGAACCAACCAGAATTTCTGGAAATGAAGACTCGGTAGTTTGTTAGATGTTTTAAGAGGAGAATAGGTGGTTTTTTTAAAGTTGGTTGTATCTGAAGATTATGTTATTGAGGCGAAATCTGGTAACTCAAAAAATCATTTTGAAATCACAGGAGTTATTTATTTATTTATTTTTAAAGAAAGAGTAGATATTTATTTATTTATTTTTATTGGATATTTTATTTACATTTCAGATGCCAATCCCTTTCCCCATTTCCCCTCCCTAGAAAACCCCTATCCCGTGCCCCCCCTTTTCCATTTGGATTTTATACAATTTTTTTTTAAATGTTAATCAAGGGCTTTATAAGTATGGTAATGCTCAGTCAGAAGTGTAACCTAATACCCAACCTAGCTATGTAAACTATCTTTGACTAGTGGAGACACGTGAACTTCTGCCTCCATGCCCCCTCTCTATTTCTCTCTCTTTTTCTCTCTCATTACCTAGCTTCTCATCTACTTCATCTTCTCCTCTCCTTACTCCATCTTTTCCTCTCAGTGCTCCTTTCCCCTTAGCTCCTCCTACATATTACCCTTCCACAGGAGATATTTATGAACATGCTTTTACTACAAATACAAAAATAACCACTACCATAGACTCCCTTCCCTGGATAACAATAAAATGAGAAATAAATGTTCAAATAACAAACCACATTTTTAAAAGATATAAACAAAACTGTAAACAGAAGAATAAAAATGAAAATTATGAAGTTCTCCAGACCTGAATGTCAAGGAAAATGCCATAGTTGAAGTTTTTGAAAATTCAAAAGTGGCTGGAACAGTATTGGAGGAACATGAAAAACTTTGATTACAAATGTTCAGAAATTGGAAAGGTAATGAGTTAAATGTTCAGAGAAATAAATTGCAGAATAGTATATTAAAAATAAAATGGTAGAAAGTTAACAAAAATAAAATCAGAGAAGTTAATGAACTAGTAAAACAAAACAAAATCAATAGAACTAAGAGCTAATTCTCTAGATAATCAATAAAATGTGCAAAGATTTGTCAAGATTGATAAAACACAACAAAATCAAAGTCCACTCAATATCAAAAAAGAGATAGAAATATATCTGATATTTTAAAAAAATCATTATAAACAACATTATTCCAATAATGTTAAAGTTATATGAAACAAACAATTTATTTTCACAGTATAACTGTAAGAAATAGCAATCTCTGGAAATTTCAATAGCTAAAATTTGCTTTAAATTTTTATTTCACACTCATACACCAGAAATTTTCAGTATTTCTTAAAGAATAATTAATTCATACACAAGTACCTTCTGAAAAAAAAAAAAACCTCTTTTTGCAAAAAAAGAAAAAAAAATTGAAGTAGTATCTTTATTTTTTTCTTTTATAAATTTAAACAATTTTTAAAGCAAGTGGACGAGACTTTATATGGAAATAGCACTACTTTTCATAATTAACTTACAGTGCAGATACACGTAATGAGTTACATGCATCATCTTTCATTTAATGAATTAAAATTAGACAATGTGGTTCTTTCCATGTTACCAATGGGCAGACTTTGAAAATGACAATGAGTTTGTCCAGGATCACACAAGTCGTGTGAACACCCACAGTGGGACTTAGACAGATCGACTTAGGCTCTTCTGTTCTTCATGGCTGAATTTTCTTCTTTAAAAAAAAAAAGTATAAACCAAGTACAGTCATACATGTTTTTAGTGCTCAGTGGTGGTGTAAGGTTGGGAGAGACAGGTGTCCAGACGATTTCTTCTGAGTTGAGAATTCACATCAGTATGTTATGGTGTCTCCAGTCACCTCTCTAGGAATCTGTAGCACTTTATAAATCAGAAAGTATATTTTCCATCTCCAGCAAGCGTTTGAGCTCAGATTTGTCCCTTTCCATTCTAGATTTATAAGCACAATAGTTGACGGCCATATTGCTCCCTCACCATGCACTCCACCCCCATGCTCAAGGACATTATGTATAATTACTTTGAGCATAAGAAGCATATTTCTCAGAGTGGCCTCCAAGGTCAATCTGTCCATGCTGTCTTCTCCAGCCTTTGCTTGGCCTACCTTCTCCATTGCTTTCTGATCCTTAACTATTCTGGCTTTCCTTCCTGCCTGGCACTTGTTTTTGGCATTTTGTCATGGTGTCTCTAAACCTATCCATCTGCCCTGATTTTGTCCTGTCCCTCTCTTCAGACCTTACCTCATGGATCGAAACTTAAGAAAACTCTCTCCCAAATATTTTCCCCCACAACTAGATCAGTATCCCTTATTGAAACTCTCATATATGCTACATCTCTCCTTAGCCCTGTGCAGACTTTGTCATTGATGCCCAATTCTGAGATGATTTTGCGCATCTTCTTTTCCATGAGAACATGTGCAGTGGGCGAATGAGGAACGTGTGCATTTTCTTTGGTGTCGATTTCTTAGTGTCCAATTCGGGGTATTTACTTTGCTAAAGTAGCCGTGCACTACTGGGAGGGACAGGAAAAGTGACAGAACATTATCTGAAAAGTAACCGCCATTATTTTTCTCCCTGTACTCACGCCCTTGCTTTGGCCAAGAGACAGAGCCTGTCTCCCAAGCTGGACTTATGACTTCATTTCTTCTAAGGATCCAGCAGAAGCAATGGGTGTCAGCTCTGCCACGGATCCATATGATCAAGTCTAGACTAATAGAAGGTGTCCATCCAAGAGTAGCTCAACTCAAGACCATCTTAGATTACTCATCCCATCTCCCCCACCCTGCCAACCTTGTGGCTGACCTCACATATGAGCAATGTCACCTAGCTCATGTGTCTCAAACCTGGTCCTCAGAAACAGAACTTCCCGCTAGTCCATAGAGGCAAGAGCAAACATTAGGACGTAAGAGGGTAGCTTAAGTAAGTTCAAGGGTAGAGAATAATCTGAGGAGGTAAAAGACATAAAAGTCTGCCCTATGTACATTGGCAAAGATCCATTGGTTGGTTTGTTTGTTTTTCTTTTTAAAAGAGGGGGTGAAAAGAATGAGATTTTTGTAAGAAAGTTATCTAATGAGAGGCCCTGATTAAGGTGATGGTTAGACTTGCTAAAGAGGTAAATTTTCAAAAGAAAACACAAAGGTGAAACCTCACCTCTGACAACCACAATCCCTTTCTGTAACCACGAGGATCTAGCATATTTCACTAGTAGGTACATAAGGTTTAGGCCAGTGTGGTAGGTACTTTTAATTGCCAATTTAACCATAGCTAGAGACACCTGGGAAGTGAGTCTTAATGAGGAATTGCCTAGCTTGGGTTGGTGAGTGACCATGTCTATAGGGGATTATCTTGATTACATTAAATAAATTTAGAAGACTCACCCACTAGGGTGGTGCCATTCCCTAGGTAAGGGAGTCTGAGTTTTATCAGGGTAGAGAATTGAGCTGAGCATAAACAGCCATGCGTTAATTCGTGGCTTTATGTTCTTAACTATGGGTGTGATGTGACCAGCAACATGAAGTTTCTACTGCTTTGACTCTTCCTCAATGATGAATTATATCCTGGACCTGGAAGCCAACAAACTCATTTCCTCTTAAGCTGCTTTTGTCATGGTATTTTATCATCAAAGAGAAAAAGAGATTAGGATTGGCTTAGGCAAACAATCTTTATAAAGCAGTAAGTACTCTGCCAGGTCTCAAGTGTGATTATTATAATTTCTTACATGGCAGAGATGCTTCTCTATAGATGAAACTTGAGAAGGAGACTGGCCAGTGAAGCTCCCAGATTTGATAATCCAAAATCCTTGAGGACATGCCCCATTCCTTTGGAAAAGCCAATCGAAATATATGCAAATTGGGTAAAAGACTATCTGAATCTTGATTACTATTTTATTTAAATCCCATTCTTCATTCTGAGTTGTTACTCTAGATTATAGAAATAAAATGATGAAGAACCTAAAATTTATCTATGTCTGTAGATGTGGACACACCAAAGTAAAACTGAACAACAGATAATATTTATATTAGAAGGCACTAAAACATTGGACTTTCTCTGGGCCAGGGTGCCCTCTGAGGGCTCCATTTATTTACCCTTAGAAAATGCCTATAAAAAGAGTTCTAGGATTATCAATCTTCATTTTGCTAAGGAGGAAAATAAACAGGAAAGCAGGAAGCAATACCCCTAAGTCTGGTCTAGTGTCTATTTCCTGAGCCCCTACACTTCTTCAAGTGCTTGCACCTACCCTTTCCTCTCAGAGCTCCCACTCAATGTTATGGACTGGAATTACAGTTGGTTTTTAGGCAGACTTTGCCTGCAAGTTAAGACTCCAGTTACAACTGCACATGAACCTGGATTTTCCAATTGAGCTTGGCTCCGGCTCCCTGGAGAGTTTATAGCAAATTGGGAAAGCTAGAACTGTCTCCTGCCCACTCCTGCTAATTAAACTCCTCCAACTGACACTTTTTGGCTGGTTCCAAGAGGATATTATTTTTAGCTTGTGAGGGTTAAAGGGGAAGGGAAGTGTGCCAGATTCAGGTTGTTAGAGAGGGAAAGAGAGAACAGAGCTCAGAGAGATGCATTGTGATGGTGCCTACATTTAATAATACTATGAGAAAATTGGGAGTCTGGGCCTGTCTTGGGCCATAAGGAAGGTTCTAAACTCTGTTGACCTCCTAATGGCTCTGCCACATTAAACTGTACAGAATTTCTATACTCACACAATCCCAGGGGGACTGCAGCTGAAGATATTAGTATGATCCTGAAGGGTTATTACGATTATGATTATTGCTATTTACTGGGATAAAGGAAGAGTGAAGCTTTCTGGGCCCTGGCACATGCAGAGTTCTGTTGTAGCAGAGAGATAATCAACGACTTACTAACAGGACCCTAATTAGAAAAGTTGGCGACACAGAGTTTAACAACAAGACCAGGCTAGACCCTGCATAGTCCCTTGATTGATAAACCTGGGCTCGTGTGTCCATGGGAATTCATCTGAAATGGGCAGACTATGGTCCTGCCTTCCAGGACCTTCTCTATCTAAGTTTCAGTCTTCTGCCCATTAGCTCTCCCTTCTCTCAGCCCCTCCCTCTCACTTCTGTTCTGGTGATTAAAGACAGCAGATCCCCAGCTATTTACCAAGAGCTCTGCAAGTTATCAAAGCCTGAGCAGCTCAGGCCTCTTTAGATGAGGCATAAAACCTTGCAGCCCCATTATACAAACCATAAGACTCAATTCACAGGAAAAATAACCTTTTTTGTTTGCCTATGCTCTTCCAATGATTAATAGACACCATTGTTTAGTCTGACAGCAAAGGCAGCATTGAACAACAAGCTAACATTTTCACTCCTGGACAGATCAAGGAGAGAAAATACTCTCGACATTCAGTAGACCATTTTTCCCCAGAACTCACTACACTGCCATTTTTCTTTTAAAGAACACGCGGGTGGAATTTTTAGCATATACAGTAAGCATATATGATAGAGCTAAGTTAATGGAAGCTTTGCTTTTGTTTTTTGATAAGGGCTTTTGTAACTCAGGCTGCCCTCAAACTTACGTAGCGAAGGCTGACCCTGAAAGTCCTATCCACCTGTCTCTACCTCTTCAGGTGCTGAGATCACAAGTATACACCCTATGCCTAGGGTTCCACCCATGCATGTTAGGCAAGCATTCTCTCAAATGAAATGTACACCCAGTCTAAAGATACTTTTGTTTTATGTTGTTTTGTTTGTTTTGTTTTGTTTGGGACAGGGTCTCATAGTCTAAGTCTTGAAAGGAATCTATTGTGTGGGTGATGGTTGAGTAACTGTGCTAATTGAGAATGGACAAGGGCCAGATCAGAATTTGAATCTGATCCACACCCTTATCACATAAGTACCTTAGGCAAATCATGTCCCAGAGACCACAGATCCCTCACTATAAAATGTTTTAGTAGCAGTTACCTCACAGGGTTATGCACAGCATACCATGAGATGATGCCACTAAATCTGAGCAAAGACCTGGCCACAGTCCTCCCTTGTAGTAGCTATGTCACTAAATTATCTGAGACCAGAAGGAGCAGAAAGTGACCAGAGAGAGGAAGACCAAATGGAGAGCATCACTTCTGACATGGGGAGGAGGTACTCAACTTTGACAAACTCCCTAGCCCCTAATAGTCAAGAGAAACAAACACGTAATTGCCATTGGTCCAAAAATGATGGCTCACCATTCATCTTGACCTCCTCCTCTTTTCATGAGCAACTGCTGTAAAACGTGCCCCACCTCACAAACGTAAACAGGCTACTCATTTAGGAGACCGTTTCCAAGGACTACTAAGAATCAAGTTTCAATAGTGGGTGGCCAATGGTCGCTTAATGTGCTTTATAGTAAACTACATAGTTTTACTAAGCCACGTCTTCCAAGGAAATGGGATAAAAATCCATGACAAGCATTGAATCATACTAAATACGTTATTCATTGCTTCTCATCGTGATGTAGTTTTGGTCACTCAGCCTCCCCATAAAGACACTGGCAGTATCCGGAGACATTTTTGGTTATTACAACTGCAATGGGGACAGTTTCTGGAACCTACTGGGCAGATGCCAGGCACTCTGTTAAACAAGCCCAGAAGGTGCCCCCACAGCCCCGAGTTTTACACTGTCAAGATCAGCAGTGTTAGGAAGCTCTATTCTAACCAAGTTTTCAGGGCCATGGAAGATCCTGCATATTATGATTGAATATTAAAATATTTGAATTGTCTGGAGAAATGTAGTTAAAATGTAAATCACTGGCACCAAAACGAAGCAAATTCATCTCATTTGTCAGTGTTTATTACTCTTATAGTTCATGATTCATTTTTCATATTTAAAAATATTTTCCAGAGCCAGGCATTATGAAGCATGCCTGCAATCTCAGCACTAGACAGTCAGAGGCAGGTAGATCTCTTTGAGTTCAAGTCCAGCCCAGTCTAGGCAGCAAGTTCCAGGCCAGTGAAAGCTACCTAATGAGACCAAATATAAAACACAATGGCCATTTATGCAAGCATTGTTTCAAGGATACTGGAGGCAGCTTTTATGGGTATTACCTGCACAGAAAGTTTGAGAATCTAAGGTCCAGCTAATCTTGGCTATGCCATTCATGCTGATACTTGCTCCCCAAGAAACCTTCTACCTGCACTCTTGCCAAAGGACAAAAAAGAAAAGAAGAAAAGGGAAGGAAAGCAAGCTCCTATGAGGATCCAACTCACCTTACATCCAGAATAAGGATTTTTCTCTTCTCAACTCACCCTGAACATGGTTCCTAACACAGGCATAGGATTTCTCTAAAGGCTGCCAAGGTGGAAATCAAAACACTGAAAGTACAAGGACCAGGGTATGGATCCCATTTCTTGTTTAGTTTTCTTCGCCTCTCCTGCCCACAGAATATGGCTTTGCCCATCTGAGAAAGCCATTAGTGAGAGAAGAGACATTATAAGTACTTCCCCTTAAAATGGGACATGTTTGCTTTTTTTGGAAACTGTCAGCCTGGAAGAGATCAGATTCAGTAGAGGGCAAAACTACCAAAATAAAATCACATGGTCCTTTGATTTCAGAGTCTCCTGATTAGAATTTGGCACCATGGCTCCCCTATGCCCATCTGTATTCCTATGAGACAACCAGTGCTGTGTTATGGCCTCAGGAAGTTCACTACATTGCTTGGCCCATGAAAATACAGGTCCAAAGAGGATCTAACTGGGTGTGTGACGTGTGGATTATTAGCCAGAAACCATGCACAGTGCTAGGAAGGCATTGGTTGCTGCAGGGGAATTTCAGAAGGGGCAATTAGGTTAGTGTTATAAAAGAAATAAGAGATGGTGGCTTGGATAGATTCTTATTTAAAGTTGCAGTAGCCCAATTTGAATTTAAAACGTTTTTTTTTAAAAAAAAAAAAAAAACAAAAACAAAAACAAAAACAAAACATGTCAATGAGCTCATGGAATTACTGCCGTACTTAAATATTCTCCCCTTAAATATTCTCCCTCGCCTATGACTTCTTTGGAGGCAGGGCTCTTAAGGCCAGCGGCTCACCATTTTTTCTTTGTGGTGAAGTTTCGACATTCTGGATGAGTTAATCCACTTTAATCCCAACATAGATGGTATTTCTCATGATCCCTGTAACACAGAGAGATTCAAACACAGAACGAATGCCCTTCATTTTGACTTATCCACAATACAGTAGGATTAACAACAAAATTCCCAGGGGCTGTATAGCCAAACGAGAAGGGACTGATTTCAGACAAAGTACTGTTGCATACTATTTAGTGACTAGCGGTGGCTCATTTATATGGTGTTAGCCCTGGGAATGGCTTTGTAAAATGAAGTAGCTACATATCTACACAGGAATTCAGATGAGATTTGCCGCCTCGGCCTCTCTGCCTTTAAGTCCCCTGGGCTAGAATAAGATGTTCACCGTGGAGCCCTGAATGCACCCGAGCTACATCCCACTTTAGTTTAACAGGTCAGTACTTTGGGTGGGAGGACACGTCTAAGGTGTAAGCAACTGAGCCTTCCCAAGCAGTAGACACAAGATAAACAGCCCATAACCAATAGGAATGGATCTCCAGAGGCTGGAGGCCCTGTGAATATGCTTTGAGAACTGAATTTCAGCTTTAAAATAGGCAGAAGAGCCCGTGATTTGCCAAAGTTACTTATCTAAGTAATTTGATATCTAAATGTTCTTTCCATTGAATCCACTAATGGAGTCTTGAACTCAGTCCCTAGAGGTGTAACACAGTGGGCCTTTGCTTCCTATGGCCTTTTAGGCTTTTCATTTATTGATTATATCACTGGGTTATTTCCTGGGATAAGACATATTCTGTCCACCCACACACATGCATCTTAGAAGAACTCTGGGGAAGATAGAAGTCACTTGTTGATATTGTATATAATGGCCAAATATAATAATAATAATAATAATAATAATAATAATAATAATGAAACTAAGACATTGAGACCCTGTCAAATGTAAGGTATGGAGCTAGGAACTATCCTTTATACAGAATCACTCCTTTCATTGTTTAATCAACTGATTTTTTTTTTGAGACCACACATCTTTGCTCTATGCATGGAGAGAACTAGGCATTTGTTCCTTCCAGTAACAAATGTTGCTAATATATTTAAATGGGGAGAGGATAGGGAAACTGAGGTGAGATTTAGTATCAGGAAGTTAGCAAATATTTTATTAAGTGATTTTTTCCCTATGCAATCTATTTGAAATAAATTGCCTGAATAATAAACATTCAAAAACATTTCACAGACAGGTGGGGAATTAAGATTCACAGCTGCTGAATACATGGCCAAGGAATTAAACCCAAGGACAGAGTGACAGAGTGATGGGGGCCTACGAATTGGTGGTTCCCAGTAGTCACCTGCGTGATTCAATAGAACTGTGTCAAGAAAAAGTTTGCTGGAATCATTTATAGAGACAGAGAGGAGAGAGACAATATCTTAGTGGGAAGGGAAAACTATCCAGACTGAGCAAGATCAGAGATTCAGAGTAACTAAAGAGAGGCTAGAACCAGGCTACCCACATCTACAGAATACTGTGAGCCTTGAAGTACTTGGAAATGTTTGAGAACAGTCACTTACAGTGCCAACAGAATGCAGCCTGCAGGATAGGATCCAGGCACACAGACATTAAATGGTTTCTGTGACTGTATAGTTGCACTCAGTGTGCCCTTCCCCCTCTGCCTGCCTTCAAACACTTTCTTCCAGGGACTCTGTCTTCATCCCGACCTCTTCAGAGCCTTCAGGTAGTTATCTCCTTGGGATTTGATTGAAGTCTTTTATGTCAAGTGCTCAGACAGAGAATGAGCTGGCTGTTGCTGGTCCCGCAGCTGCAGGAAGACTCTCTCTAGTTGTCTCGCCAGTAGAGCATCACCCAGAGTGCCCAGAACTTTCAGATACATGGAATAGGACAGGTGCACCAAGAGTGAGCTCAAAATCCAAAACAGGATTTAAAACTACTGAAAATGAAAATTCAAAAGGAGCAGGAACGTAAGCTCTTTGTGAATCTGCATCGCTTCCCACTATGGACCCAAGAAGGAGAGAATCTAATGAGACCAGCTTCAGAGCTATTTGGCCCAATTTTGACTCCACAGTCTCCTAGCTCTCTTGTACTAGGCAAGTTGCTTAACCTCTCCCTCTCGGTTCCCTCATCTATAAATTGGAGCCAAAAATAGAATCTCGTATGAGGTTTTTATGAGGACTCAGGAAGTTAATAAATATAAAGCCCTCAGGCCAGTGTAGGACTTAGGATGTGCTCCTTAAGTTTTATCTAAAGGCATGAGAATAAAGGAGCTTTGTATAAATCTGAGCTTGGGAGTAATTCTGACTGGAGAGCGGAGCTGGGGTGCTCAGAGTCAAGACTGCAGGCTAACGAACGCTGCTTTCCTTGTAACAGCTGTCCATCATTCCTTAACGGTTCTCCTGCTCTACCCTGCTCCTGTTCTGCCATACCTCTGGCTGCTCTCTAAATTCACATGAGGATTCTTCTGTGGGCTTGGGTTAGGCAAGTGTGTGGAGACACAGATTCTAACATCACAGAATAGAGTTGTGGGCTCCGAAAGAGCCCTAGCTATGAATTCCAGACTCCTTCCTCCCAGGTGTGTGGGTTGAGGCTTGCCACTCAACTTTTCTGCCTTCTTCCTCATCTGCATCATAGAGATGTCACATCTATGCAACATGTCTTAAGTAACTGTCAAGGAAGTGAATTGTACAGGTAAGACTTAAAGCACCCAAGTGGCCACTGTGGCATTTCTCTTTCTCCATTGACTTTGTTCCCAACTGATGTCCAGAAAGAACAAGTTCTTACATATTAAGCATGGTGCCAGTCGTACTCACTTCTTCATCTAAATAATGCATTTCTATGTCACAATTCTGCACAGTGAAGCCAGCGGTGTGCACCTGCCTCACAGATAAGCAAGCCTTGTTGTGTCTTAGGAGCTCTTTGAAATTAAGTTTAGGAAACCTCAGTTAGAAAGAAAACCCCAAACGGAGCAATACAATGTGCATGTGAGTATTCATGTATATGTGAATCTCTCTCTCTCTCTCTCTCTCTCTCTCTCTCTCTCTCTCTCTCTCTCTCTGTGTGTGTGTGTGTGTGTGTGTTTGTGTGAGTGTAGTGTAGTGTGTGTAGTGTGTGTGTAGTATAGTGTAGTGTGTGTAGTGTGTGTTTGTGTGTGTGTGTGTGTGTGTGTGTGTGTGTGTGTGCACTACACATTCAAATATATACATATGTATGTGGAGGCCACAGGTCAACCATTCTTCAGTACTTGTTTGCCATTCCTCAGGACACCATCCATCTAGGTTTTTAGACAGGGTTTCTCACTGACCTGGAACTAATTCAGATTAGATTATCTAGTGAGCAAGTTCCAGGGATCCTCCTGTCTTTGCCTCCAAGGTCTTGGATTACAAGATTGTAATGCCTGGCTCTTTAATGTGGGATCTGAGGAGCGAACTAGGGTTCTTGCACTTGCATGGCAAGCACTTCACTGACAGAGTTCTCTTTCTCTTGTGAAGATGAACTGTACAGTTGACAAGTTGAAAAGAAACAAAGATGAAAGCCTGCAAATGTCAATTGTGGAGTAGTAATGGCCAGTGAGCAGGGAGGTCATCAGGAAGTAGAAAGGAATCCAGCGGATGCTGCATCAGAAAACCTCCTACTGTAAGGACTAGACACCTCCCAATATCAAGACTGTCCATCTGGCTTCCACAAAGCACATGTGAGACAGAAATCCCAGGCACTAATTCTACTCTGGTCCTGCCCTTTGGAAGCCAGGCCATCCATTGTCTCCTCGTATCTGTGAGGCTCAGACATGTGTTAAGATGCTTGCCTTACATACCTTTACCTGCCACCCTTGTGCAGAGGTTCTCAGTCATAGATGGTTTGGTCCCCATGAGGCACTGAGCATGGTTTGGAGCCACTTCATGCTATCATAACTTGAGTAAGGAAGATGCTTCAGCATCCAGTGGGTAGAGGCTGAGGCTGCTCCTAACCAGACAAACATGAAGTGGATGAAAGTGATGTGCCCAGTAATAGCAACACCGAGGAACTCTGCCTGGGAGACAACTGCCTGTTGGAACCTAGAGAATTCAAGAAACACGATGTGCTTTCCATCATGGCCATGATTACTCCTCAAGCGTACTTTTGGGAATGATAGGTTTGCAGCCTCCACCAAGATCATCTCTTGGGCCACAGTGCAGAGCCATCATTTACTATAGTGCATTTGCCTTGTAATTTAAGTTGGACTTTAACCTACAGATTAAACCATACAGACATTCTCCACCCTTGAAATCACACTAATCACACATGGCACTATGTATATACAGCATGCACAGGTTGGGGGGAGGGGCATCAAGGGGCTCAATTTCTGCTGACTTTTATGTTTCAAAATCCAAAGTTGAAATGCTGGATGCTCTTTCTCTTCCAGTGCCAGTCACTGCAGAAGACATGGGTCAATGTACAGACATGGCAGTGTCCAAGAACCACAACACACACCACCAGTCCTGCAAATGGCACAGAAATGGCATCAAGAAACCTGGACACAAAGACACAAATCTCTTAAGGGGGTTGACCCTTATGAATATGCGTTTTGCCAAGAAGCACAACAAGAAAAGCCTGAAGAAGATGCAGGCCAACACTGCAAAGGCAAAGAGCACATGCACAGAGACCATCAAGGCACTTGTGAAGCCCAAGCCACTTAAGCCCTATATGCCAAAGGGCCCCAGCCACAAACTCAGCTGTCTTGAATTCATTGCTCACAAAAGCTTGGGGAACAGATTTGAAGCTACATGGCCAAGGGTCGTAGGCTCTGCCAACCTGAGCCAAAGGTTCAAACCAAAGGAGAGGCCACAGCTCCAGCTAAGGTCCAGGCTTCAGCTCCAGCTCAGACTCCCAAAGGTGCCCAAGTCGCTGTGAAGGTACCATAAAAAAGATTTCTATCTGCCAATATGAAGCTAGATGGACTGTTGTGACATACCTAAGTACACACTATTTGCAGATGACCAGTGTCCTATGCTGTTTTTACAAATAAATGAGACAAGATCTATTTAAAAGAAAGGAAAGAGGCAGAGAGAGAGAGAGAGAGAGAGAGAGAGAGAGAGAGAGAGAGAGAGA
>JANHMN010000002.1:220534297-220580337 GCA_030674055.1 Rhabdomys pumilio
AGAGAGAGAGAGAGAGAGAGAGAGAGAGAGAGAGAGAGAGAGAGAGAAGATTGGATGCCTATCAATACATTGAGAGATTTTTACCTGGCAGCTGTACTTGAGACTTGGGAATGGAACGTCAGCTATGTGTACTACTGAGAGAAAGGACTAGAGAAATTTCTACGGGAGCATTATTTCTCTTACTTGCACACAGACTCTGTCTATAGTAAGAGCAAGAGGATGCCTGTCTGCTGATAGTGATTATGGGCTGCATGTACACTGTCTGTTGACAGTATTGATGCAGGGAGATCTCAAGGAGAAAAATAGAAGACTCATAACATTGGCTGCCTGCTCTAGGGAAACCCTGGGATTCATCACAAAGTCTCAGGGCTAACCTAAGTAAATATTCTTGAATCCAGAAGATCACAGGAACAAGAGAATGTTGGGTTTGGTTTGTTTGGTTTGGTTTGGTTTGGTTTGGTTTGGTTTGGTTTGGTTTGGTTTGGTTTGGTTTGGTTTGGTTTTGGTTTTTTGGTGAGATTTGGCTGTCTCTTAGGATAAAGGCTCTGCAAGTAAAACAGATAAGTGAGAACCAAAGACACAAAGGAGGGAGATCAGTAGGAGTCATTCCAAAGGAATGATTTCTTTCCTAAGCCAGGACTCTTGAATTGACACAGAAAGATCAAGAAACTCATAAAAAGTTGGGGAGATGTCTCATGGTTAGGCATGTGCTATGCAAGTGCAAGGAACTGAGTTCAGATCCCCAGATCCCATGTAAAGCTGGGTACAGTAGTACCCATCTGTAACCCTGACATTACAGCAGGGAGATGGTAGGAAGAGATAAGAGACTCTCTGGATTTTGAATGGGACAGCAGAGAACTAGAGACACATCTCTAAGAAGACAGAAAGTGAGGACCAATACCTGGGGTTGTCTTCTGGCCTCCATAAGTGTATCATGAGAGTGCCCTTTCTGAAGCACATGCACACAACACACACACACACACACACACACACACACAAAAACACACACATTCTATACACACATGTACACACACATACACATATTTTTTTAAAGGAACATATAGGAGTCAAACTTCTAACCAAAACAATGCAGTGAACACTTCTACAATGGTTATCTTCAGCTATTACTTTAGTGCTCACAATATTTTAGATTTCAGGCTTTGCACTTATTATCTCCTTTAATACAAAGGAGATTATCAGTTCCCTCTTCCTATTTAAGAGGTCCATGAATTAGGTGCAGAGACAAACTCAGGTATTCCTAGTTCAAAATATTTTAATTGGGGGATAAAGACAGGCTGTTAACTTTCACTCAACCCAAGCCTCTTCCTTTCCATAGGTCAGCAAACTGAGTCCACATCATCTGATGTAGTCTCCAGGCTAAAGAGGGACAATGAGAAGGAAGAACTGGGGTGCAACCCCTCAGACCACTAGCATTCTCAGGTGTAGATCTCTGACTGGTGTCCCTGCATTTGCACAGCTAGCCAGCTGCCAGGCACTCACATGCAAGTGACTGTGGCTATATTATCAGAGTTGTCAAGAACACGTGGAGCTAGATTAGAAACAGCTACATGAAGAGGGGGAAACTGGAGAATACACAATCAGAAACATATTCATTTCCCAGTGTAATGTGCTAAAACTCATCCTGAAAGACTTTCTATTTCTAGAGATCCTTATCTTTTGTGAGAAAGAGCCCTGGAGTTTTCTCAGCCAGGAAGGGAAACAGCACTTAGGGAAACTTTCCTTCATTTGTGATTAAGACTTCTACTTTACTGTCTTCCCAGTTACAACCTCCAGTCTGGAAATGCCAAGCCAGCTGCTTCTATCTTTCTTCCAGTTGCTGGTAAGAGCCCATAGGAAAGCTTACACTAAATTCCATAGCCCTGTGCAAATCCGCAGAAAGCCACCTTTCTGCATAAGCTCGTGGGTGGCTTTCAGCCAGTTATAAACCAATAGTCCTTTCTATATTCTTGAAACATATAGTTTGCATATATTTATACATTTTTTCTACATTATTCAAGTTGATTATTAAAATGCAGCATGTGGCATATATTAGGATGCATTAAACTACAATGAATTATTAAAATTAAAATGATCACAAATCTTATGCTAGGTATTGTGAGGTATTACAATTATGCAACACAGGCCAAGTTCATCTTACCATGTAGATTTTTTTTTAATAAGCTTTGACTGGAAAACAGTTATTCCTATATAGTCATGAATTTGCGGGTAGTCTACAGATGCTTTTTGCCCTACTGCAGCAGAGCTGGGCAGTTGTAACACAGAATAGATGACCCATCAAGTCTAAAATGTTCTTGATCTAATCCTTTAACAAAGGCAGCTGTCCAGTCTCTGCCCCAGAATAAAACAGGAACTGCGTTTTCCTTCATTAGATAAGAGGATTTTAACTCAGTGACAAAACTATTTCTTTCCCAACTGTGGTGATTTAATTAAACACAAAGGCCATTGTCCATATCTAGTATTATAAGAAAATGATAGAGCCATGCCCCCGATATCTGTAATGATGCCTTGTGTGCCCTGGAGCCTCTCTACAGTGTTTGTGGAAGGAAGGAGTCCTTTTAGGGTCTGACTATTCTACACTATTTGTGTGCACATACCCATCTGCACACTGAATTTTAAGCATAGAGCTCTTCTTTAACTCCAGCATGAAGTGAGCAACGTCTCATGCCCATCATGTCGCTCACACTGTTTCTCTTATAGTACTCAGTGAGTTAACATTCTTGCGGGACTGAAATAGCTACCTCAAGGGTGAGTCCCAATAAAGCATATGTATCTGTCATGTTCTCTCCTTCACACATGCCTTCCCTTCCCCTTCCCACCGTGAATGGAAAGTGTCTCATGAGAAGCCAAGATAATCTGGCACTATACCCTTACATGTCCCAGCCTCTGGAACCATGAGCCAAAATAAATCTCATTCCCTTAATAAACTATCCATTCTTGGGCATAGCTATTCTGTGACAGCAACAGAAAATAGACTAAGACAGGAGGAAGTCATACGGAAAAGGAACAAACCCAGTATCTACAGCAGGGATGGGTGAGACTTCTCTATGCCTACAACTTACCATGAGTCTTCTTCTATATAGGCTATTCTATCAGCCTTCTAGTCTCCCACATCGAATGATCTGAGACTGTATGATGAATGCATTGATCTTAAGACCATCTCTTCTGCCCTATGGCTTGACTTTGATCATCTCAAAACTTAGACCATTCAAATGGAAGACCTGAACTATGTATGACTTCACCTGACAAGGACTGACTTCACATCAGTTCTGGCCCCAGTTAGTCTACAGTAAGCAATCCCAGCCACTGGAGATTGCTGATGTCTTAGACTTTTCAGAAATAAATTCACAGGCTTAGATGTGAAGGCCACAAGCATTTGGACTATATCGAATACATTCTACTGAATCCTAGCTTCAACAAGAATAGATGTGTGTATGTTTAAAAGATGTATTTGTAAACAGCTAAGCAGTTGGGGAAGGTTCTTATAAGATGTCTCAGGGGATAAGAGTGACCAAACAGATTAAAGTAAAATGCTAGACCAAGGCATTCCTGAGATGTTTGGCTAATTTGCATGATGAGTTTTTGACCTAAAACTTTAAATTGAAAAAGAGCTCAGCCCCCTACTTTAATATTTTATTTCAGAAGTTACATGCCTTATAGTTAGGAAAATGTATGATGGAGACAAATAATTCGCTTGTTTCAAATGCAGTCTATAGCTCTTCCCTGGCATAGAAACAGACAAGTTAGTTGACTTGCTCATAGCTCAGTTTCTTCTTTTGCAAAGCAGAAGTGGTATCAGAAATCACAGCCTCACATAAGCAGGTAAAGCACTGACTGTTTTTTATCTGCCTTGTGCAGGAGTCTACACCAGACAGTTCATGTCACTGATATGATAGCAAATTATCATAAAGTAGGAACAAATACTATTTTTGCTAAGTAAGTGTGGAAACAGAGGCACAAAGAATATAAGGAAATGTTCAAAGACTAAAACAAAAAGAAACAATGGGGACCAAAAAGCAAATGCAGATCTTTCTGACTTCTAACTCGTGCTTTCCAATATTGCTAGTTGCTAGACTAACAACCGCGGATGTTCATGTATTCATGCGTGCTTGCGTGCCTGCGTGTGTGCATGTGTGCGTGTGTGCGTACGTGTGTATGCATGCGAACTGAGCCTAGAAACCACTCTCTTGTGACTTGAGATGCAGACCGAGCTGGTGGAGGTAAGGACTGGTTTGCATTCAGCAGACACTCTGCTCCTGAAAGAATCAGACACATGCAACAAACAAACTGGGAAATCATGGTGCTTTCTTTTTCTGAATTTTAGGTTTCTAATGAGGCACTTTATCACGTATGTTTTGCTGATCTCCAGTATTTACCCTTTCATTTCCTTCCTCATCTTCTCCCTCCTGTAGCTCCCTCCACACACAGAGAGATAATGTGCATTTTTCAGACCACTTCGATGTGTGTTTCACAAAGAAGAAAATTCAAATAATTCTTATTAGCCGGAGATTCTAAAAACTCTATCTCACACTCATAATGCAATTATTACAGCTGCGTAATTGATTGAAGAAACAACTGAACTTCAGTAGAAGGAAAATTGCATGCCATATAAACATGTGTGTTTATAGTGAGAGTAACATATATGCATTTTTAATTTATTCTATATCATATGTATATACATATATGTATATACATATATGCATGCACATAATTCACACATAATATACTCAGTGCATGTATGTGCATACATACATCTATGTGATTGAAAGACTATTGTGCCATGGATGTATTATTTACTGAAACTGTCCGTCAGGGGCAGGTCCATATTGGAAAGATTTTGCTGTTAGATGTGTCGAGAGGAAGCAATGAAACTGTCAATTTACAAATATATAAATCCCATGTTGACACCAGTGAGAAGAACACAGCCATGAGTTATAACCTCTGAAATCCATCTGAACACATTAAAGAGGGTAAAAGCTGAGAAGGGAGCAAGGACCAAGAGGCAAAAGGCAAGAAGAAAACCTTCTGCTTGAGTTCCTCTGGGAAAAAGGAATCCATTGAGTTCTCTTCTGAAATGGACTCTCATGTTTTACACTGACAAATATGCTGCCAATCTCTTGACGTAGTTACTGTAATTTTTAATTTCCAGATAGGCAAATTGATATTGAAAGAGCCTCACTACCTACTCAAAGACATGCTGCTCCTTCTTAGTGGAGATTAGTTGCCTAATTATAAGCTCACCTAATTAACAAGAAGACTGTTCCTACAATGGAGGTCCTCAAAAAATACAAATATATGCTTGTTGGAGGCTTAATAAGAATCAGGTGTGGAGTGAATCGAGGGCAGAGGCTACAAAGACCACACAGGAACATCGTTAAGTCAGGCAGGGTAGCAGCAGCATGATTGTAAATATAGAAAGAAAGGAGAGGGAGAAGGAGAGGAAGGGATCGGAAAGCAAGCAATAGACTGAAAGGAGGTAAAATAGTGGCCGGTCGGGGCATCAGTGTGATTAGCAGACAAAGCAAGTTACAAGAACACCTTCAGCTGCAGGAATGAAAAGCAAAAGGAAACTGGAATTAATTCAGATAATTAGAGAGAGCCTAATTTTAGGTCATCAAAAGACTTAGACACTTCATCAGAGACCCAAGTTCTCTTCATTCTTCTGATTTCTTATCTCCATATCATAGTATCATAGACCAGTATGTACATTTATATTCAGAAATGAAGACAGAAGGCTGTCTATTCTCATGTATCTTTCTCACAAGTGGAGAAGGTTTGCAGTCTCTTATGAAATCCACCAGCTGTTCTCTGTATGGAGCAAACCAACTACAGACCCTCTTCTAAATTAATCCATGGTAAGGAGAAGAGACTTCTGTGCTTACTCTGACTTTTGAGACAAAATGGATCTGGGAGAGTTGGTAGGAATCAGCCAAGTTGGTAGAACATGGCCAAGAAAGATCAGTGCCCACAGCAAAGAGGACACTTCAGCAACATACATGAAGATACCATTGAACATTGAGAAAGAGGCCCAGTGTCCAACCACAAAAGAGCAGAAGCCAGATGGGAAAGGATATAGGGCTAAGGAAAGTGTGGGGTTGTGTGTCATGTGTATTGTCCCTTCAGTCTCCTGGAGAATTCCACATCCACTGGAGTTAGATAAACAGTAAGTGCAGAGAAGAAGAGGAGACAAAATACAATATGAGCATATAGTTTTATAACCAAGAAAGCATGAGGATATGTTTTATAATAATAAAATGTAAGCATTAGTTGATAATATGAACTGCAATGAGGTGCATCTATAACTGGAAAGACCCCTTTATCTTTCATGCTGTTTCCCAGCTGAGGTGACTTAGTTTCTCTTCCAAGTCCAGTTTAGGCACCAGTCCCTTCCCCCCAGACTCCCCATCTTCTGAACCTCTCCCTTCTCCTCAGCAGATTTTTTCTTCTTACCTATCAGTCATCCAGACATAGGACAATCTGTAGTGACTCTACATGAGATGATGCTCCTCTGAAGAGAATATCAGCCATATGTCTTCTGAAATGTAGCTAAAAGTGAGAGGACATCAGTGTTCTCAGAAACGAAGATCAGCTTGTGCTCAGATCACATTCACAGTGTTTATAGAATCATTTTAAATCGTATGTATGTATGTATGTATGTATGTATGTATGTATGTATTTATTCATCCATTCATGTATGAACTTATAGGATATTCTTAAGACAGACTTCATTATAGCCCAGGCTGGCCTAGAATTCACAATGTACCCAAGGCTTTCCTTATACTCCCAGCAATCCTTCTGCCTTTATGTCCTAAGTTCTAGGATAAAAATACATTTAGAATTCACATTTTTTTTACTGTTAAAATGTATGCATTAATGTCTCATTAAGATGCAAAGATATGCTTGGAGAATTAAAGAGAACTCTAGAGTTTTCATCTGCTTTTTAGTGAGTGAATGGTCTCAAAATTATTCTCCACATGCAGTTATCCCACAATATCCTGTCTGTGTCAACTAAACATGGATCCAAAATATTCAGGAGAAAACTGAAGATACACAAAATTTTCATGTCATTATCCCCTTAACAATGGCAATGATTTACATAAGATTTACATCACATGAGGCATTATAAGATGTGGTTTATGGTATACATTTAAAATTATTGTATATGCTATGATCAAATAGTATGCCATTTTATGTAAAGGATTTGAGCATCTATACATTTTGGAATCCACAGTGGGGGATGAGACCAATCCCCTCATATTCTCATATTCAAAGATCCCCTCTTCCCTCTGTGTGTGTGTGTGTGTGTGTGTGTGTGTGTGTGTGTGTGTGTGTTCAACAAGAGGAGAGAGGATCATTTGACACATAATTCCAACAGGTCTTCATTTCTTTATTCCCTAAAGGATCTCCAATAAAGATGCAGAATGGATGAAGCAACCTATGTAGGTTTCTGTTTTTATCTTCTCACTCTAAACAAGAATAGAAACGACTTGAGGCAAATCTCCCTGTTTCAATCATCCAGGAAGCAATTCTGAGCACTAATAAGAGAGGATAGTAAAGGAGGAGGAAAGGGGGAAATTACTGGCTTGGTCAAAGCTTGCAAAATGGCACCAGTGATTAAAACATCTTATACGGTACTCCGGCTGCAGAAGCTATCACTAACAAAAGATGGCACACACACACATACGCACACACACATACACTCACACACACACACACATATGCACGCACAAAAGGAAAGAAATTAGCCATTAAGAAATATTTCAGCATAATGCAATTATTACAGCTGTATAATTGAATGGGGAAACCATTGATCTGTAGTAGAAAGGAAATTGCTCTTCTCATTGTGTTCCTATGAATATGTGAACATTAATCTCCATCTATAATCAACGTTCATTTCAAATCTGATTGCGTGCTACTAAACACCCGTAGCTATGCTAACATTATGTTAATATGGTTCAACATCATAGCTCCCAGCTTCACAGCACAAATATTTTTCTTTGGCAATCAATAGTAATTTCAGCTGAGTGGATGGAAGTCACGTTTTAATGGTAATCTTTCCTCCAAGCCTCGGAGTGGAAACTCAGTTGGTGTCTTAACATGGCTGCAATGCATCTCATATAATCAAATAAATTAACCTGAATGGAAATGGAGAAAGAGGAAGGAAGGGAGATGGAGGAAAAGAAATCAGAAGTCTACCTTGGCCAAACACTAAATATAGCTAATAGTTGAAAGAATGCGTTGTATAGAGAAAGTGTAAGGAATGACAGAGTAGACATATCAGGTGGGTCTGTGTTGGTGAAGGTATGCAGGAAGTGGGGTCATGTTGTTTTGAATTGAAGCTGTTACTTCTGGCTTCTAGGTATAGGAACAGAAAAGCCAAGATCCTGAGAAAGCTAGATTCTGAAAGCCACCAAGTCAAAGACAGGTAAGAAGCTTGAAAGGTCAAGATGGATGGTGCATGGAAGTAGCTTTGCTTTGAAAAGACCTTTCTAGCACTCATTCATTCGTTCAAACCAAGAAGAAATGTATAACTTCGAAAAGCAAATTTTGTTTATTAATAACAAACACAGACAGTGCAGGAAATAAAGAAATGTGAAGGAAGAAAGCTCCTTAGCAAGCACAGCTCGTGGTAGACAACCAACCCAGACAACTGACCTTCCAGAGAGAGAGTCAGACAGATGCTTCACAGGAGCATCTTACATTGCTTTGGAGTCTCTTGCTTCATCCTTCTTGTGTTTCGATGGAAGTGAGAAAGAGGCACAGACAGGAATAAAATGAGAAATATACTCACTTGTCCAGTACTCTTTTCAGTTCCATAGTCTTCACTGATGAAGCAGAGAGATCCTTGTCCGGATCCCACACCCAAGACTGATGCCTTCCATTGCCTCTTTTTAAACACACACACATGTTTTCTTGAAAGAATTAAAGTTTGTCCTGGGTGTTGTTTTTGTGATGACGGTGATGATGGTGATGAGGATGAGGAGGATAAAGATGATGACGACAATGATTCTACTTCTGTTGTTTATTATAAGACAAAGGAAAATGAAACAACTCAAGAGTCTCTTCAGTTCTGTTAGCACAGAGAACTTACAATGTTGTCATTTTCTCCAGCCACCACCACCTCCCCCATGCGTCCCAGGACTCTTGTTTGAAGATCAAAGAAAGAAAGAATTTTCTTCTTACTCACTGCCAGGATGGCTGGCAGACACTGATAGTATAAATGAGACCCAGAGATGATAATGAGCCAGTAAGAAAAGACAAGGATGCCCCTGGAGAGTTAAGGCCATCAATGCTAAGGACTGGTGGCTTGAAGAAATCAGAAGGAGGAGATTTGTGAAAAAGAGATTTCCAAGACTGTGGCTAATACTGAAAATGAGAAATCAGAAGAACACAATTTTAACGGGTTTCCTGCTCCCAGCTCCTCATTACCCCATGTTTCTCTAAAGAGTGCTCAGGAATCGAATTAATACTTAATCCGTTTGTTTTCTTCCTTATAAGGAGAATAAAAATTTGTTTCAGTTTTTCTTTAAGATGACAATAAATTCTGCCAGTGGATGTAACTCATAGAGCAGCATTAGGCATCACTGAGGCTCTATTTTCAAACCTGTCTTCACTCTGTTTCTCCGTACACTTGTCTGACTTTGACCTCAGTGTCCTGCTCATTGCCATGTCTTTCTTCCCTTGTGTCTCCCCTAAACTGTATGTTGTGATCTGTCATCAAAGAGCCGGTAAACAAAATCCACAGAAGGGGTCTGGAGAGATGGCTCCAGCAGTTAAGAACAGCCAAGGCTGTGGCTGATACTGCTCTTGCAGAAGACCCAGGTTCAATTCCCACCACCCACACTGGTGGCCCACAACCATCTGTAAATCCAGTTCCAGGGAATCTTATGCCCTGGCTTGGCCTTAATAGGCACGAGGCACACACGTGCTGCACAGAAATGCATACAAAACACACACTCACATACACACACTTAAAAATAAATAAATCTTTTTAAAACTCTCCCACACAATTAAGCATTATTTTCAAGACATTTGAAAATAAAGTTTCTAGTACATATATACAGGACTTTGTTTGTTTGTTTGTTTGTTTGTTTTTCCCAGGCATGTTGTTTTAAGTCGTACAACACTCTTTGAAGTGCTTGACAACTTGCCTAAAGTTATGGTTGTGTTTAGAGACCTACTTTGAGTTTTCATGCTTACTAAACAAAGTTGAAAAAATGTCATTGGGGAAATATTCAATCTTCCTACCACCAGAAAAACATCTGAAACAGGAAAAGAAACAATATGGAAAGAAACAACAGCGTATTCCTTTATCAGCAGATTGTGTTGGGAGAAGCAGAGGAAACCTTGCTGAGGATTCAAAGTCGGGTGTTAAGAGGTATTATTTGGTGTGTGAGGGTTTCCACACAGCCCAGATGTTTCTAGCATCTCTTTCCTTCTGGAATTTACCACATGGATTGTAGATAAAACTATTTTTATACATTAACAGCAATATGTGAGAGAGATGAAATAGTTTGAGCAATAAATGAGTTCATTGTGGAACCCATACCTTAAGAATAATTTTAAGTCAATGTACTGATAAATAGAATTTTATTCAAAATTATAAATTGACCCACACTTAAAACTCATATACCTTTCCATCAAGACTACAACAGAAAGGCGAAAGAAAGTTGAAATCACTAGTGAGCAAGCTGCCTACAAGTTGTCATCGGTTTATTTAATTTTATAGAAAAAACTTTAAATGCAAAAAAAAAAATTGTTGCTTTGAGAATAAGAAAATGATGGTAAAAATACTTTATTATGTAGCAAAGAATTTTAAAGTTTTGAAATCATCTATCTTCTTTTATAAAGTTGCAAATGTTCAGAATTACTAAAAATGACATACAAACACACGCATGCACACACACATACATACACACATATACGCACGCAAGCGTACATGCACGCATGCTCACTACAAGATGGACTTGCAGTAAAAATGTCACCTGGCAAATAATTATATCATATTATTATTAATATGTAATTATTATTAATATGTAATTATTATTAATTACATTTCCAATAATGAATACTCATCATAATAACAATCTTTTGCTTCATGCTTAAGATTGCATTTTAAAACTGAGGAACAAGGTCTCTGTAAGTTAATGAAACAGGATATGGAAAAAACACTTTTAAAATGAATGTATGAGCCGGGCGGCGGTGGTGGCGCACACCTTTAATCCCAGCACTTGGGAGGCAGAGGCAGGCGGATTTCTGAGTTCGAGGCCAGCCTGGTCTACCAAGTGAGTTCCAGGTATGAGGTCTGTGAAGATGGCCCAGTTAGGAAGATACTTATTGCACAACTGGTTCTCTAAAATCCAGGTAGAAAGCCAGGCATGGTGGTGTGAATCTGAAATCTCAGCACTGGAGCATAGAAACAGACGATCCTTAGGGTTCATTGACCAGCCACCGTAAACTCACCAGCCATTAAGTTTCAGTGAGGGACTGTCCCTCTTTTAACATGGATGTGGACACCTCTCTTAGTTTATTTTATTTTGGTGGGAAGGTTGCAAGGGTGGAGAGGCAAATACAACGGGATGGGGAGATGAGCGAGATTTCAGCGCATGATGTGAAATTCACAAAGAATTCATTAAAAAATAAAGAAAGAATGTAAAGACAAAAAAAAAGTTCCCAGTTCTGTTGATCAAAAATGTTGCCAAGAAAAGGACACTATCATCTGAACAAAATGGCAGTCTACAGAATGGGAAAAAAATTAGCAACTACAAATCCAATAGAGGCTTAATATCCAGAATACATAAAGAATTTAAAAAACTGCATATCAGGTAAACAAACAACCCAATTTAAGAATGGGATGCATTCTAAAATCTAAGCAGAGAATTCTCAAAAGAGAAAGTGCAAAGAGCTAGGATGTAGTTAAAGAAAACGTTCAACATCCTTAGTCATCAGGGAAATGCAAACCAAAGCTATGCTGGGATTTTATCTTACACCAATCTGAATGGCCAAGATCAATAAAACAAGCAAAAACTTATGCTGCCCAAGATGTGAAGTAAGAGGAACGCCCATTCATTGCTAGTGGGACTGCAAACTTGTGCAGTGTCCATGGAAATCAGTGTGTCTGTTCCTCGGGAATTTGGAAATCGATCTACCTCAAGTTCCAGCTCTATCATTCTCGGACATATGCCCAAAGGACTCTACATCTCACAACAGAGACACTTGCTCAACCATGTACACTGCTGGTTTTCCATAATAGCCAGAAATTGGTAACAGCCAGCATGTCCATCAATGGAAGAATGAATAAAGAAAGAATGGCATATTTACAAGATGGAATATTACTCCACTGTTTAAAAAAAATAAAATTTGCAAACAAATTGATAGATCTAAAAAAAAAATCATACTGGGGTGAGGTGACCCAAAACCAAAAGGATAAATATAGTCTGTTTTCACTGGTGTGTGAATGTTAGTTGTTAAGTCTTTTATAACAAGCTATAATCCATATAACCAAAGAAGTTAGGTATAAAGTAGAGGACTAGAGGGAAGGGATAGATTGTCCTAGGGAGGGGATATAAAATAAATAGTTGTGGATAGACAGGGGGTTGGGATAGAATGGAAACACTGAACAAGGAAGAGGAGGAAAAGAGGGGTTAAGTGGGGAATACAGGGAGGGACAACTAAAACTACGGGCCTTTTGAGGGGGCCAAATGGAAAGCCAGTATAGAAGTTTCTCTACATGCACACACACACAAACACACACACACACACACACACACACACACACACACACACACACACACACAAATAGAAGAAATTTAAAGGGAATTACCAAATAATGGAGGAGATAACACCCCAACTAGACATCTCCTTTTTCCAAATGAACCCTCCAGTTCCAGAAATAGGATATATTATTTCTGGACACCTCAAAATGACCCAGGCTATTGCCAAGGCTATTAGTTGATGTCTACAAACTGATGGCAAGGCCCTATCCTGAAGACAGTACCTGTGCACCTCACTGAACACAGAGAAATTGAGCTGATGTCTGTATGGGTCTGAGCCAGATGGAATCCCAGAGCTGAGAAGGGAAGTGGACACAAGCTTCTGTCTCTAACCAGAAGCTCTCATCAGTTAGTGCCCACTTGCAAAGTAAAAAATAGTTTTCTCCAACTGAGTCTCACTTGACATTTAAACCATTCAGAGGGGCAGACCCCACGCCCATCCATTGCCAACACAATGTGGACTTCATGGCATTGTTTTAGTTTCTTTGTCTCATAATGCTTTCTCTGCTACAGCAGAGGTTCTCAACCTGTGGGTTATAACTCCTTTGGGGTCAAATATATGATATCTTGTCTATTAGATATTTATATTATGATCCTAACAGTAGCAAAATTACAATTATGATGTAGCAACAAAATAATTTTATGGTTGGAGGGTCACTACAACATGAGGAACTACATTAGGGATTGAAGCATTAGGAAGGGTGAGAACCACTGAGCTAAAGGAAGAAATTAGACTTTGACTGTCAAAGCAAGGAACCTTGTCCCTAAAGAAGGATCAGAAGACAGTCAGTAGCATCATCCATGTCACTGCACCAAAAACATGTATCTGAAAGTCCTGCTGTTGCTAAGTCTGAGCTCAGAGGATGTAAAGCAAGCGTGGCCGGGTACTGTATGAAGTTGAAGATTTTTTAAGTAATGATGAAACTGATCCCTTTTCCTGTTTTTTTTTTGTTTTGTTTTGTTTTGTTTTTGTTGTTGTTGTTGTTTTTTTTTTTTTTTTTTTTTTTTTTTTTTGGACATGAGACCTGACACAGGGAAATCCTGACACAGGGAAATGTTTGTTTTGTTGTTGGTTGTTGGTTGGTTTGTGTTTAATACTGGCAGACAATATTCATCGATTTCTACCATACTGAGCTCCTTACACAAATAGCCTTTTCGGCAGTCTCTCTAGAAACATTTTGAGAGGTGAGTTGTGTGGTTGAACTCCACAGAGAAGAGCTCAGAATTGTATGACTTTTTCTAGGTCACACGGCTTTCTGATATCCAGAGACTTAATGACAGGATATTATTGAAAATGTACTAGAGCCCCTAAGTTAGAACCACTTTGAGGAGACCTAACAACAGTATCTCATGAGATCATAAAATCTAGGTTGGGGTGACTCTTGGCAAAAGTTCGTTGGAATTGGGCTCATAGATCAAAATGCAAAAGACAGGCCTCCTAGCTGTGAAGCCCATCCTCATTTCTCCAGGTCATTTCATCCAGTTCTGAGCAGCTAACTGTGCAAACATCTGTAAAGACAAGCTCATCAAATTAAATGTTATTGTAGTTTCCATAAATTGTGGGCTTTAATTATTTGTAATTTTTAATGAGTTGGCCTAGTTTATTAAAATAGATCACAAAATAAATTAGGGTATATTCTTTCTAAGGATAATATATGAAACTATCCCAGAGAATGAGAGGGGTCAAATCTATTCATACAGTCACCCAGATTATAAACACACTGCACATACACACTCACAGGCACCTTATAGCTTAATGCACGCCGTTTAGATGCCATCACAACACTCTGTTTAGAATAATTGTAGACAGGCTAAATAACTTTGTATTTAGATGATGTTGATATGAGAATTCCTATAATTAACTCATTTTTATTGTTTTTAGCCACATAATGATGTGCTCATACAAAAAGAAAACGAAGACAGGACAAAATGTGTTTCCACATGAGAGACTGGCTCGTGTAGTTCTCATTGGGGAGTGAGATTTGGGTTTTGTTTCTTTAACATCGAGAACCAATATTGCTTCATTTTGCTAATTTATTATTTTATATACCCTCTCCCCCTTTCCCGTTCCCTCCTCCCCTACTCTACTCGCCTCTCCCTCTTCTCCTTCTTCCTGCTTCCCTCTTACCCCTATCCCTTTCTACCCCTCCTTTTCTCCTCCTCCCCACCTCATCCTTCCTTTTTGCTTTGGAGAAGATCCCTTGTTCCTGGAATCAAACCTCCATACCTAGGCTGTAGCTACTAGCTTCTCTGAAGCTCAGTCAGCAAACCCAGTCTCCCATCAAGAGAACTTCTTCCCGGTCTCTGAGGCTCCTGGAAATGTTATTTGCTTCACCCTCTATCCCCTTCTTTGTCTCACACTTCCCTCTTCATCACAAGTATTGGTGTCAAGTCCTGAACACCCCGCCCCCTGCCGTGTCTGAATTCTTCCTTCTGTGCCCGTCTTGAGTGAAATACAAGCTAAGACACTACTGGATTTCTCTGTGTGCCCCCTGCTTCTTATTTAAACAAGTAGGTGGGACTAAGGCTACCTAAGTGTTGAAAACAAAGCTAGCAGAGTACAGATCCCCAGAGCCCAAATAAATGTTGGGTGAGTGTAAGGTCCCACCTGTCATTCCAGCACTCAAAAGGCAAAGACTGAGGATCCCATGTAAACAAGAGTATGGAGACTAACCTTATCAGCGAACTCAGGGTTTGATTGAGAAACCTTGTGACATGGAATATAGTGAAAAATAGATCAAGGAAGATACCCAGGATCAACCTCTGGGTTACACACACACACACACACACACACACACACACACACACTCATATACATACATAAAAAGAAGGCAGCCTAGGTTAGTATTACTGTTGCTCATACTGGGCTCCAAGTCACCCTTGGTCTCCATCAGTGGAGATGAGAACATGCTGAGGGCCACAGAGACATATAAAGGAAACAGGGCTCTGACAAGGTAGCCTTCCCACCCACTGCCCAGTAAACAAGTGTCCTGTCTTACTTTTTAGTTTTCGACCCGTTCCCTAGCCATTTTTAATTTAACTGCTGTATATTCACCCTGAGGTTCCTAAGGGCTGCTTGCTCCACCCCAGCACAGGGCCTGGGCAGACAGACTCCAGGGATTCATGGCCCGTGCCTGACACAGTGCCCTAGGCCCTGGCCCTGGGGAGCCGAACAAAGTCATCTTAAGATTACAAGCCATTTCCACACGATCACGGGTTACGGCCCCTACTTTTTAACATCCTGCTTTTATTTGCAGGCTATGAAGTGTAATAGTTCACCATTTTGGTTTAAGTATCACCATAAAAGTCAGTGAGATGGAACAGGCAATAAGTAGTTCTTTTACATAGTGTGGCTGGGGCTGGAAGCGTACGTCTTCATTAACCCACAGAAATGGCTTTGAAATAAAATAGAAATAAAGTGCCGGGTGGGCACTCCTCAATGCCAGCGTCCAGCCCATCCCCTGCCACCGGCTCCACGAGCTTCACTTTGTCCCTTCTGATGCTGAATAAGGTGGAAAACAAGAAGGAGCAGAGATTAACTTTATAATGGTAATTCTGCATGTGTGACAAGGCTGGCAGGATGAAGACACAAAGTGTAAGACTCCCGGTTTGAATGTGTTTGCCCAAGCAAGACACCTCTGGGTACCTTCCTCTGGGCCCCAATATTTAAGTGTAAAGTAACATGGTACGTTACTGTGTCCTCCTTGAGAGGCATACTCTTGGATATGAGTATCTCTTGCTAGTTATCTGTACGTCAAGCAATCCCAGCTTTGGCATCTTGGAATGCTTCCTCTAATGCAGTTAGCCAAGGCCTCGAGGCTCACATGTGTGGAGTTTGGATAGTATATTTTTCTCTTGGGAGTTTTAGATCACATTTGCCTGTACACATCTTCTGGTGACTAATGGGGGCTGGCTTATCTCCCCTCCATGTAAAACCTTCTAAAACACAGGGAGTTCTTCCAAGATCTGAACAAGACTCAGCTTATCCCCAATCCTTCTGTATCAGAGCACAACCCCCTTGAATTGCTGAGTTTATGACTGTGGGCTATTGGGCCCAGAGCACAGAACAGAACAAAGGAAGACTAACAAAGCAAGGCGAAGAGCAGCCAATTCAGAATGCTTCAAACAAACCCCATCATCTTCTTCAAGTTAACCTCCTGTTGATGACCTGGGGACATGTAGGAGAGGTCCTACACCACAGAGATCTCTCCCTTACATTTGTCAAAGAGACCTCTCCATTGTCTGTGTATTTCTTTTCTCTGCACAGGTAGACCAGCTCACCCATGACTGATTTTGTGGCTTCTCCCTTCTGTGTCTATCTGAGGCTAAGTAAATGGGTCACCTGTGGGCTTTTCCATATGTTTTAGATTGCTGGAGGTCTGAAGTCTGATTTATGGAGTAAATTGGGGCTGCTTTTTATTTAATGTAACATGACATGTCACACAATCTGTCTATGTTTAGAAAAAGCTACTCTCCTTGTATCAGGCAGAACTAGACACAGCCGAAGGCCTTATGTTTCCTGTCTAACTCAGCAACCTGCACAAATGTCTCTTTTACATATTATCAATGTGTCTTTAATAGTCTTGCAATTCTTGAAGCGATCTCAGGCTGAATAAGCAAAAACACAGCAGGCTGTGCTCACCCAACCAAGCAGCATTTCAACACACCCACGCCGGCCAAGAACAGCGTCTTTTATGCTTCTTGAAGAACGCACATCGTTGATTGTTGCATTTGACCGGTGTTCAAGAATCGAGGTCCAGGAAGGAATCCTTCTGCTTTGTTTTTCTGGTTTTGTTTGGATGTGAGAAGGAGCTGAGCTGTGATTTACAGCTCGGTGAAGAATTGAAACCATGATGATCTTTTCTGCAGTCCCTATCAGGAAAATATTTGTTACGAAGACTTCCCATATGCACAGAGATGTCCTTGTGTGCAGTGTTATCTGGAGGAGATAATAACTGTGCTGAAGATACTCTCTAGTTATGAGGAGGTGCAGAGGTATGCTCTCGGGGTTGGAAGTAAGAAATTGTGAGTCCCATGAGATGCCTTGCTGAGCCCTTATGTTAGACGTTCAGATTCTCAATGGGCAGCCTGTGACATGTGTCCAGTAGATGATCATCACCAGTAAAGGACTGATGGTTAGATAAACTAGAGCCAAGGAACAAGAGGCTCAGAATTACGCCCCCTAATACATGGAGTTACCTGTAAAGATCATATGTCTCCATTCATTGAATAACTAAATTCTCAAGGCCTAACTTGACTGCACATTGACATCAGAAAAAAAGAATGCCAGAGAAGATTCCTGAGGGTAACTAGAACTTTTTTTCTTCAACAAAGTTAGAGGAAATTCTAGACACTGGCTTGCTGTTTGCTTCCTAGTCTATCTATGGTTTATGAGTTTGTTTGCTACGAGTGTGTTCCAAGAGTTTGATCATCAAAACGACATCAATGTCAGTTGTTTTTTTTTTTTAAGTGACTTGTCAATCAGGGACTCTACTCAAACCAGTTGGATTACCTTCTGGGAGGAAATTTGAAGCCTGAGTAAAGTATATAACATCATAAGCCATTGGAACTGTCTGGAGAAGTTTCTTGAGATTTTGCATGTGTTTGAACTACCAAAACTAGTTCAATTGTCATGTATCCTGTCCTCAAAGCCCGATGGTTCAACTTCTCTTTGCTTCTGTAAGCTATACACCGTATACTTACAAAAAGGATGGGGGTGGGTGGGAAGGAAAGAAAAAGAAAAAGGCAAGCTTCCATTAGCCAGGTATAGATTCTATTTCTTGCAACCTGGAAACCCTAAGTCATTCAGCAGGACCATTCCGGTACCAATCAAGGGATAAGAGAGCCACAATGTCTTTGACTGGATTTTAGAACCCAGGGGCAGGATAAGTAACCTTTTATTAGGAGGGGTGTGAAAGTCTGCCTGCCTGCCTGCCTGTGTTCCCCGGGCAGACAGAAGAACTCCACCCAGTCCAATGAGCTTGTGATTGTCTACACCACATGCTCAGCACAGGCAGGAGCTGCTGGAACTTGCCCAGACAGCCCTGGCCAGCATAGAGAGCTGGAGGGCCCAGCTTGGGAGGAGGTTCTCCTGCCGCACCCTGGGCGGTCGGATGGAAATGATGGTGTCTACAGCCTGGATCTGGCAGCAAAAGCCGTCCAGCACAGGGGAAGTTTGGACTCCAGACCCCCCCACACACACACACCAGCCCCGTAAACCAGGAAATTCCAAACTCCAACTAAAACTGTAGTTGGTCTCCTGAGCTGAGCAATCAGCTCACTTGCCCAGAAGCCTCAGCTCATGGGATGAATGACGGGGCACAGAACAGCCAAACCTGCAGCCCTTCTTAACTCCCTGAACCCTGGGGCAAGATCCTTCACTAGTGGTTTGCCTTGCAATTTAGAGGGAGCTGACTGTGAGTTTTAACCAGGGCATTGGATACAGGAAGCTATTGTTTGTTGTCGTGGACCAGAAACTGAAAATTATCTGTCCCTCTCACTCTTTCCAACAATTCTCAGATCAAAGTGATATTACCTCCATTGTGCAGAGACTGTCCAGAATGATATGAGGTATATGCGCAACTCAGGTCTCTTGTCCCCAAAGCTGAGGTGACTGTAGGATATTTTCTATAAGATGGACCAAGAAGAGGGGCATGGTAGCTCTTCCCAAGAACCATGTTCAAATGATGACTCCAGATCAGACTACCAGACTATCCTGTTGATAGAACCAGGAAATGCTCTCCTCAAAGCTAAAATGTTTCATTCTGGTGAGATCCACTGTCATTAATAAGTATGACCAACCCCCAGGGACTTCTACTTGGAGAGACCCTATATTGAGTTAAGGATACAGAGACTGGGAGATGGCTCAGTTTGTAAAGTCTTTCCCACATACGCAGAAGAACCAGAGTTTAGATCCCTGGCATTCATGTAAAAGGATGGGCATAATAGCTTGTGTGTAGAAGAGGGTTCTTGGAGCTTTCTGGCTAGATAGTCTTGGCCAATCAGTGAGCTCCAGATTCAGTGAGAGATCTTTTCTCAGGAAAATAATGTAGAAAGATATAAAGAAAGTCTGACCTCCATCAGCACCAGCACACAAGTATGTCTGTACGCATCCACATATAATCATGCCTCTCCCACACAGAAGTGAAAAAACCATAATTAAAAATCCAGCAGTCCTGATAGCTAATGCCTAGAATCTCAGCACCGGAGAGGATATGGTAGGGGAAGATTCATAAGTAGAAAGCCAGCCTGGTTTCACAATGAGTTTAATAAGGCCAGTGAGACCCTACCTCATAAAAACTATGCGCGCGCGCACACACACACACACACACACACACACACACACACACGAATTAGGAATGCAAGGCCAACCCTTAACTATGTTGGTGCAACATGGGTTCCAACACATACCTTCATACCTCTAACCCGTCTCCTGATAAGACATAACACAACAATGTCTGGCAGCAATAGCAGAGTTTAGTCTGAACAAAGTAATGGCCTGCCAGAGAGCAGGGAAGCTGCCTGCCCCAGCCCCGGTTTGGATATGTTTATATCACCAATACCATTTAGATTGGAAAAACAAGGAGAGCCTTTAATTGACTGTATTGTCTTTAAATTCTCTATACATCATGTCACTCTTATGACCTACAAAAAGGAGTTCCCAACTACCCCTCTTTTATATTCCCTTATATCAGGAATTTACTAGAAAAGTACAAAGCAGTTTCTATAAAAGAACTTACAGACCATGGTCATCAAATCTGGCACCCACAAATTTAGAAGTCAAGGCTTCTTAAGAAATAATCAGTCTAAAATCCCACAGTGAAGGTGAAACTGAGTCAAAGCCAGGAGTAATCAATGCTAACATAAGAAAGGTTAGGGCATAAACATAGAGAGGTGTCATGTCCACATCTAATGGCCATAGTGTGACGCTGAATACTCCAAAGAGGCCACTCGCTTAAGTACTGAGATGTGACATACTTCGAGGGGAGGCAAGAGAAGAAAAGACAGTTAATTCATACTGCAGGGTAGGAACGGAGGCCTAAAACATCAATACAGGAAGTGACAAAGCAAAACACGGAGAGCTAACAAATTTCTGCTGCGTGAGCGTGGTGTTCCAAGAAAAGAGTTACCATCCTGCCTTTTCTGTGAACTCTTCCCACAGAGAACTCCAGCTCAAGAATTTAAACAGGTGATTTGTTTGATAGTTAAATGTTTATGAAAAAGTGATTTGGTACCATACACACAATTAAAAATAATAAAAATAAATATTTTTAAAGATTTTTTTATATTAGAGGGTATACATACAAGGATCCCTAGATATCAGCACATTAATATTTTTCATACACAGACAGATGTTTCAAGATCCTGATCACATTTTCTTTATTTTCACTACAATAAGAAAATAAAATGACTCTTACTTCCGTTTGTTAGAGGGTTCCCCATATGTAGATAGATATAGACGAACATAACAAATAAAAAAACAAACATAAATTTACTTTTATGGTAGAATCCTAGAAAATGTGGCAAAATACAGCATAATATAGATCAGATGCAAACAAGAATGGAAAGCCATGTGTCAGGTTTAAACAGTGTGATGTAATGAGCTGCTGCGTCTGACACGGGATGGTAGAACTAACTCCCCAAATCACCAATTAATAGGGTAGGAAGTTACCACTCCCTGCAAGACCAGGAGCAGAACCTAGGGAAGGGTCACATGGAGAACACCCTTCCTATCCCAGAGCCAAGACCCATTTCTGATCATGAGTGGTACTTGAGTTCATGAACAGTAGAGGAAACACCTTGAACTGTGCACTTATGGGATGCTATGGGAACCTGCCCACGAGCAATGGTCCTGGTGATAGAATACCACTGGATGCCACAAGGGCCACCTCTTCTCAAAGGAGAATCCATACTGGAACCAGGATAGAGTCCACTGCAGTCTGGCATCTTCACTGCCCTCTACTGGCAATGTTTTTCATTGTGTAAACTGGCTAAAGGATGATGTTTGAGAGAAGAAAGAGTGAGGATACTGCTGAGTGCAGGCAGTCCTGCACAGCAAAAGATCAGGAAAAAAACAGAATAAATAAAAAGACTTAACAATATGCCCAACAATGAGAAAAAATCTTCTTCTGAGATTTCAATAAATATCCTTTTTGGACATTAAATTTTAAAAGGGGGTATCATTGCATCATAAAAAAAGAAAAAAAACTTGACATAACATTTTACACACAACAGGACTATGTTGGCTTGTTATCTTGAAATCAGCAAATATGTCATTAGAAATTTCTTTCTATATCATGTTGCTGAGTGCACAGTATTCCACAATGAAATATTTATAGGTCCTTTTATCATTTAATTTCTTTTAATTTTGTTTCTTATAGCTCACATATATCTAGTGAGACCCATGATACTTTATGTATGTACTCTACATTTCAAAACATATTTAATACTCTTACTGTATATTTGAATTTATTCTTTATCATTTTTAAACGAGTATACAGCTCCACAAAAGCATATATGTAAATGCCCATCTATCTTGCTTCATCCTCAAGAATGGAGCAGTGCCATGTTTAAATATATAGCTTTCAGATTTAACAATAATTTGAATTTTGCAAATTTGATCACTAAAGAAGCTAGCAATTTTTTACAGTTTTAAGTTCCATATTTGATTGCTTGTTTTAGCCATTGACTTGAATTCTTGAGAGTTTTTTATTTTTAACATGTAAAACAAGTCATTCTTACCAGAGGCAGGCGAATTTCTGAGTTTGAGGCCAGCCTGGTCTACAGAGTGAGTTCCAGGACAGCCAGGGCTATAGAGAGAAACCCTGTCTGGAAAAAACAAACAAACTAACTAACAAAAACAACAACAAAAAATAAACAAAAAAAAAAACAAAAACAAAAAACAACCAAAAAATAAAGGTATCCTTGCTAAGAAAAAATTCAGTAACAAAATAACCAAGTTCATTATCATTGTTATGAGATTTGTAAAATGTGTAAGATGCTTAAATCAGGAAAGAAAGAGATGCAGACTTTCCACAGTGAAGGAAGAATTGCCATTATGAGCTGTTTGTGGTATTATCAGTAATAAGAAAGGAAGAGTTTTTTCTTGAAAAAGTTCTGATGTTTGTATGTAAAGATACCATAGTAAGAAAGAAAATTTGAGAAGGAAGACTAGCAATTTAAAAATACAATGTGATGAAGAAGAAAGAAAAAAGAGGAGGATGAGAAAAGGAAGAAGAGAGAGGAGGTGAAGAAAAAGAAGAGAGAAGGAGGAGAAGAAAATGGAGGAAGAGGGGAGGAGGAAGAGGAGGAGGAGAAATGATCCACACATACAGAAAGGGTTGGCCTGTGACAGCTAAAGCACTCAGCTCTGGGGGTTAAGAGTTATTCCATAAGTGTTTCTAAGGTGACTGATCAATTAAACCATCTCTCTTTTCTTGGCCCACATACCAAAATATGTCTGAAAGGGATTAAACTATCGATATTAAAACTAATAATTGAAGTGTTAGATTATCATAGAGTTGCTAGATCACTATCATCTTGAGGCAACCAGAAATTAGAAAGCTATAAAGATACTTGAACCAATGAAATATTTCCCTATATTTCAAATAGCTGAATTTCAGGATGTAGAATCTTATGCTGAACAAAATAGTGTATGGACCATTACAGTAGGTGGGGTGGTTTTATATATACCTTCTTAACAACTTAGACAAATCAGGAAGCAAAGCATGGCAATTTGATGGGTTTTATTTAAAGGACAGAAAACATACATGCTAACTATGAAGTTGAAGCATGAGATAAAAGTGAGAAGGGAGTGTCCCAGCCCATCATCCAGCAAAGAAAACCACCCTTGCTATGAACAATGCAGTGAAACTGGGCATGGGCCTGTGGTGGTGCTGGATTCCAGCTGCCGTTGTAAGAGGCATCTCCACTGCTCCTTAAATCAGTTTCAGACAATGACAAATTCCTCAAGTCCAAAACATGTTTTTCTTCAAATGAGAATAGCTGTACACCATAATTTCTCCTGTGTGTGTGTCTGGGAGCTCGAGTGTAACACGGAGATTCTAAATAGGCACCCAGACAGATGGGAACCACCGTGTGACCTCCATCTCTCTCAGGGAGCTTCCAACAAAATGGTTTAGAGTTGTTTTGAAATGGCTTCCCTGGAGAAGTATTCCCAAGAGGTCTCTTGCAGACTAAACCTTTGCTTTGCTTGGCAGGAGGCCTGAAGTGGTCAGGTCCTGGGAAATGCCTAGGATCCCAGTGGGGGAGGTGAGGGTTGAGAGCTAAGGGCTCCACAGCCAACCAGATCTCTGGTCTCTTTGCTTCTGCTCAGGGTTGAGCTTGGCTTGCTGCTTCTGCAGTCAACAGAGGCAGAGGTGTGGGATTTATTTGTGGATTGTCCTCTGGGTTCCCCAAATGTTGGAGTTGCAGAGTCCAAGTCTCCTCATTAAACAACTTTACGATCATGGGTAAGGTACATAAACCCATGAATGCTGACCCTCTCACCTAGGAAATGGGCTCAGTATTGTTTCTGCCTATGCTACTAGATTTCTAAAGAAATGCAACTCCATTCAAAGTGACTGAAACAGACCAGACTTTTAGAATTCAAATACTTTTTCAAAAAAAATGTTTATTTTTATTACTTTAATTATTTGTCTGTCTGAATGTGTGTATATACAAGAGGGTAAGTGCTCAAAGAGGCCAGAGGCATCAGATGCCTGTGGAGCTGTAGTGACAGGCAACTGAGCCACCTGACATGGGTCCTGGGTACAGACAGCAGGACCAACACAAGAGCAATTGTGTTCTTAACTGCTGAGCCATCTCCTCAACTAGGGCTTCAAATCTTCTTTCTATAGCTTTGCATCCTAGAACAAACCCTGAACTAACCCCTCTCTGCTCAAATTCATGATCTATAAAATGGTAAAATTTCTTCAGGCATTCTTATGATGGCCAAATTATATAATATATGAAGATACTGTAAGAAGCTCTGGAACAGTGGTGTTATTATTGACACCCAGTTCTCCCAGTTTAGACAGTATTAGTGTCCTCCACTCTTACCTTAGTTCAGTCTCACCTAGCATCCTGTCAGTCATGTTTCCACGAGGCAACACCTTGCCCTTTATTTTGCCCCCCTGCCCACATACACATTTGATGCCATCTGGCACAAGAAGATGAGTAGCGTTTGCTAGGATAATTTTCATGTACCTAAGGCCTGGGACACCACATTTATTCTTTCATTTAGTAAAGGCACATAGAGGTGTCTACTTTATCCCAAACATGTGCTGCTGGGTCTCTGAATACAATCTAAATGTAAACTTGGCATTGAGTATTTAAATACCAGCGCTCAGGTTCTAACTTCAATGTCAAGCAAGAAAACGGGTGATAAGTGGTGGTGGGGGTTGGGGGGCGGGAAGACTAAGATCAAAGCCCTGAGAAAACATAATAGGGTCAAATTACAAAGCGCTAGCTGAGCTGTCCTGGTGGTGCAGGACTGTAACCCCAGCTACTAGGGAAGCTGAGGTAAGAAAACTGGATATTTAGGGCAAGCCTGGCAAATTAGTGAGACCCTGCCTCAAAAATAAATAAATAAATAAATAAATAATCATCTAAGGTCAGAACAGAGAATCCGGCCAAAGACAGAGGGAAGCTATGAGTCCAGAGAAGGGTGTGTAAAGCCATGGAGATGTGAGAAGAAAGGACCTCTTCCTGGGACTTGGCAAGGTTCTTCTGACAAAGTATAGAGTCATGTTTGGAGGGATGGCAGCAATAAAATGAATGGAGAAAGTTGTAGCAACCAGAAGATACTTTATATGTGAGAAAACTCAGAAATCTCCCTAAAAAGTTCCAGTTTTTAAATGTGTGGGCATCGATCTGTTGAAGGTCATGTTTTTAGCCTGCACTGGCTACCTAGCCATGCTACCCTATGCTGGATGCCTTCGCATGTAACCCTTATGGGTTTGTTAGCAGCCTTGTTTATTCTCTATTTTTAAAGAATTGGAACCAGATATTGGCCTCACACAGCCACTCTGCAGGCTGGGAGGAGAAGATCAGAATAACAGGGATGTGAGATTCTGAGAGCTGCTAAAAAAGCCACCACTGTGGGATGAAAAAGTCAGAAGATGTGCATTTGCAAGGATGGAAAGAAACCAAGACTTTCCTACACTATAATTTCTGGAATTCTCAATTGGTACAACAACTTTGCAAACATTTTTGTCAGTATTCATTAGGCCGAACATCTGCAGACCCTGTGACCCGGCAGCTCCACTCCCAGATACAATTCTCCACAGCCATGTGTGCGTGCCTGCACCCAGAGTCACGCTCAGGACTGGTGAGAGCAGTGTGGTCCCCAACAGCTCCCAACTGGAAACTGACCAAACGGATGTTCATAGAGAAATAAATTTATAACTGTATGCTAAACCTATAAAAGATACCAAAAAAAAAAAAAAAAGTTAAAGTCTCATGAGACTACTAAGTGTGAAAAGAAACAATTAAAAGTTACATGCTCAATGAGCTTGTGGATAAACAGAAAAGCAGATGATAACGAAATGGGAGAGCATTTCTTGCTTGTTATTGGGGGAGGGATACACAAAAGCCAGGGTGCTCATGTGGCGATCAGAGAAGAGACAATTCTCACCTTCCACCTTGCTGAGGTGAGTCTCTCTTGTTTTGTTTTGTATTTTGTTTTTTGTTTTCTTTGTTTTTTTGCCACTGCACTGTAATACTACAGGTTGTCTGGCCTGTGGACTTTTCAGCTCATTGTCGTTGTGGTGTCTCCATACTCCATCACACCACAGGACTGCCAGTATTACAGATGGGTACCACTGCATCTGACTTGTTACGGTCAGTGCTGGAGCTTGAACTCGGGACCTCAGGCTTACGCAAAAAAAAAAGGGGTTGTTGCCTGCTGAGCCATCTCACCAGCCCCTCAAGCCATCTCACCAGCCCCTCGAGTCTGTTGTTCAGTAATGATTCCCACTTAGGGGAAACATCAGACTCTGTCTGGAAGAATGGGCCGAGAAGTCTTCTGGCTTCTGAGAAGCTGGTTGTGTTGTTCATGTTCCGTTCCATGATCTGGGAACTGTTACTCTTTTAACGTTTTTGTTTTTAGGGAAAGGGTCTCACTATATTTATTTGGAGTTCACAATGTATCCCAGGCTGACCTAAAGCTTCTTCATTTCTCCTGTCTCTGCCTCCCGGGTGTTGGGATTATAGACATGAACTACTATTTCCAATTGTACTTTGCTGAGCATTGTTCTACTTTAAGTTATTGCTAATTGAAAAATTAAGTTAGAGACCGGGCAGTGGTAGCACACATCTTTAATCCCAACAGCTAGGAGGCAGAGTCAGAGTCTGAGTTCGAGGCCAGCCTGATCTACAGAATGAGTTCCAGGACAGCCAAAGCTACACAGAGAAAACTTGTCTTGGAAAAAAAATGGAAAACAAAACCAAATTGGTTAGAAATCATTATTAGTAGTGGTGTGGTGGAATACCAGATGAATGTTAGGAACCAGGAATACAGAAATAACTTTATCAATTTTTCATTTTTTATTGTTGAGATTTTTGAGGATTCACATGCATCAGAGAATTTCCTAGATTTTAACAATACCAAAACTAACACACACACACACACACACACACATGTGCCAGAGGAAAGCAAGCAACTAACATTGTCCAGTAAGCAAAGGCTGTAGCTGAACAAAATCAAGGGGCTGAGACAGACGACAGTGCTAACTTCTAGGAGTAAGCTTACTTCTAGGATGCTACCTCAGATGGGAGAGCTCCTGTACTTGCTTCTGTTGTGCTGGGATTAAATGATTAAATGATTCAATGTGATTAGTGATGTTGCAACTCATAGACCTTTCTATATCCAATGCCTAAGACTTTTATTCCTGCTGATGGTGAGGTAGCATTTTGATGGTGCTTCAATAAAGCTGACACCACATGCAATCATGGGGCATGATCAAGATTTTATAGCATCGAACTCTCTATTCAATGTGATCATGGGCTCATAGCACCATTACTGGGGACCAGAAAGTTTCTTTGCTATGTCCTGGAAAATATTCAGTGGGATGGTTTAAGCACAAAATGCCCCCACAAAGGCTCATTTTTGGAACACTTGGTCCCAGATAGTTTGGGGAAGTCTGGAAACTTTGAGAGGTAGAGTCTAGCAGAAAGAAGTCAGTTGGTCACTAGATGAGGAGTCTTGTGAAATATTTTATCCCCAGCCATTTCCTGTCTGTGTCTCTACTTGTGGCCCATCATGTCATGATCCTCTCTGTCCCACCTCGCTTTCTCTGCCATGACTGAACTTTCTGTAACCATGAGCCAGAATAACTACCTTCTTCTGAAGTTTGTTCTCACAAGTAGTTTGGTAATAGTGACAAAAAAAAATAACTAATACAAATATCATTTACTATTATGCATGCCTTAGAAAATGATCAGGATGGTATCCCAAGAATATTCTGTCAGTGAATTTACCATGCTCTAATTTCAAGCCCTCCCCCTCCCTCAGACCCAAAGAATTTTTCCTAACTTCTTTGCACCTGTGGACATAATTTTGCTACCTGGGCTTTTTCAACGAAGTTTACTTTCAGATGATTTCTTAAAGTCCATTCTTTTATACTTTTAATATCTGAAAAGTTCTAAATTTCACAGTCTCTGCTCACTCTGAGATGAGTTGAAAAGCTTACTGGAAAGAAAGGTACACATGTTTTCTTAGGAGGACCAGCATTATTAATATTGAAGGGTTGAGCTTTTAATAATATCACTAGAGCCTCTAAAAATAAATGTGCAAAAAATGTAAAATTCAAATTTCCATTTTTTTTATGGCTGAACACACAGAAAAGACAACTTGAAAATATCTAAATCTCTTGAAAGGACTTGTTATTATAGTTAAGTTCGATTTTATTTCATCAACACTGGCCTTCCAGCTGGTCCACCAATCTCAAGGCCTACAGATTTGGAGGTCTGCCTTATGCGTTTACATTTCTTGAAACCCTTGTGCTGACTCCATGCAAGAATGTCTCTGGCCAACTGAAGTACTGCACCTGTTATTTATGCCTTTCTCAGAAGAGACAGGGTGAGAGTGTGTCTGTCTCCCCACTACCTTAGAGTGTCTTCTAAAAACAGACTGAGTTATTTCTGCATCGTCATAACCACCATCATCCTCAACACCATCAACCAGGACACACTTGGAGCTCCTACCTTGTAGTTATGGGACAGAGCTCAGTTAATTAAATGAGTCTTATCTCCTTTAATTCTCCCACCACGCTCATGATGAATGCATTGTAAAGTCTGAGCTTCTTTGCAGATGAAGCTATCAGCACTTGGAAGGGCCAAGTAATTTTCTTAGATCTCTTGCTGTTAGAACTTAATTCATAGAGTATGTGGCTCCAGCATGGGCTGCATTTAGCCCTGTCTCCTATTTAGCACAGAACTAGGTCCCATAAAAATTCATGAATACCTGCTAATAAATTGATTGAATAGGAATGAAACAGGAAATAAATTCAACCTCAAGATTTTGTCATAATTTTGAGAAAGATTGGGGTTCTTCATTCCAAGGACCCCTGTCTGAACTATCATATATGGTCTATGTGCACATGAGTATGACAACCATGATCAAACAGTCACAATGCCGTTGTCTAGTATAATGTTTATGCATCTGCTGGTAGGATTCCCCCAGAGGCACACTGTGAGGACAGGTAGGATTCTCTTAGGATGGAATGGATGCACGCTTAAGTGGTTGGCAGTGGTGCACTTTTTCCATTCCCTTTATTAACTCCATTGACTTCCATTATAAAAATGAAGATCAATTCTCATGGGATAAAACATTTGGCCTTACAACTAGACAAAAATGACCTGTATAAAGGAAGCAAATCCTTTTCAATCAGCTGTTTAAGGGAGGAAGGATAATGGACGAGAAAACCTGGAGGAAACATCTTTGGAAAGCAATGTTAAGCTACATAAAACATTAGACATGGAAGAAAAAAATCTTGGGGTAGGAAGAAGGTTTGGGGAAATCTACCAAATGAATTAAAGGTGACATGTTTACTTATTCATTAAATTACTTCATTTATTTATTCTCTTATTCACTTATCTACCCAAATGAATTCTTTTTTTGTAAATTACTTGGAAATTGTGTGTGAATGCTTTTCTACTTTTTGATGTCTATATTAGTTCATGAAAAATGAAAATTTTATATATATATATATGTGTGTACATATATATTTATGTAAATATATAACTATATAACATATACACATAGGTAAACTTGCAAGTCAACTGCTCAACTCTAGATGTCAGGAGGTTACAGATACAGAGAAAGAAAAACACAAGGGAGGAAGAGGCTAAGAATGAAAAGGATTATTGATTTCTTTTGGAATGAGTTGTTTCCTGAGCATTAGATGGCTTCTTTTTTTTCTCTCCTTTGATGATTCTTCCAAACCATAGTGATTGTCCACTGCACGCACTGCAGGGTGTACCATTTAACATGTGAGAGAGGTTAAAATGAATCTACAGGGTGTCTGGAGTCATCTTGAAAACCTTAGGCCTAACCTGTGTCAGCCAGCCCACCTTCTGGCTATAGACATCCATCTTCAGAAATAAGCAAGACCCAGATGTAGTAGTCAGTCAGTTAGGTGAAGATGAAGTATTACATATTACAAATGAGTAATGGAGAGAGTTGTAGGGGGGGAGGAAAAATGACCAAAAATTCAGTATACTCGTCTGTGAAATTGTCAATGTATACAATTTTTAAAAAATGAGCAATGATGGGGGAGACAAAATTATCACACTCTCTCACATGTACAGACTTTATTTAGCTCTATACACATATATTCATGCAGATTGACATATATGACACTGAGGTATGATGAGATCATTTAAGATGAGAAAGGGACCCACATGAGGGAGGGAGAAGGATTCAGGAGGGCAATGAGGGAATTAATATGATATTATATGTGTGAAAGGCCATAATGAAACCCACTATTTTGAATGTCAACTAAAAACTAATTTTATGCATATTTTCTGAGCCCATATGATGCATGTGGCAATGAGGATTCTGTAATGGAAACAAAAATGTATGGGCATATGGTTGCTAACCTTAAAGATATTTCATCTTAACTAGTCACTCTGGCTTGGACTGTGAAGGCAAAGAAATACTCCAATGCAGAGCAATAGGGAGGAGAGAGGAAGTGGGGATGTTTGTGCCATCAGTAAGTGACCAGTGTGGTTAAAAGAGGACCTGACAGAAAGATACACAGACTTAGTAAGAGAGAGAAGATATGGTGTTATTATAGATTTAGGGGTTATAAAGAGTTGGATAGAGAAGCAAGAAAATGTTGTAGTATTTAAGCCACTGAAGCTAAATTCTTAAGAAACAAGAGAGAAAGGTTTACAATGCTGAAAAGAAAGGAAAAGGGAAACAAGAAAAATAATGAAGTTGGGATCATAGAAAGAATAGAGAAAGAAGAGAGAGGAAGGCAGAATAAACATGAGCCTGTGGGTTCAGCCCAACAAAAGATGAAGGCAACGTTCACTGTAAACTTGAGATCATCTCAGCTACCTTGAGTGACTTTGCAGAAACTCTCAGAGAGGCTTCTTCGCCAAGATGGGGGTCAGTAACTCTAACATGTGTAGCGCTACCCCATGGGCTGGGTCCTGAGCTGATGAAAAGGGGGAAAAGGAGGAAGCTCAGACATTTCTGGCATTTCCTCTTCCATTTTCTAATCTCAGAGACGTAAGGAGTCCCAGCTGTATGTTCCCGCCTCCACGAATGTCATTACACCTTCACAGCTGTGGCAGACAACCACCCTCTGAAATGCTTCCTCCCAGTAAGTCGCCTCGTGTCAGTCAGGTCACAGAGATGAGCAAAGTCACTACTCCAAAAATCAAAGACTTAAGCCTGGCAAGCAGCAGAGGTGCATAGGTTTGTTAAGTAGGACATTTTGATAACAATTTAAAAGGCCAGGCTTTGAGACACTTCCTATGTCACAGGGCTCTCGCTGCCCAGCAGAATCTCATTTCCTGAATTTGCTCGCACTCTGCTCATAACTCTTTACTCTATAGTTTTCCAAGGGCTCTCTTACGTCTTGCTTGAGCCTCGCCAGCAAGCAGCAGGCAGAGCCACGATCATTATCTCCACTTACAGATGAGGAGGAAATGGGTTCAGAGAGGCTAAATAATGTGTCCGAGGGCTTGCAGATTTATTGATATCCTGCAACACCACTTGCTATTCTCTGCCAGACTCCAGGATGGGAAGATTGTGCCTTCTTAGATACATTTTCAGAAATAATGCTCCATGAAAGATCTTAGAGGGGCATTTTAGGCCCATGTAATCCATGACATTTTGGAGAGCCACCTTTAGTAAATCCTTTTGGAAAAGAATTTTTTAAAAATGGGAAGCTATTGCCCAAACCAGGTATTGGAAAATTTTCCCAGTGATGGAGAGACAAAGGCAGATAAATAGATCCTTATAATACATCCTACCCTATCTCCAAAAGACAGACAGCTGAGCTGGGTTTCCAGCCTGGCAGTAGGCTGGGTGATGCCCTTTCCCCATGGGTGTTGTACTTCCTCCATCCACTGGCCCAAGACACGTGCCATCTCTTGCATGTTCCCATATTGTTGCTGCTGACTTAGGGTCTTTGGTCTGCTCTGGTGCCCTCCCTCCTGTCTTACAGTCAGACCTTCCCATTTCTAAAGTTGAGAGCTTCCCTAAAGCACTGGGACACAGGATGTCAAAACTCAGTTGCCAAACAACAGGAGCTAACTGGGAGGGAAAGAAATGTGGCCTCCTTAGAGGCCAAGATGAAGGAGACCCATGAACCAAATCCCCCTAGCGGATGAAACAAAGACTTCAGATGGTGTGTCAGGCACAAAACTGATTCCACTGGTAGTCCAGTTGACAACTTCTGTTTAAAGCCGGTGAGTATGTTAAAAAAAAAAAAAAAAAAAAAAAAAGATAGATAGATTTTGGAAGGTAAGCAATCAGAGAGAGAGGCAAGAAGAAGCTAGATATCCTGGCAGAGATAGTCAAAAGATGGGCAGGGGGAATTCCACAGGCCACTGGAGTGCTGCTCCATATACCAAAGCCAAGGCAGTTGTGAACAAATAGAGCTCATATAAAGCAGGCTCAAAAGATGCACACCTATACCCAAGTAAGAGACACCAAGGATCTGACAGCAGACTACTCCACCATTCCACAACCAGCGGGTGTGCAAGGTGCTGAGATCAGAACTAGTAAACCTGACCTTGTCATTAATAGCCGCAAGGACTCAGCTTGGAGGAACATTGGGCTAAATGACAAGGTCCAAGAGAGCAGTGGGGGTTAGAATGAACCTTGGGCATCAAAAGAGACTACAGAGCCAGTGATCAGACATCTCTGATGGGGCATAAAGGAGTCAAGGAGGCTTATGGAACCCCTGTCCAGTCTGTTTCATATGCCGAGCTGTCCCAGAGCTGATCCATACAGACCTTTAAACCAACATTGTAGATATTTGCTGATGGTGACCATAGGTTATGAATTCCACTCTCTGGAACACTTTGTATGAAGTTCTGTTCTGCAAAAGAAATTATATTTTGTTTCCAGCTTGCCCAAGAAAGCCTATGAAGTTTCACTGTTACAATACAAACTAGAGGCAAAGCTGTTAACAGCAGCTGATGGGTGGTATCTTAGACTTCAGTCTATAAAAAACCAATTGCACCAGCCCTTGTCTCTGACGTCCATCTTGCTTTTGTGCTTTGGGGAAGAATTCAAAATGGAAGAACCATCTTCCACATCCAACACACAGGACCTTGGAATTCCTAGGAGTCTGCTTTATGATATTTGTAGCCCAGAAACCAGAGGATAGAGAAGGGTGGCTGTGTAAATTGTCCCTTGCAACTGTATGCCTGTCTATTCTGTGGAGATTGTCCAGGTCACACATTATACACACACCTTGCCTTTCCACCTTAAAGTTCAGAACTTTCCCTTTTGACGGTGAGTTATCTGAGAGCAGAGGCAGTTATCCAGGCTAAGCCCTTGCTACTGTTAATGACAAGCTCAGGCTCACTAGTCCTGAGCTCAGCAGCCTTGCAGCCCCACTGGTTGTGGAATGGGAAAATAGTCTGCTACAAGATCCTTGGTGTTATTTGCACCTGTGAACTGGTGTTCGTCCTGCAAACTTTGTATAAGCCTGTTCATTCAATACCCACACTGAGATGTCTTCCAGTACTCCCAGATAGTATCCTGTGCAAATCAGCAAATTTGGAGATTCAGATCAGGACCATTGCCCACCAATGAGTGGGTCTCTTGCTACCTGATGGATTGCTGCAAAGTCCACTTTAAGCCCTCTATCTCTTGGATCTCTCTGGGGAAAGCTGAGATGGGGAGGAGGGTCACGCTCAGCATAGTCTGTATTTTTTAGATGGGCAGATCATAGTCAAGGCTGCCTCCAAGATGATATTACCACCCAGAGCAGCCACAGGAAAAGGCAAGGGCAGGGCGCCCTTGTGGGTCTCATCAAATTAACAAATCATCTTATCATCTCCAGCCAAGCTCAGCCAGGAAACATCTCTCTTTCCCTAGAGACAATTCATAGCCTTTGGACGGCATGCATGCGCGCATGCGAGCACACAACACATCACATGACCCTGGTCACTTCTAGTTTTTAATTTATCAATTGTATCAAGTTAATTTTTAATTGTGTCAAGTTCATAATTTTTTAGCCTTACATGGCAGTCTCCTGAGAGGGTGAGGTAGGTTGATCTGTATGAATCACTGAAACTGGCACAGCCCCACCCCTAGAGGGTATCCAACAAGTGCCCATTGACATGAAAGGTTCCCATAAGGAAATCTATGGCTAACTTTAACCTAAAGGTATGAATAAAAAGTGTAATTAAATCTTTACATTATCCCTTTCGTCCCATCCAAGGTGAGGTAACCAGTAGCTGTCACAAGACCATCAAAGGGTAAAACGTGTTGATTGTGTAATCATTGATGGACTTATCCTCAAGTCCTCTCTGTATGCCCTTTCGTACACTAAAGACTCTGCAGAGAGTGCTTCAGAGTTCTAAGACCCTCCCAATCCATGCCTACTGACTTACAGGTGAAGACCCTCCCAATCCATGCCTACTGACTTACAAGTGTTAAATGAACAGCAAGTCCAGTAATATTTTCCAACCCTGCTTATTAATCTCCTAATTTGACTACAATCTCAGCCTGGGAGAGGTGACTCTTGTCCTGGAGGTCTTCCACTGGGAGGAGAAGAAAATTAGTTAAAAAGACTCAGAGTCTCATTTAGATTGTCAAGGATATAATTATCAACTCTGAGAAGTAGAAAGAGTGGAAAATATTAACCTATTTTAAATGTGATGGCAATGGTCATAATATTAATAATTCATATCACCAATGAGTACATTTAAGAGACTGAATATGGGATAGATGGAGTATTATGGATAATGTTACATTTATGAAGAAGGCAGTTTAAAGATTATTTTTAATCTCTGTTTTCCAAATGAAGAGCAAATAAATTAGCCAAGGACCCGGAGACAGAGCCCATGTCAAGCCTAGACTACTTGATTCCATAGCCAATAATGACAACTGGCACGGTGAGCCTGACAGGGTCAGGCATCCGGCTCTGATGCTGACAGGAGTAGACTAAACTTCTCTCCTTTGAGATGTTTTCAATCTGTCCCTTTGAATCATGTAGATTATCTAGTCTATGTTCTAAGTCAAATCACCAATGGTTGGGCATTCCCAAAGCCTGGCAAAGTTTCCATTGCTCAGAAAATGTCATAAAAAGATGAACTCAAACCCTGCAGGTCTAGATGTCCTGTGAGCACCATTGCATGGGAACATAACTGTTCTGGTGTTAGCAGGATTTGATAACTGTTTTAGCCAACACAGATCAAAAAAATACCCAGACAGACATATCAATTGACCATCACATGCAGAACCAGCATCTGCATTAGATGCTTCCCATTTGCTGCAGCAAACCACTGTCTCTGAAACTCATGGGGAGCTCTCGAGCAGGTAAGCACAGAGAGTCAGAGTAAAGCAGACTGAGCAAGCTTACCCTTCAGCCTGGGAACTCCGGCCATGCTTCCTTCTGTGAATTTACATGTCACCCAAATTGACACTCGTTAGACACTAAAGAATCAATGAGTGATACTCCACACAGCGCCTTGAGTGACAGCCTCTTTACACCCAGACAGCAGTATGGTTGTCTTTAACGATTGAGACTCTGAAGCAGAAAGGGCAACGTTACCAGGAAGATACGTGGACCACCAGAAGCCTTGACGTGCAGACAGCTGTGAGTTCCTCACACCCTTTGAAAAGAGTCAGCAGCAGCATTGCTGTCAGCATCCTTGTCTTTAAAAGATGTTTGCTCTATGCCATTTACTTATACACCATTAAAATATACCGAGAAATGTAAGTTATAGTGTAAATCTGAGTAGAACATTCTACCCAGGTGACCAGAATAGTTACTACCTTTGTCAAAGGACACTACCCAGCTACCTGTCCAGACATTGGAGTCAGATCTCAGCCCCAACATTTGTTAGTGTAGTCTTAGAAAAATCACAACACTATGTAAGCTGCACCATTACAGTTATCAAATGGAGATAACAATAATACGAGCTCTTGAGTGGTGAAGACAAAAATATATTATTTAGAAAAAAAAGACATAGAACAGAACAAGTCAATACTGTTACTAATATTATATGTCTAATTTGTCATCTTTCTGTATTATAAGGTATGGTGCAACCTCTTTTCTTTATAAATAGCCTCTCTCAATTATTTTGTTAGAGTTATGAAACACTTGCTAATACATAGATTCAGCTGAAGTCTAGTCTCAGCCTAAACAATACGGACCTTCAGAGCTCAAAATGGACTTCGGAATTCCCACCTTGAAGCAGGGAGACTGATTTCTCTATTTCCGTATTACTTAGCCATTAGTTACTGATCACTCTCTGGAGAGAATGCAGTTTCCAAGCATCTCTGGATGAGAAAGCACTGGATCCCAAAGCTACTCTGTAGAAGGGTCAATGAATCTTTAACCTTCAGTCCAGTTGAACACAGCTTAACAAGGGAGATCTGAACAAGGTAGCAATAGCATGTAGGATAACACAGAGACAATCAGTAAGATCTGAGGAGTCACCTCTACACTGCATAGACTCTAATACAGAAGGGCTATTTATCCCATCAATAAATATTTATTGAATGTGAACTCTATTCCTGGTAAGAGGACAGACGCTGAGGATCTGAGGAGTGAGTGTAATCAGACATGGGATCCCTAACTAAAGGAGTTTACATTCCAGAGATGGAGACAGACATTAACCAAATGTACCCACAAATAAACACAAATTTACAACTGTGTGCTTATTGTGAAAGGGGAGAAAGACATAATACTCTTGACTGGAAAGAGGATTTGATAGACAAGAACAGCCACCCCACCCACACCCCACCAAGAGTGGCAATGAAGCAGAAATGTGAAGCATGAGCTAGAGAGAGCTTAGATCGATCAGGAGGCTCCCTTAGCCCAGGTCTAGGATCAGTGAGCCTGTGTGTGAGGTTAACCACGGAGGCCCCAGAAGCAGGGATGGCTCTCGAAGAGAGAGTAAGGAACAGAGGAAGCACAGAGTCGCTATTGCTCTTTTGAGAACACTACTAAGAAAGCAGGCCACTTGTCACTATTTTGACTGAGACTCTCAAATTCTCTATTTTGAAAACAAGACTATTTTTATGCTTTTCATATTTCCTTGGATTGGCTACTTTCTGTTTTGCTTTGATGTCTTTTTTTTAAGCCTTTGAAAATTCCTGCTTGATTTAGTTGCACCAAGCCAGGAAAGGGGGGGTGCGTCCTAACTAAGTCTTATAGCAAAACAGAGGGAGGGTGACGGGTATGGATACTATGTGTATGATCCTAGGAGCGTGTGTGTGTGTGTGTGTGTGTGTGTGTGTGTGTGTGTGTGTGTGTGTTATTTGTATGTACATAGGAGTGTGTTTATGCCTTCTCTTTGATGACCAAGTCAGGAGGTGGAGAGTGGAGGTGGGGGAGAAGAATGCACAGGGCAAGTGAGGGAGGAGGAGGGCCGCTCATTGCTGCTGCTCAGCCCATTATTAAAGAGAAACAACATTCCCAGCAGGAGGCAGAAGGGTAATAAAACCAGTGGCTCCACAATTTATGATGCTAACTGAGATTCCATAGTTTGAAGCAAGACTATCCCCTGAGCATCAAGGTCAACAAGCCAGCAATGCCCTGGCTTTCAAAGAGCTCCCCGGTGCCCACCTATTAATCAGCCCATTGCTGAAAATGCACCAATGAGCTCTGTTCTGGAAACATCATTAATAAGCAGGGACAGGCCAAATTGCTAAGAATTCCAGGATAAGGGCAGGAAGGCAAGGAAAAAAAATATTTATATACACATATGTGTGTGTTTGTATATAGAGTGTAGCCTATTATGTATACTCGGGCCATCTATTACAGGGGTCATATATAAGTGTGTCTATTCATTTTCCATATATTTTATTTTCTATGAGAAATTTTCAGGCTTTAGAACCTTGCCAGATGGAATTACAGCAATTGTTCTTCTGCGGAGACTTCGGGAAATTAATGAGGTTCGCACGGAAAGCCATGAGAAAATAGAATTTTTTTTTTAAAGTGCTCAGTTTCCAAAAATACAACAGCCACAATCCCAGGGAGAGCGATCAGTTTAGTGGCTAATCTTAAGGCCCATCAGTGGCCCCAGCATAGCTTTTGGGTTATTGCGATTCTGAATGGAGCTTTAATCAGCTTAGCCCAGCCTGGGCGCCAAGGGCCTGCAGGCAAAGGGCATTTCCCTGCAGATCTTCTGGAAAGTGTCTCCTCTGCTCTAATAAATGGATCATTCTCTCCCCAGCTCCATCCTGGAGTTCTGAGCTAAACTTGCTTTTGTGTTTAAGAAAGCAAACAGTAACAGCAAGGAAACTTCTACCATCTCAGCCCCAAAGGGAAGGAAGAAGACATTTTCTTTCTACAGAGCCTTTAATACTTTCTGTTTGGACTCCGAATTGGAAATCTCAGTCCCCAAAATATGGTTTTGTTTTAATGTTCTTTCATCAAAACTTTCGGTAGATTCTCCCATTCCCGTCAGAGACCACCCTGGATGGGAACTCTGGGCCACTTCTGTCATTCTGAAAGTCCCAGGAGACAAGTATTTGGCCAATATGGTAACCTCCCATTCTGGTGGCTTCCTTCACAGAATGGATAGGCAGAAGAGAGCCTAGCACTGGGTCCCCTCCTCACTCAGCTGAGCCATCTCATCCCTAACAAAAAACCACTGCCGGCTGGCTCATTCCTCTGCTCCAGTGTCTGCCTTGGGTTTGGAACAGGAAGGACTCTTGTCAGCAGGCAATCTCAAAGGGAGTTTTCCTATTGCTTAACTAATCTTAGGACCAGAACGGCTTTCTGCTTCCTAGCTTCCAACCCCTACAGCCTGTCTTCTGTCAGAGATGCCTTGGAGAGAGTTCCATGGAATGTACAGTATGCAAAACTTGTCCAGAAACAAACAGAAAATGAATCCCAGGAAGACTGTCATGGTGGGTGGATGGGGTTGTCTTTTTAGGAAAACAGAGTGGGACAGTCGTCATATTTTATATCTGAGAGAATTAAAATAATATGTGAGGTATTTCCTATCTGGTATTTCTTGAACATGTACCATATACCAACAGTGCGTTTGCGTTATTTACATCAACTGTACAAAATTATGCAGCTGAAACGAACACTCAGAGTGTACTTTCCCCAGGTCAACAAACGGAAAGAATTGGTGATTTAATGCATTTATGTCTGATGCACAGTTGGTTCTGTCCCCAAGAATCTCAGGTCATCTAGTTTCATGGCTTCTGATAGACCAGGTTGGGGATGGGAGGAAGGTGACTAAAGTTGACCCTTTTGCATACGGACAACTGGTCCTTTCAATTACTAAGATAAGAAACGTGACCAGACACTAAGCAATAGAAGGAAGTTCACTCTGTGTGTCTACATAGCAGAACGATGTTGTTAGAGGAAGCTTCCTCCTTCTGCCCCAGGCTTTGCAGAGAGTCCTCACTGTCTGAACCCAAAAGGTAACTACACTCTCAGCCACGAGGGCTCTGCATAAAAGTCAGTTATTCTGTTACCTCTGATGTGCTGGACAAATGTCATCATTTGACCTAGAAGGATAGCAATGAGAGCTAAGGGCAGCCTCCATCCAGTACCAAGCCTAGCATCCAGCCTCGTCCTAAAAGCTCCTTAGAGAACCTGTTACCTGTAATACAGGCCAGCTGAATGCAGCTCAGAATCCTACCAAAATTAATTCATAAACTTGCCAAAGAGAAAGATGACCCAAGAGTTGAATCCAAAGGAGGCAGGGCGGAGAGCAACTGCTGTTATTGCTTTCTTGGTCTTACTAGGGTAAGAACCCATTGTATGCCTGTAACTGCTCAGATATGAGGTGTGCTCACAAATACAAGCTTTTGGTTTTCATTAAATTTCGTGAATTTACTGACTTTAGCGAGATGAGCTGAAGGAGTTCGGAGATTACCTACAACACAGCTTTGGAGAACCTAAATTAGCCCTCCATGGCACACTCTTATGACTTTAACAACTGTGTTCTTGGCTGTGTATTGGTATTACCACTTTGCGGCACTAAATCATCCTTGTTGATCTGCTATAAATATGGTATCTTCCAAAATAACTCCAAGCACAGGCCTCGGTATCTTCACCATTCACGTCATTCCTTAGCAACAGGAAAAGCGAGTGGATGCTCACTGAACATCTACTCTGCACCCTGCCTCCTGTGCTCTCAGGCTCCAGAGCACATACTTGACAGGAAATAGTCTGGTTTCATTCCCATCTTACATATCACTAACTCACATACAGGTGAGTCCGAGGGATGTTTCAAATGTTCTCCGATAGCACTCACTTACGCTGTGAAGAGTTGTGTGCTGACCCAAGTCTATCCAACCCTTGTCTGAGCTCATACACACATTCTTACAATCTCACTCAAAATGAGCTGTGATTTCCTATGCTCCTTGGTGCACACTCTGCCTTTTCTGCTCCACATCGAGGTTCTATGCAAAAAGATCTCACTCGTTATAACTGAAACACTTATTTACAAACCATCATCATTATCCAAGTCGAAAGGAGTGGCTGTAAAGCACTTTGGCAACTTGGCTTTGACATTATAACCAATCCTTGGGGCAGGGTTGGTACCAAGGAATAGTAGCTTGGAGAACAAACAAATATCCCTCAGCCCCTGCTCACAATCCACTTCCTCTCCTGACTTCCTATTCTCTGTTCAGTGGGAGTGATTTTTCTGACTGTCTGATGGGGTTCTGGTCAGTAGTATGTACAGCCTCTCCTGTTCAGGACCAAGACTCAGGAGCTTTCCCAAGGATCCTTGGGTTCTCAATGGAGGTAACTTGGCAGGTGCGATGACTTGGAGGTACAGCAGTTTCAGGAAGGGGAAAATTAACTAAGTGGTTGTACATCAGAAGGCAAGTGGCCATTCATCAATAAAAAGGCATTAGTTACTTGGCCTTTCGAGATAAACAAGCCACCAGTACCTTAGAAGACGAAGAAAAAAAATAACCTCTGAGTCCAAATGGGCCATTCTGTCATTCAGCCTTGCCCTTCTACCTGGAGATTTTTCATTGGCCTCTGCTGCTTTTATTGCCGTGACTCTCAACTTATTTTCTTGTGATGGAGGGGAAGGCTTCAGGATTTCAGGGCCATGTGTCTAGTTCTTCACTTCCTCCTGAGAGACACCATAGTTCAAGGCTCTCTGGAGCTTTGGAGTTCCCACTTCTCTTTTTGCTTTCTGCTTGGCTCAATCCAGTTCTCTCCAGCTCTGCTTAGTGTGAGAGATTCATATAGGCTCAGATCCCACAAGGCAAAGTTCTCAGCACAAAGGAGATTTACTTGCCCAAGAGGGACAGAGGGCAGGGAACAAGAGACAAAAACAGAAAATGGAGGACCAAGGAGAGGGGGATGATGGAGAGGAGTATGGGGTATTTGTCTGAGAGTAGGACAAAGGTTTGCCTCTGGATACAGAAGGGACAGTTGTGGCACATAGGAAAACAGTGGTTTATAAAGGTAAAGGGGGGAAGCCCTGTGCTAAGATGAGTTGTTTAATTTTGATTGTGCATATTTATTAGGTGAACCAAAGGGGGATTTTGATTGTTAGACTTCAATACTTTGATAGTTCGTCCTTGGTACTCAGCCTCAGGAGGAGGAAATGGACAAATAAAGGAGTAGACAGTGGTGGCTAGATTTAGGAATACAATCTAATGGTTTTTAGCAAGGCGGAGGGGATGGGGGAGAAGGGCAAGGCCTGCCTAAGCCGTGGCCACCATGCTCAATGTGGCCAGTCTCTTGTCTCTTGCCTAGGTCCTCTGCAGAAACTTCCCCTTTCCAGAGCCAGTCCCTGGTCCTGCTTCTCCTGGGCTTCTCTCTGGAGTCCCGTGATGTCTGCTCCAGCTGTTTATAATTACCTCCTGCAGGCTGCTTAGGGTGAGTGACTCAGCACTCTGGCCTGTTTTCATTCTTGGGTGGGTTTTTAATTTGTTTCCACCTAAAAGAACCAGATATTTCTCTAGCGTAGTCTATGTACTATCCCAGCCAAACATGATGCTCCTTTGTTCCTCATATATAGGGCGTGCCTACTGGTTTCCGGTCACACTATAGGTCAGATTTTTGTTATTTTTGTTCGTTGATGTGTTCGGTTTTGTTTTCGAGACAAGTTCTTTTTATGTAGCCTTGGCTGGCCTAGACCTAGTTATGTAGACTAGGTTGGCCTCACAAGATCCACTTGACTCTGCTTCTGAGTGTTGGGATTAAAGGCATGTGGCACCACACCTGGAAGTAGGTTAGAATTTGAAGTCAGAAGTAAATGGACCTGCAGTCTGATCTATGCTAGCCACTTGGTCTCACTGAGCCTCAGTTGTCTCTTCTGTAAATGGGGGCCACGCCATGTGCTTCATAGTTGGTACAGAGATAAAGTTAGAAGATCATACTTTCAAATCCTTTTAAATCAAGGTCACTTCTAAGTGTTAATGGTCACCTCTAATCCACTTCTCAGCATTTTCATCTTTTTGGTACTAGGTTACTTTCCTTTGCTCTAGTGTTAGCTCGCAGCCCATCCTTTTCACTCTCTGCTTCTCAGCGTCCATCTGAATTTCATCCCTGGGGATTCTGTATAGCCAATCCCCTTTCCTCCTAGTCTACCATGTCTGCTCCTGCTGGCAATGTAGTCCATCTCAAAGCAGGGAAAAGTCAACATTATTGTATGTGTACCTGTGTGTGTGTACGTGTGTGTGTGTGTGTGTGTGTGTGTGTGTATGTGTGTATGTGTGTGTGAGAGAGAGAGGGGGGGAGGGGAAGGGGGAAGGGAAATGACCCAATGCTATTCTTTCAATGTAATACTTGATATGTTTTTTGTTGTTGTTGTTGTTGTTGTTGTTAAAAAAGAGCTGGTAACTGCAGAAATGGCTTAGCAATGATGAACACTAGCTACTCTTGCAAAGGAAAAGTTCCAGGACCCCATATTTGATGGCTCAGAATTCCAGAGGGTCTGGCCTCTGCACACAGGCACTCCCATACACATATGCCCTTCAACACACGACACACAAAATCAAAAATTAAAACCAATCTTCAAAAAGAAAAAACACTGGAGCCAAAGTACCCAGCAATCAACACAAAGAACTCAATAGTACCCATGTTCACGCTTTCTACTGCCACGTCATATCACCAAGCACGGCTGTCCCAGGGTCCTGATTGTTCCTTGGGTTGTGTGTAGTACCTTTACTTCACCAGATGAATTTGTCATCTTCCTTGTTTCCCTACTGTCTGTATATTGACCCAGTCCACTCTGCAGTGACAATGGCAAGTGCTCATATATCTTTAGACCCCAGATAGCATAGCATCACACTGAATAATGAAAGCAACTATAGAAATAACACAGCATCCATAGGAAGCAGGCAATATAAACTCACCTCCTTCAGCTTAATCTGTCCTTCAAGGAAATATACCCAGACCCGACACGGAAAGTATTGCTTTTTAAAGACAACCATGTAACAGCAACAAACATCATACAAATAGCACCCTACCCAGAAAACCCCAGTAGCTTATAAATTCAGAATACTAATTAATTGTCTCTGTTTTTTCAGGATCTGCCACATTCTAAAAGCCTGGTCATAGAGCTCATGCAAAATGGACAGTAATAATTCTCTAAAGTCCAGTTGCTTTTACCCCCCAATCTAGAGGGCTTCCTAAATAAACTTCTCCTTAATGCTTTGTCTTTAAATAAAATTGCAAAATTGTCTTTCAGCCATTTATTGACCCTCTGTCTATTTAGTCATCCTCCTTTCCACTCACCCGTCACTGCAGTCACACAGTTAAGACAAATGACCAGCCAAAGGCAGTCCAGATCACTAGTCCTTAAGTCCTCCATCCTCCCATGGATGCAAGATGTAGTTTAGCAACTCTCTGCAACCAGACCATATACCAACCACCTATTTGTTGTATAGGAATTTAGAGGGTTATGAAAAGCAAATTATGACATATGCTTCATGAGGTAAGTTGGGAATGACATTTATGTCTTATCTGCCATCTATGTGCTTATGAAAAGACTGAATTCACTCTCGGTTTGTTCTCTGTAGCAACAGGGACCCATAGCCCCCAAAGAGTCTCCCGTGGCTAGCTGAGTGATTGTTACTAACACAGGGAACTTGGGCTCTTATTTGGTCTGTTTTTGATTCCAATGCACCTCTCTTCCTACCTGCCTCATCTCCTTGAGTATACTCTTAACACCAACAATGTCTGGAATATCTAATGATCTGGGACTCTGGGTCACTCCTCTGCATCTGATCTTCTTAGCCCTTCCTAGTTATAGCCTGAAAGTTTGCTTTTTTGTCAACTTGACACAAGCTGAGTCATTTTGAAGGAGGGGACCTTATATGAAAAAATGTCCCCCAGCAGACAGGCCTATGGGAGCATTTTCTTCTTCGATGATTGATATGGGAGGTCCCAGATCAATGTGGGCAGTGTCAGCCCTGGGCTGGTGGTCCTGCGTGCTATAAGAAAGCAGGTTGTGTGAGCCATGAGGAGCAAGCCAGTAAGTACCACTTCCATGGCTTCTGCATCAGTTCCTGCCTCAAGGTCCCCCCTTGAGTTCCTTCCCTGACTTCCCACAGTGATGGAGTTGAATGATGGAGTTGGAGATGATGATGAAATAAGTTTTTTATCTCCCAAGTTCATCTTGGCCATCGTATTTCATCACAGCAATAGAAACCCTAACTAAAACAGTTACCATTTGCAAATAAAGCCTTGTCGTCCATTTGCTGGTCCTAAACAATGTCTGCTCAATCTGGCCAGTGTTTGAGCTCTGAAATAAGTTTCAGACTGTTATGCTTTGCTTTGCTTACTGCAATATAGGTTTACACACTAGGCAAGCAACCATCACCTACTAAATGTCAGTTGACATTATGAAACTTGGGTTTAGAGATGACCTATGAAATAGCATGTTCTCCATGGAATTATTAGATTAATGGGAAACATAAACTTTTCAAATAATTGTAATAGGTGCAATTGAACCTGATGAGGACTAGGTTAGCAAGTGGAAAACATGTTCCTGACCTTGCTTTGCTTTTTTGGGTGATATCCACTTCTAATTCTTCCTCATTTTATTCACATGTTGGTTGAGCACCAAAGATAAGCTAGATGTGGAAGACAGAGAGCAACACAAATACAGACATGGTCTTCTCTCTCACAGAGCTCAGTCTGTGATAGAAAGGGGAATAGATGATCAAAAGCATAATTTCAACTCATGGTGAGTTAATTTATTAATCCAACAGATATTTATTGAGTGTGAACAATGTACCAAACACTGTGTGTATACTAATAAAGCTATATTGCATCTCCTGACTTCCTAGAGAGCAGTCGAGAAACAAGATAACAAGGTAACCCATTTTGTAGGTTAATGGTACATGCTAAAGAGGGGGGCAAACTGGAAAGGAAGCAAAGAAACTGAATAAAATATTAGAGGAGAGAGAAAGATTGGAAATTTAAATGGGATAGCCCAGGAATACTTCCTTGACCAGAACATTCTGTATTAAATAATAATAATAATAATAATAATAATAATAATAAGAAGAAGAAGAAGAAGAAGAAGAAGAAGAAGAAAGAAGAAGAAGAAGAAGAAGAAGAAGAAGAAGAAGAAGAAGAAGAAGAAGAAGAAGAAGAAGAAGAA
>JANHMN010000002.1:220589495-220613660 GCA_030674055.1 Rhabdomys pumilio
GTGTGTGTGTGTGTGTGTGTGTGTGTGTGTGTGTGTGTGTGTGTGTGTACATATGTGTGTCTGTGTATATATCTGTGTGATTGTGTATTTGTATTTGGGTATTAATTTCTATGTAAGTTTATGTCTGAGTGTGTGATGTCTGAGTACCTGTATGGGTATCTGTATGGTATATATCTTGTTTGTGATATCTTGCTGTGTGTTTGTATGTCTCTTTCTACATGAGTGTGTATGTTTATGAGTGTTTCAACTCTAGAGCATATTCTCACCTACACAGCCCAACATATTCAACATACACACACATATGCATACCCTCACTGTTACTACTTACTGAACTAGACTCAATAATAGAGATATCCCACCCCCCCCCTCCCCCACAGTGCTTCATACCTTCTGGAAACACTGATGGCACAGTGTCATAGCAGGAATGCCACACCATCTACATCATGCTAATATTAAATCATAAGGAAATATCATAGATATTTGAATGCTTATAGATGTTCACATCCATAGTATTGTATCGATAATGGGTCACCAATGATTCTCTGTGTGGGACTTTGGGCTGGACATTGACGCCAATGTGCTTCCTCAGCAATCCGTTCTTCCCTCCCAAAAGCCATCAGTCTCACGAGCATCAGACTTACAAGCTCCCTGTTTGAGGGGGCCAGGCCATAACATGTCCAGTCTATGGGGACATGTTAAATATAAATACTGCCCTATGTGGAGTAGCCATGTTCCTCATGCAAAAGCATTAATAAGAAGATACATGGATTGAAGGGATGGCTCAGTGGTTAAGAGCATGTCATATTCTCACACAAAGTCCAACTTCATTACCCAGCACCCATGTCAGGTGGCTGACTACCACCCATAGCTCCAGCTCCAGCAGATCAGTGCCTCTAGCCTCTATGAGTATCTTCGCGAGCGTGTGTGTGTGTGTGTGTGTGTGTGTGTGTGTGTGTATCCACACAAAGCACACACACACACACACACATACACATAATTAAAAATAAAATAAATTTTTATTAAAAGACATAAGTCATTGCAACTAGAAAGACTCCCAAGCAATTTGCAGAAGGACATGCCTTTTCCAGTATAATTATTAAATCTTCGGTGGTTGGGGTTTTTTCTGCATATTTTTCTGGAAAGGCAATGGAAGTACCTCTGTCATGTCTCCTTTAATGCCAGCTCCTTACCAAGATCAGCAGTAGCATCAATTATGGGGCCTACAAAGGCAGCCCCAAGATGCTGGCAAGTTTGCATTCCTAATGATGGTATCCGAAGCCACGTGGGATTGGTTTTGTTTTAGGTTTCTTTTTTAGGTACAAGTAGAAAGATGTGTTCTATTTTTCTCCTAGGAATGCAGTCTAGGGTGAATCGTCCTATATTCCGTGGACTCGGTGCCATTCCTGTACTGTTGGAAATGAGAAAAAGGTGAGACTCTGTGTGAGGCTGAAGCAGGAAAACTGTATGGTCTATGAAAATGTGCTTCACGCTTTACATTAGGGAAATAAAAGAAGATATTGTTAATGTCACAAGGAAATAGGGGGGAGGAAAAGTAGTCTAGGACAAGAAGGAAAGAGAAGGCAGCAGAAATTGATCAATAAGAGATCAAATAAAATCATAAGCTCTAAACTGGTTCACCACACCCAGGTTTCACCCATAGTTTAACTTTTCTAATCTTTTCAAAGGAAACCAATTAAGTTCATCATTCATAGATCAGGAAATGTTATCCACACATTTCCGGGTTTCCTGTTTGTTTTGACAAAAGCAAGGAAGCAAATAGATTCCTTTTAGGTTTAGTTTTGTTTTGTTTGTGAAAAGAAAGGAATTCCACAGAAATATCTGCTGACCCGTGTAGATGGGTGTGAATGTTGAGTCACAGTACCTACCATACCTTATTGATTAGAGTAAGTGTCAAGAGTCGCTTCACAGTTTTAGCTATACTCTGTGCCTGAAATCACCATAATCATTTGACTCCAATGCCCCAACCATTCTACATGGTACTGTTTTCTTTCTCTGTCTCCATCGGATGCTGAAATAAAGCTTGGAGGGGGGTTTAAGGACTTACCCAAGATTACCATCAGTAAGAGTCAAAGTCATCCTTATCTCAAAATGTCCGCAGTTGCCCTCAAGTTTGCCTTGTTATGTTGACAAGCAGAGTGAAGAACTGACAAACACCAAACAAGGAGCAGAACTTATGGAAACAAAACCAGAGCACATGGGAGCTTTTAAAGGAACAGTTTCTTAACCAATTAGAACTTAAGATATAGCATGGACTCTTCAAAAGAGGAGTCAAGCACAGCCTTGGTCAGACATACATGCTCATTGCCCACGTCCAGGAAACAAGCCCAGGCTCCTCAGAAGCAAAACTGCCTTGACTCATCAAGTCAGCCCTGAAAAAGCATTTGGGAGCTGGCTTGCAAAGAAAATCACCCACATTTCCCAAATACTTCTCAGAGGAAGAGAATCTCCCTGTTCACTCTTGGATCTCAATGAATTAACAAGACCTCCAGGAAGCTTCAGAGTGTCAGCTCAGCCCAAAATTCCAATGTGATGGACGAACCCGTCTTTAACTCAGTGTCCAGAGCATGCCTAGCTGCCATTTTTCTATCTGAGTTTATAGGACAACATAAGACCCCACTGTCCACTTTGTTGACTGTTCTTAGGAAACCTGAGGTTTCTGAAAGTTGCCACGTGGGCAGACACACAGAAGAGAGCAAAGAAGAAAACCAACATTTCTTTTAGCAACTCCATGATCTATTTCTGGGGTTGAACAAAAGCCATTAAAACATTCCCATGACTCTGTGCCAAGCCCCCAAATTACTAATGACAGACATGCTGGCTCAAAGGGAGGCATTGCTGGCAAATATCCCTCCAGTATCTTGTTAACAATAATAACCCCGAGCCTTTCATTGAAAGATCTCAAAGCACAGTACAAGCCTTAATTGACTCTTCCCCCAAGTCTGTCCCAGGAAAAGGTAATTATCATTATATTCCTCAGACAGTTTACACAGGGGTTAAATGGATGGCAAAGGTTGAATGATTTATTCTTGTTTCATATTTTAAGTTGAAAGGAAAAGTATAAATGATGTCATAACTTAGTGGGTGAACTCAGTCATCAACTTTTTGTAGCCACTGTGACAGAGGAAACAGAAAAAAAACATGGTCTATTGATGACTGTCCTCTCAAGGGGTGTAATTTATGTTCTTTTCTAGTACACATGGACGACTACAAGGTATCCTATTTTGTGAAAGAGAAAATAAGTTTTAATTAAGTCAAAATACCAAGAGTTGTATGACAAAGTTTACCTGGAGCAACACAATATATGCGTGCTCACACTCACGTGCACAAACACACATGTACACCTCAGAAAGAAAAGCGACGACAAACCAGAGTAGTGATTGCACCAAAGTCCAGCTTTATGGACCAGTGAGTTTTTCCCGGGTTCTAACAGGAGGACAGGTGAGATAACTAACAAGGAGGAGAGAGGACTTCAAAGCATCTGTTACTCCAAAAGCCCACCCAGCTTGTGGACCACTCACAAGATCTGGAAATCTGGAGCATGGTGTGTGACCCACTGGCAGCTCAACAGATTGGCAAGTGGTTTTTTTCTAGGCAGGTCAGCTGATCTTTTCCTCTTCCAGGTATGTCAGCTTGTATGACAGTCCTTAATGCTTGTATGTACTTAGGGAAGGAGGAGCCAAGTCTATCTAGTCAGTTTCAAAGAATTCCTGAAGCCCTTCCCGAGCTTAAGAAGTCCCTCTGAAGGATAAGAGGGCATTAGAAGTAACAATTTTACAGGATGCAACTTCAGCACTTAAGATCGATTTAAATTTATGCATAATGAAGGAAAAATGAAATTATACTATCACTAAAAATAACACAAAAGCCTTACGAAAAGTTTAACAAAATATATACATGATCCCTAATCCTAAAACTATAGTGAATTATTAAATTAAAGACCTAAATAAGTTGAATGAATGACATACCACGTACATGAATTAAAAGACTTTACATTAATGGTGGTTCTCCCAAAATTTCTCTCTCTCTCATTCTCTCTCCATCCTCTCCTTTTCTCTCATTCTCTTCCTCTCTTGCTCTCTCTCTCTCTCTCTCTCTCTCTCTCTCTCTCTCTCTCTGTGTGTGTGTGTGTAAATATGTGTCTCCATAGTAAGCTATTTGCCACAGAAATTCTCAAAATGATTTAAATAAACAAGTTTCATTGTTTAAAGCTATACACTATTTTAGTTTCCTTTCCTGTTTCTGTGATAAAAACCCTCTAACAAAAACAATTTAACGGGGAGAGGATTTATCTTAGTTTATAGTTCAAGCTACAGTTGCTCATCACGGAGAGGACTCAAGGCAGCCATAACTAAGATGGGTGTTCCCACGACAATGAACACAATCAGGGTATAACCAGAAGCTCTTCTCGGGTGGTTCTAGATTCTGCTCAGTTGACAATACAATTGCTATTAACCATCACATATATCAAGAGATTTGATTTTGTTCGTGTGCCACAAAAGCAAACACACAGGCAAGTTCGAAGAACTTCTGAGCAAAGCAAAGAAGGTAAGTAAAAAGCACTGAAGATATAAGAGTTTGGTTACAGAAAAGTAGATTTTGAAAAGTGAATGGTGAATTTTCCCAAGTAGAAACAGAGACAACACAAAAAATTAAAAGTTTAAATTCACACCTGCACGTTACACCTGTAGGAAATAACATCTAGCCCCGTGCTGGCAGGATAGCTATCCTGTACCCTTGAGGAAGCTCACTACGTTTTGGGAGACAGCATTCCTGGGAAGACTACTTTTATGGTTATGTGAATACCTAGAATCAGGATTACATACTGGTGTGGAATCCTAGTCCTTGCAGAGATCTGAAGGAACATTTCTGTCTCTAAACAATACAAAGTTTCTGGCAGAGGATACGCTGGCCTTCTATAACATTAACAGGGACTCACTGTTTTGAATGGAAACGTATCCTATTTTCAGTGTGCTTTCCCCATAAACTTTCAGGGATGAGAACTGAACCTATACATCAAACGTTGATTTTTGCCTACATTGTGTGACCCCACTTCTGTAGGTCCTAGAGGTCACAAAGCTCCTCAGTGGTGCTTTCAAACATAAGTCAGTGCAAGTATGTGTGGCATGTATATAAGGAAACATCATGTGTGTGTGTGTGTATGACTATGTGTAGTGTGTGTATGTGTGTGTAAATACTGTTACTATTCTATGTGTTTATTGTGTAGTGGAACAGCTTTTGGTGAGGCAATATGGTGATTTATAAACAACAGTTCCAGCCAGTGGCTAGCGTAGACATCAACACAGACAATCCTGAGAAACACTGATGTAGAAATAAAAAATATATATTTTTTTTTTCTGAAGGGAAACAAAAGAGGGGGGAGAAGGGAGGTGGTGGAAGGGAACTGGGAGGAGAGTGGGGAATGGAAACTGCAGTAGGGATATATTGTATGAGAAAAGAATACATTTTTCAAAATATGAAGTGGGGAGCCAAGAGGTAGGTGTGACCTTTTCTAGTGATGAGTTAGGATGTTAAAACTTGGAGGTACAGGAAGGCTTCTAGAAGGAGCTGGCCTTTGATGTGGGTACTAAACCCAGCGATCCACTACCCAGGATGAGTTACTTCACTGGTGGAAGTAGAGAAAACTATTTCTGACAGATGGGAGAGAAGAAGCTGAGGAAATTGAGAGCATGTTTCTATTTGCTGGGCCTCGAATTATGGGAAATGTGAGTGAAAGCTAAGACAGGAAAGTTTGTTAAGGCACACTGTAGGCAACTGGGGCATGAGTTGTGAATTCTGAGTATTAGTCTGCAGCTGAGGGTGGCCTCTGAGGACAATGACGAAGCCAAAATAAATCTTTTCCTTAATTAAGTTGTTTCTGTTTGCTATTTTGTCATGGTTATGATGAAAGTAACTAATACACAGAGTGAAGGGCAGATTGAAGAGCAGAGGGCTAGGTTAGCCTTCTCACTTACTGAGATAAAGGCAGCATGTCTCAGTACAGCTTGGAGGCAAGTTGTATTTGTAAGGTTCTCAACAGGGAAGGAAGTAGGATTTATCTGTCTTACATTTTCAGACATTTGTTGGATGTATTTAAAACACTGTTTGATAATTTCGTATAACTTTTTAACATTTTCTACAATCACCTCAAGTCAAAGCCTAGAGGAAATCATGAGCCAGTTCTAGAACTTAAAAAAAAAAAGTTACTGCTCTCCTGCTCTGAAGAGATACCATATCTAAGGCACTTATTAAAAGTGCTTGCTTACAGTTACAGAAGGCTAGTAACAAGCAGACAGGCATAGCATTGGAGTAGTAGCTGAGAACTTATATCCTGGCTTGCGCTTCTGAAACCTCAAAGCCTAACCCTACTGACACACCTCTTCCTACAAGGCCACTCCTCCTAATACTTCCTGAGCAATTCCAACAACTAGAGACCAAGCATTCAAACACATGAGCCTCTGGAGTCCATTCTCAATTCAAACCACAACAGTCATCCGATCATCGTCAGTTTAGAAATATGGAATCCTAGTTGGAAAGGTACAAAGGTGACTAGAAAGTCCAAGTCAGTAGCTTCAGTCCCTTGAGCCTGAAATAAATGGGAGCTAACATGAAATCTTCACATATGAAGTTGGGCAAAGGCCTCCTACTGTTTACATGCTTTCCCACACTGGTTTCTACTCTTGCCTGCTTCCCATGGTAACTTGGCCTAGAATCTTCTATGGTAGTAGTTAACAATCGAAAATTTAAATATTCTCATGTTTTCATCTTAGCCAAAAGTAACTTGATTGGTTAATTAAATAATTGTCTGTTTGCACATTGGTTTATAAATCAGAGACCTAAAACTAGCCTGCTAACAAGTTCACACAGATGACTTACTTAGACCAAGTTAGCAATGTATTGAACACTCCCTGTGCAGGCTATTGTAATTTTAATCTATCTTTAAAAAGAAACACTAATTTCAGTTCTAAACATCCCATTCCAGCTTCTCCAACCTTCCATTTTGGACTCTATGCTGTTCTTGCCCTGAGAAGATAGGTAATCCTGGATATGCTCTTTCTCCACTAGATGCAGCAACCCCTACTCCCAGAGTCTGGTCATCAGTGGCCACAGCAGCAGTGTTGGAGCCTCTGGGTGGTTGGGCTCTGCCTCAGGAGTGCTTTGCACTTGGGTGCTGTTTTTAGAACTGAAGCCCCATCCTGACCTCCAATCCACTTGGCTGGGCCTCAAACACCTGTTCAGCCTACACATTGGTGCCATTCTCTAAGTGAGGCGACCTGCATAGAACCTGACCCTGCATGACTGATTACCCCTTGCAGGGCACACCATTGTCATCTGTGGGACCCAGATTAGATCCCTGTAGATTCATTTTCGTACTGGCAAGAGTTGTGGTCACTTGTCCCAGTTTCTTAGCACCTTTTACAAGCCCCGTCGTGTCTTGACTGCCTCCTTATCTTTTACACGGAGTCTCTGAATTCACAGCCTGGGCTTTTTAAGGCCTTGGGGAGGGGAGAGATCTCAGAAATCTAAACTCTGCAGTCTATAAATGAGGAACTGTGGCTCAGGGAGGGGAAGCACATTCCCCCTTGTCACACCCAGAGCATGTAACAGATGTGAGATACAAGCCCAGTGACTGAGCAAGAGACCAGGAATCTGGCTAGAATGGCAGGGTTGGGGCCTCTCTCTGGCTGTCCTTGCACCACCTACAGAGACATTTCTTTCTGGGACCACACATTTAGCAGGTGATTTCTTTTTATAAAAGTAGTCAAGGTCTTCTATTTTAAAAAAGACCTATTTCCTTTTCCAGCATCCAGGAATGGTCAGGGTATTATGGTCTGTTGGTAGCTTGTGATGGTTGCAACACTGGATGAGAAGAGTCATTGGAAACCTTGGCACAAGGAATGAGTTGGAGCTTCTTTCCTTCCATTTTCTGTGACCTGGGAAAAGAAGGTTTGGGACCAAAGGGTCCATAAAGTTATCAATTCATCACACCTTCCTGGCTCTTTGACAAAACCAACTCATTGATTCAATGAGCTATTTGGATTGTTAGTAAGAGTCCCTATAGCCATATCCAGAATGGTGTAGAGACAGATAGACAAACACATGCAGAACCTGACCAGGAAAATGTGTGCTTAGTGTAAATTGGCATGTATTCTATATGGGTGTGTGAGGGGGTGGTCTTTGCTTATTCTCTTCTGTGCTGCCCGAGCCTCTACCTGGACACTTCCATACACGGCCAAATTCTAAATTGAGAAATTATTCCAGGGTTGAAGTTCGTCTCCTTCATCTTCGCATCTTTAACATGTAGTTTCTGATAAAGCAGATGAAGTCTACAGACTGCTTCTAACATTTAGCAAACAAACAACCCTGTCCTGATTTACACACACACACACACACACACACACACACACACACACACACGTAACCATAAGCTAGACCAGAAATATGCAAGTGCTTTGCACATCATAAAAGCATTTAAATCTCCTTTTGAGTGCACACTGCAGATCCTTTAGACTTGATGGAGCCTGGGCAGTTTCAATACCCAATGATGTAGATAAGCAGTCGCCTGCCCCATGTCAGATGCTCAATCCCCATCACATGGGAGCAAAGGTACTGCCAGATCTAGAGATGTCTTAAGATCCAGAAAATAATGAACCTCTATCAGAAAAGTCCTTTCATAAACTGTAAGACACAAACATGATACACACATGGAAACTATTTTAAAGTACCAGTCATGCTTTCAGACATGAATTCTGACTCAGATATGAACCTTCCTTGGTGTGCTGGCTGATTTGGAGAGGTATTCTGACTTCTTTCACTTTGTTCAGAATGAGACAAGGTGTCTCCCTGCATTCTGCATGCTGCCAAAACCAATTTCTAGGGTTCTGAAGAGACTTTGGAAAAGGTGGCTGACTAGAATGACCAAGGAGACAGACACAAGCAGCCATGCTCACCTGAAAGATGAGATCGGCTCACCACCTTTGCTGCGGCACAGACTGTTAAGGCCTATATCTATTTACCTCAAAAAACGTGTGATTCCTCCTTCAAATCCTGCATTCTCCCCAAAACATCCAATCTCACAGTGCAAAGCAGAAGTGTGGAGGTGGGGAGGCCCCTTGCCAAGCCATATGTAAGATAGAATTTTCTTATTAAGTATGGTTTCCCTGACTAGACAATTAACACAGGGTGTGCCTCTCTCCTGCACTGGGTAGGAAGCCCAAGCTCACCAATGAGAATGTAGATTTACAGAACAACACGGATATTTACCAATGACAGCATCGAACAGAGACCCATGCAGTGGAGGAGGGAGAGAAGAGAAGTTCTCCTGAGAAGCACTCTACTGGTGTAGGGGACCAGGCCAGAATTGCTAGCCCTTGTGGGTTTTATTCATTTTCCCTGCAAGAGACAAGAGTAGAAGAAAATACATCCAATGGGAGCATCTACAAACCTCAACCAAATAGACAAGTGGGAAAGAGGAATGATAGAGTCAAATGGCTAGGTAAGAAGTGCTAATCTTCAATTTGGAATTAGGCGAAAATCCCTACCCCTTCCAAGCAGAAGGTCATCGTCAAGAAAGATGAGACCCTAGAAGGTCAGAAACCATGCAAAAAATGTTCCAGAATATACAAGAAATCTTCCTACCTAGCTTCTTTTCCCCCATTTAGCCAAGTCTATGTCTCAGGATGTGCATATGTGTTTTTCTATATATGTCTGTCTTTACAGCTAAGACAAGATGAGGAAAGGAAAGCCCTTCTGCCACAGGACTTCATGGGCATCCCAGCATAACATTCATAATAATGACTCTGTCACTCATCAAAAATGCTCTACAGGCCAGCCCTCCCCGGGCCTCAGCAGCTCTCTGATCCCACAGCCAGCTCAGCCTATAATTGCAAACACCCTGCCCCCTGGGAAATGTCAGGTTCTGTGAAGACACTTGGGCTTTGCTGGTGTCTGTAAAATGCAAGTTCAAGGGGACTTTTTAACATCAGAAGCAAAAATATGAGAGTCAAGAGAGACAGGTCCCTTGTGCCCTGTAGAGGATCACAGCCGTGATAAGAGGTGGGGGTGGGGCAGTTGTTCTGAGGTGGGAAAACTTATTTGAAGGTAGCAGAACAGACACCAAGTAATTACTGCTCAGACTCAGCATGGGCAATGAGAACTAGGCTGTTAGAAACAAGAAGGCAACAAACAGAGTTAGGAGGAAGCTGACACAGTCAGGAAGAGAGGCTGGCTCTTCTGAAGAAGGGGAGTGGTCACTGTCTACTGGAAAGAATAGGAGGAGGGTGAGGCTGTAAAGACCTTTGCCCAGCTAGAGACTTTGCAAACCAAGCTAGGTATAGGCTTCTGTCTACTTATCTCTTTGGTTTGGAGAGACAGCACATGTATGTTATTTAAGTGCTGCATCCTTGTCACTCTGTGTGTATGCATGTATGTGTGTAGTGACATAATAGAGACCAAAAGATGTGGGGAAACAGAGAAAAAAGACATAAAAATGCTAAGGACTGTCAAATGCCCATTATATAACACTGGGAAGGTCAAAATTATGGAGGTAGGAAAAACATGAGAAGTTACCAGGAGTAGGGAGATGGAGAGGGTCATCGCCCGTAAAACAGGGATGGAGCAATGGCTCAGTAGTTAAGGAGCTTGCTGCTCAGGTCCTACAGAAGACCTGAGTTAGGTTCCCAGGGGACTCAAAATTACCAGTAACTCCAGTTCCAGGAAATCCTAGACCACCTACTGAACTCCGTGGGAACTGCACAAATGTTCACATAACAACATAACACACACACACATACACACACACACACACACACACACACACACAAAATAATAAAATAAGAATTTTAAAAGCACACAGACTGTACAAGCCACTGGGTGAGCATTAGCATAAGTCTATGTGCCTTAGTTAATGGAACATACCAGCACTGGATCATCAGATGTACATGCTGGTCACCAGTGGGCCCAAGTACTGCAAGAACTTAAGGGTAGGGAGAACTGTGCGTGGCTGGCGGAAGGAGAAAGAAGGAAGTGTCTGTACTTCCCATTCAACTTTTGTACAACCCAAAACTTCTGCAAATAAAGTCTAAAAGAGAGAGAAGGAAAGCTGTTCATGGTAACGTGGGATTAAGCACGAAAATCGTCCTCCTCTTCCAGAAAAAATAAAACGGATGCATTTTACCATCAGAGGGCAATTAGGTGATGTGGCCCAGAGCACACGCTGAGCACAAAACTTCGGAGGCAGCTGTAACTCAGCTTCAGTACAACCTACTTTTACCAACATTGAGGGAAAGGGCACAAGGTCCTTCTACCCCCAGGGACAGGGTTGAGAAAAGCCTCCGCTGTGGAAATTTCGAGGGGTTTCCTCTACTGTCTGAGGAGGGGACTGCCTTTACGTCGTCTTGCTTTTACTCTCCTATCAGTATATTACAGAATAACACTATAAATATGCCACGAGAAAAAAAAATGTTTATGTGCTTGGATATCAAATTCTTGTGTAATTGTGTGAACATCTGTTCTCATGAGTAGCGCACTTCTGGAAGAGAGTGAATGCTAGCAAGACTCTGCACGGTGCAAAGCAACACAGCTAAGTGTTTTCCGGGCTTCTCGAAAAACAAGGGCACCATCTCTTGTCTAAACGATCAGTTAGACCACAGCCTTGCTATCTTCCAGCACTTTTTCCTCATGGCTATCGGAGAAGGAAACCGAAACAGCCATTCTCCTACCTGACTCGGGCAGTTCCCTAATATCTCAGGATACCTTGGGCATAATTTAGCATCTTATTTATAGCAAACTGGCCCCAGTCTGCTTCAGTTCCGGAGGCTCTAGTGGAAGTCCTAACTGAGTTATTCAGAATGCTGGCGCTAACTCTAGCCGTAGCCCCCAAGAATCCGCACCCTGATCCACTGCACGGGAATGCGTAGTTAGCCTGACTTAGCATCCCTGAGCCAAGAGCACAGAGCTAATTCCTGTGGGAGCAGGGTAACCGGGAAGATCTGGGGCCATCAGCAAAAAGACACAGTAGAGAAAAGTAAGGCATTCCAGATGGAAGTATGGATACTGAACAGTTTGGCAAGAGTTTGGAAACCTAGGATGGCATAGAATGTTCGGGAACTCCCAAAACACAACCTTCACGGAGAAAAGTCCAAGTCCTCTTCCAGGAATAGGACTGCTGGCCATTACTGCAGAAAGCTTCTTGCAAAGATGTTCAATGGCTGAGAACACTGGCTGCTTTTCTATAGGACCTGGGTTCAAGTCCCATGGTGGCTCATGACGGGCTCTAACTCCAGCTCTAGTGGCTCTAACTTCCTCTTCTAGTCTCCTTGGGCACCAGGCAGGCAAGGAGTGCACAGACATATGTGCTAGCAAAGCATTACACACACACACACACACACACACACACACACACACTCGCGCGCGTGCGCGCGCACGCACACACACACATGTTCAGCTCTAACAGTGCCTTTCCCTGATGGCCCAGCATGAGGATGGGTTCAAATTCGGCTATTCAGAATATATTTTACTCCTAAGCTCTCAACAGAGGCAAACGAGGGAGTATCTTAGGAGGAGAGAGAAGTCAAATGATCTGGGTTCTAATCTTCCCTTCACTTCAATCAAATGGTATGGGCTTCCTTCCCATTGTACAGACAAGGGGGCTGAGATTCAGAGGGGACCAGTGACCTTGGGTGGCTGTACAGCTAGCACAACGGAGTCTCAAGCTGAAATCACTCAGCACTAGAAGCTCCCTATTTTGCTGGGCTGGCGGTTACTGAGAGAAGAGAGGGGAAGAGAGAGAGAGAGAGAGAGAGAGAGAGAGAGAGAGAGAGAGAGAGAGCAGGTTTTAATCACGTGTTTGTACAGAATGTACAAAATAATATTGAGCTGTTTAATAAGAATCAGCCTTTACAGGGTATTTGTTATGTTAACCATTAGGTGCTGTGTTGGTATTGCCCACGGCATTCCTGAAGTGACACTGCAAGTAACTTATTAGACTTACTGCAGCAGATGGTGCTCCTTTGTGACACAAGCTTTGTGACACGTCATTTCCTCTGGCTACTGACATTAGAACGGAAGTGCTATCTACCCTGCCTATAACTCTCAAAGGCTAGAAGCATTTACTCCTCTCTGGAACTTTCCTTTGTCCCAAGAGCAGCAGGGCACATGGCATGGTGACAGGATGGCTCTTAGGATAAGGAAAGCGTGTGAAGCTGAGCCACAGCAGGCAACCTGCAGCTTACCAACAAATGAAAGTTGAGTATAAGTCGATGTGGTCTTGGGGATGTTTGTTACTGAAGCCACGCTGACTGATACAACTGATGACTTCCAAAGGAGGCACAGAAGCTAAATAAAGGACACAGCTTTTTCCCAACTCCCCAACTTTCTTGACTTGGAAATGGTCAAGCTTTAAACAAGACTCCTATTTGCCTTACATGCCTGTGCCCTTTTATTAAATTACAGTTTCAAACCCTTCTGGAAAGCTTAGATTATAGAACACAGACCATATAAGACTGCTTTGCAGGCAGGACACTAGCATATCTATGGATTCTTTACTCGTGGCATTCATTACTTGTAATGTGAGTCTTGGGAGTCTGTCCTACAGCTGAAAGCATTGCCTTAATGACATTCAAATAACTCTCTGGCTCTGCCGCCTGCTCTGAGCCACCACCCTTGACTACAACTTTAGCATCTTGCACCAGCCTCCTTGTTATCAATACACACACACACACATGCACACACACACACACACACACACACACACACACACACACACACACGCAAAGGGAAATGTGCATTTCTCCACTCTCCTGCTTGGGGACGCCTCCACAGAAGACTATAACACTGTATGCCCTATAACTTCTTGGCAGCTTCTGTTGCTACTCAACCAAAGTAATTGACCTGACTCTTGCCAGACTCTCCTAAGTCACTGCAAGGTGCCCCCCCGTCCTCCTGGTTCATCAGGTGTCTGACATAATGATATTCTTTTCACCACTAAATGAGCCAATTTGCCCCTGCCCCAACTCACAGTTATTCTGAGTGGGATTCTTTCCGTCTTGAAAATACTCCTGTCTCATGGCTGTAGTTCTCAACTCAAGAGGCAGAAGGATTGTTGTTTATCACGCTTCCCAGATATATTAGTGTATTTCAGAAACACTAAGTATCTATTACCAAATTGCTTTTAATGGAAAGCATGTGTTTCCTGAGAGGATACTGCAGGAAAAGCATTCTAGGAAAGGGGAACAGCATGCGTAAGGCTCGAGGCAATAAAACTGACTTCAAAAATCTTGGAGTGGGCAGTTCTAGTGACTAAGCATATGGTCTTCCACACACTAGGATGTCTGGGTTTGCTTCCTGAATTTAAATAACATAAAAAGAGAAAAAAAAGTGTCAGCAGAAGAGAAATCAATCTGTTAGTTAAAAAAAAAAAGTAGATTTTGAGTATATATGCATGGGGGATCTTCAGGGAGCTCAGAGCCTCCTGAATTGTGTAGAATTTTTATATGTATATTATTGAGTATTTGTTTTGATGCTATATTTCTTTATTCAAGATGAAAGGGGAGATCATTTCTCCCCTCCAATCTTCGTGCAGAATCTTTTTATAGTGTAGTGCTCATGCACAGTTATACAAACTATTCAGAAAGCTCAGATTGGGACGGGGGGCAGGGGGACCTCATAGTACCACTAGCCAAACAATGCTGTGTTCTTATCCTATGTTCTTTCAAGGCTTTAGCCTGAATGGCCCATCCCTTTATCAGAATACCAAACAAGTGGTAATGGGACCTGACAGCATTTTAACCAGGGCAGAGCACTACAGGGGACCCTGAAGGAGATGGCATGGGATGCTCGTCCCTGGAGAACCTGAACTAGACATTGATTATGTATAAACCTGCCTGAAAGAAGACTGCCCGCTGCCCACTCTGGATGCCATATGTTTCTAGAATGTGGGGAGTCAATGTTTCTGGCTTGCAAAACTTTAAAGCTTAAGCTGTCTCAACCAAGGACAGGGTTCGCCAGGCTCGCTGAGAAGGACCCTGGGCGGATATGCATGGAGGGTCTTTAGGTAGCTCGGAGTCACCTGAATTTGTCGGATTTTTACAGGTGTGCACGTGCATTTTCCTGGAAAGTGGGAGGCTCCATTCTTTGTCACAGAGTTGGATGTGATTTAAGCTTTGGAGTTTTCCAAATGTTTACTGTTTATTTGTGGGATTGTGTTGGAGCAAACTATTTCCCAGGGCTTGATCGATGAGCAAGATAAGCCTCACATCCTCGAGTGCTCTTTCCTCTGTCCTAAGGAAAGTCCAGCTACTTTGGCTTCCAAAGCACATCTCAGATGAGTCACCTGCCTCCATCCCCATCACCAAAGCCACTGAACAGACTGTCTTCAGTCTCCATAAAACAGATTACAGCCTTCAAGCAGGTCTCGTCTATCCACACTTTCTCCAATATATTTTTCAGGGGTGTGTGTGTGTGTGTGTGTGTGTGTGTGTACTCCTGCATTTGTTGTGAATGCGTACACTCATAAGCTATGAGATGGTCAGAGAACAATCAGAAGGGTCAGCCATTGCCTTCTACTTTTTCTGAGTCAAGATCTTTCTTCCTTTGTTTCTGCGTATGACTAGCTGACCCACAGGCTTCCATGTGTTTGCCGGTCTCTATTGCCTATCTGTCATCAGGAGCACTGGGATTGCAGGTGCTTTCTCTCTGTGTCTGGCTTTTACATATGTTGTGCAGATTTGGATTCAAGTTCTTACACCTGTGCAGCAAGCACAGTTACCCTCTAAACCATCACCCCATGCATTAGTCTCCACTTCACAGAGCACCTTAAGTGAATCTCTTTAAATTACGAATTGTGTTTGGCCACTACGCTGAAAATTCTCCAAGGGTTTCTTGTTGTTTTTATGTGAGATGGGGACTTGATACATAGCCCAGGCTAGCCATGAGCTTACACTATCTCTGTATCCTTCTCCAGAGTGCTGTGATGACAGGTGTATATTACCACAGCCCAGCTTCCAGTGGGTTCATATAGCAAGCACCTTCAGTGTAGCTCAAGTTGTCCAGTGAGACCCCCGAAGCCCTCCATGACCTGTTTTCTTTGCACTTTACACCTTGTCAACGGCATCTCCTTGTCCTTGCTCCACTGCTCATCGGCCACACTGGCTCCTGCTCTCTTCATTCACTTCTTTCCAACTCCCTCTGACCTCCAGTACAGAAAATCACCTTTTCTTCTTTCCTTAGACTCTCTGATAAACCCACATGCCTCCCTGCAGAAACCCGGAGGATCTCCTCTTCCTTGTCTTCTTCCTGCCGGTCCTTTCAATGCCTGAACTGAATCTCAACCTCCTCTGTCTTCCACCCCATTCTTATTAGCAAATGGAAGAAGGGCTTGCTTGTACCCAGCCACTGACTGTTTATCTGCCCCTCGTTTGACATACTCCCTTATCTGCTTCTCCTTTTTAAAACACAAATTTGGAAGGTCTCCTCCTTAACCCAGACCCTGCTCTGAGGGATCACAGTGTCTCTCTCTACCCACTGGCCTGAACTCTTCTGCTTAGCCCAAATAAGAGGAGCTCATGGAACCTTACCTGTGAAGAGTAATAACTCAGTGCTTTGCTGGGTAAAGCCATGAGCTCTTGACTCATGGATCATACTTGTAATTCAAACCCCAGCAATTACACTGAGGAATGACTTTAACCAAAGTGAATTCTTCTCTCTGAACCTCAACTTCCTCAGCTACTAAATGGGTGCCAAAGAATCCTTTTCTCAAGCAACTGCTATGAAGAGATGAGATGGTGCTGTTGACCCATGATCTACCAAGCCTCGTGAAGTCTCCAAGAAGCTCAACCTGCCTATCAGTTCATGTAACCCATCTCATTGTGCCACGAGATTGTTCAAAAAAAACCAAAAAACAAAAAACAAAAAACAAAAAAACAAAAATCAAAAAACAAAACAGCAAGAAAACCTTGCAGTTCAAATTACAGAAAGCTGAATCCTCCCTGTCTGTAATATTCATGCATTTACTGAAACAATTGTCTCCACTCTAGCAAGTGGCAGGATGATTTGTAATGCAGCCATAGCTGACTAGAGCATTCCCCGAGCCTCAGTTTGCTTATCTGTAAAATGGTGCTACTAATGGCGCATGTCTTGTATAGTGTTATGAGGAATAAATGGTCACTCTGCACTTGGCACGCTGCAAGGTGTCAGTGCTGTGGATTCACATTGTCTTCCCGTATGTGTTAACAGTGAGAGTAAGTAGATGGGTTGGAAGAAAGCCTCTGGTTCATCATTTTGCAAATTGTTTTTGACTAATTGAATGAATAACATATATTTGTAAAGAAGCTGATTGCAATTTTTCACTGAAGGTGATTTGTCTACCAAGCTGGCAGACTCTTATTTCGAGATGAGGGGAGGTAGTATCAGTCGGTGTGTGCCAGTGAGCTCCTGCTTGGTTTATATTCTCACAACACGTAAGTGTAAAGGTTGATGGACATGGGCATTACAAGGGGCACAGGGACCACAGTGTGTACACACACGTGCACACCTGCAGTGTGTGCACCATGCAGAGGACTCGAATTGGTAACTGACACTCCCATTAGTTGACTTCATCCTTCCCTTCCAAGTCTAAATGCTTATATTTTCTCATCCGCGGATCGATACGGCTGGCAGATAAATGTCCACCACATCTGAACACTGAGATCCCCACTGGTCAGAGGACCTCTGCCCCCTCCTGGGATTCCTCAAGCCCAGCCATGCTGAGGAGGTGTCTGAGAAGTGGGCCAGACCACGCCTGAGCATCCAGCCGTCAGCGTACCAAATCAGATCTGATCGGGCCTGCAGAAGATAAATGAGCTGGAATCCCCCTAGCCCCAGATTTGGTCATCTCTTTATGAGCTCTGAAGGGCCTATTAGCAGCCCTGATGAGTGCTAAGGGAGATGAAGTCTGCCTCGAACAACGTTAGCTGGCAGAATCAAATCACTTCCAATCCCCCTAGGGGGAAGGAGACCGGCTGCCTTTCAGAGGCAGCATCCTCCGATCCCCGTTGCCCATAAGGTTTATATGAACACTCAGTTGGAGGGGGTGGGGGGACGTGGTAAGCACTTTTTTGCTGGTAGAATCGACTAAGAATTTCCTCATATATCTAATAGCTTCTCCTCGGGCAATTTGGTATCTCTGCTTAGACAGGTGCCTCTCATTTTCCCTGCTGAGGCTCAGCTTGGAAGGGGACTGAGTGTCCTTGAGCCCAGAGAGGATAACTGAAGCCAGCAACCCAGTCACCCTTTCTAGGTCCTGGACCCTCTCGGCTACAAGCTGCACACTCTTAAGGGCACTGAAAAAAAGTTTGTTCATGGAATCACAGGGCTGGGAATTTGAAGTTCAGCTCTTGGGAGTTGGGGAGTTGGGGATCTGCTCAGAGTCGGTTGGCTCTGAAGTGGGATAACTAAGCAGTGAAGCCTGTGGAGCCATGGGTGAGTCTTTTCCCTAGGACAGCGTGTTCCTTCCTGATGTACAGAGGATTTTAACGGAACTGCATGCATCAGACTCACGAGCTGTTCGTACACCAGGCTCCTGAGGTGTTCACTGTAACTCCCTGTCCTGCCTGCCTCTCAGAACATAAGCAAGTAGCTACTCTGTGTCTTAGAAAGAAGTACTTACCGGGAAGATACAGATAATAGCCCTACTCCTAAAAGGGAAAATGGTTGGCCTTAGGGCAGAACTTAGAGAGAAAGAAACCCTTACTCTATCCAACATCACTAAAGAAGACAGGGATGTGTCCCAACTCAGCAACTCTGTGACCTTTGCCTGCTCATTCACTTTCTCTCAGCCTCAGTCTTACAGCTGCAAAATGGGAACACTCTAACCACTGATTGATATAGAGGGCTGTTTTAAGAAGGGTATGTCATGTCTACGAGTCCCTGGCATCCAGTCCACAAAGTCAAACTGTCTGTTACCTTTTCCTTGTATTTCTGCCCCACAATATGAAAGTGTTTCTTATGGCCTTCTCCTCTGTCAGTTCCTCTTCTCTCTGGGTGTCTATTACTTAGAGCTATGACTTTGCTCTTCCCCCTCGATGGGGATCCCTTGGCCCTGGCATCCTCTCTGTTCAATAATCCCCTCAGCACCCTGTTGTTTAGATGGACACTGCTATCATCCTCCTCTTGAGGGGTGTCAATGTGTGTCACAGTGGCTTTATTCGCTGACTATCCTACATGAAGGAGAGATCCCCAAAGCCATTTGCTCTTTAGATAAGCTGAAATCCTATTGAATGAGCCAGTCGAGGGAACCTGCCTTCTAGGGGTTTCCAGGCAAGTGTAGCCACAAGAAATAAAACCAAAATCAAATGCAAATAAGCCATAAGATAATATCCACAATGTGACCATCTAAGAACGCACACCAATAGGCCAAGACAAGAAAAGACGATGCATCAAGTGAGACAAGCTTTACATCAGTCAAATGTTTAGGTTAAGGGTCAACTTTCAAATCAGGCTTTATTCAAGGACTCAAACTCTGAAGCACAAGGATATGAAGTCTGCCAAAGAAGCACCTTTGCTAAAAGACAAGGGCAGCAAGTTTCTCCAGGCAGGGGAATAAGGCACATGAAGGTCCTGAGGCAGGTGACAACAGAGTAGGTCATAGCTGACAAAAGGATTAATGTCCCTGGAGTGGCTAGTAAAAAGACTTATGTGTGGTAAATGTGTAAGAGGGGCAGGGACAAAGGCAAGTTCAGATTCCAGGGCTCAGAAAGATAACACAAATGTTTAGGTTAAAGAATGGTTCACAAGCCAGGTCCAACCTGCTGTCTGTTTTGAGACTACCAGAATGTTAATTAGAACACAGTTACATCCATTGGTATGCATATAATATATTATATGTGACATATTTATTATATATTTCTTTTCAACTAACTTGCAAGAATGACTAGTTGTTTCCAATAACTACCAGACCAAAAATCCTAGATACATATAGATAGATCTGGTTATAAGTATAGAGATAGGTTAATAATCTTGCCCTTGACCCAAAAGTGTGATGACCCCTGGATTTAGGGTATGCAACCAGAAGTTCGTTGGAAGATTATTTTAAGCAAGGGAAAACATTTGATTAGACACACAGAAACTTGTCTGGCACACATCAGCTCTTCATGTACGTTTGTCGAATGAATCAGTGGATATTTAGATAAATAACGCTCCATTATCCACCACCATATCATATTATCCCCTCTGCTAGCACAAATAATCAGGAGGTGGTGGTGGTTAAAGAACTGAGGGAGCCTCCCATCCATCCAGGCAGACTGCATTTTTCACAGCACTAACAGCTGACAGATACTTAGAAAATTGAATGTTTTATGCAGCCTCGGATTGGAAATAGCAGTGTGGTTTTCACCACAGGGAACCCTCTTAATGTAAATCCAACCCAATTACACACATGCAGGCAGCCACCGAATTTACAGCAAGACTGAGTTTTGCCCAGCAGCCAGTGAAGCACAGCTCTGGAGAGAGCTGAGGATGATCTCCTGGGGAGGGTGTAGGAGCCACAGGAGGCATCTCTACTGGGGGCAGGGCAGCTCTGAGTCCTGGGTAGAGGGTGCACACTGCCCTACAGAACCTGAAAGAGAAGGGATGAAGTGACTATGCAAATACACAGCAGGCTGCCTTCTGCAATTGCAAAATCATGAAGAGGGGAAATTGCTGGAAAACCAAAAGTAACTTTTTCCTCGGGCTAGTTGCAGAGAACCAAGGCCTTCAAGAATGGAGCTCCTTCAAAACTCAACTGCAAGGAGCCTTGGGAGATGGCCCCAGGCAAGGGGGGCTGTGCAGACTGATAGGCTGAAAGAATGGCCCCAAGGAATGATGTGGTTAAGGTCACATATCACAATTCCTCCACGGTCTTACACACCAGACGGACTGCAGGTTCCTCGATAAAAACACCATCCTCTGAAGATGTAGTCTTGTTTGGTATTGGAAGAGCCTTTGCTCAGATATGAGATGGCAGAGATGTAATTTTTCTATTTACTTTTCTCTCATACAATACATCCTGACCAAAGCTTCCCCTCCCTTCACTCCTCATCAAGTTCCCTCCACCTCCCCTCTCTCCCAGATCCACTCCTCGCCATCTCCCCCCTTATGAGAGCAGGCCTCCCATGTACATTAACTGAACACAACACAACAAGGTACCATAGGACTGGACACAAACCCTCACATCAAGGCTAGGTGAGGAACCCAGTAGAAGGAAAAATGTGCCAAGAGCAATAGGTCCAACGTCAAGCCTTCTTCGTCTTCCCCTAACTTCTGATGGGGACCACCAGTCCTTGGTATTTCTTCAGTTGTAGCTATAACACTACAGTCCCTAATTCTACTGTCACATGACCTTCTCCCAGTAAAGATAACAGTCACTGGGTTAGAGAGTTCACCCCTTGACTTCCTCCAAACTTGATTATACCAGTAAAACCCCTGCTTCCTTATAAGGTTTCATTTCTAGGTGCTGGAGACCGGGATTTGAAAATACTTTATGGGAATAAAGAATTCAACTACAGATCTACAGATTGAAGCCTTCTAGATGGATTCTCTGGAAGTCAGAATCCATGGCTGGGACTTGGCCTTGCTCCAACAGACTAGAGAAGGTGCTAGAAGAAAGTAGTCATATTCCTTCTTGTGGAAGAGCTCAGGGCATGGGTAATTGCACGTGTTTGCTCATAATTAGACCAGATCGCAGAAACCCAACCTACCACTGGTTTTAGGCATCTAACACCCTTTAATCCCAGAGGGAAGACTTTCTATGCCTTGTTGCCCAGTACCTCCCTAAGATAAATATTTCCCTCTCAACCTCTTCACTACTCTAGGTCTCTGGTGTTTAAACTCTGCTCTTTAAACTCCCTTCCTTATCAGACTATCTAAACCCCACTACATCAAAAGCCAATTCTCTTTTCTCTCTGTCTCCTTTCATGGTCCATGGAAGGGCCTAAGACAATGCTCACATTCTAAGTCCAAAGTAGTTCTTCACAAAGGAAGAGTGCTCTGTCAGCAGTTACTAAGATTTGGCTAAGCCACATTCCCAGAGTGAAGCCACCTCTCCTTATCTCTGATGGAAGTCCTCCTCCTGCTCAAGAAGCATCTGATCAACAATTTTTAATGTAGCAAATAGAGAATCAAGAGTCACAGCAGCGGCTGGAGCTCCTCTCCCTCTGCAAACCTTTGCCAAGCAGTGAGATCAGCACCTACGTTCTGAAACGTCCAGGCGGGACAGTTCCCTGATAGGTCTGTAACTTAATTTTAGATGGAAACTTTCACTCAAACCTAAGAGATGAGGGAAAGCAAAAGACATCTGCATCAGCACGTCTCAAATTACCATGTGCATACAGATCACCTGGGCTGCCTGTTAAAATGCAGATACCTATTCAAAATGTCCTGGCTGGGGTCTGAGAGTCTGCATCTGTAACAAGGTTCTTAGAGATGACCAGGATCTGAGTCTTCTTGGATATCGTGGATCTACAGGAGCCACTCATTGTCTTTACAGTGGCCTACATAGAACTCTGTGTGTTTGTTCTGGCCAGGAGAAAGCCTTATTGTCATGTGCACCCTACTACACAGTAAGAAAAGAAAAAAAAAACCCTGGAATCCCCGCACCATTCACAAATAAGCATTTGTAAGTCTGTTAATGTTTTTCTAAACTAGTGTTTATTCCAACCAAGGCCTTGCTCTGAATATATCTTTTTAAAAAATATATTGTTCTAGAAGAAATATCTCTCTTCAGTTCCATAATATATCTTCTTTGCTTTTGGCTCTCTATAGAGGTCTATGTGAAACCCAGTTGATTCAACACTTGCTACAAGCTAAGGAGAAAGCTGGAGAAGCCGAGGCATGAGGAAGATTTGTATTAAGCTGGCAATTTATTTCAGGGCAACACACCAGCCTTCTTGTTGCCAGCTGACTTCTTCTTCATTGGTCCCCATCACTGATGATAAGTAATGAGTGATCCTTGTGGAGACTCAACATGGAGTCAAATAAACTTGCTTCCTCGCTCACCCTAAACCATGTCTGCTGCTATTTAAACTGGGTGTTCCTCAAAGCCACTGGGGAATTCACCAAACTCAAGACAGCCTGTGAGGCTCCTCACAGGGGGATGCCCAACGCCCGTTCCTTTTCCTGTTATCAAATCATGAAGGCAGAAGAGAAGAAGCAGAAGGATGGAATCCCTCAATTACTGATCCTGGGGTCTCCCAGAGAACTACTGCCTACTCATGTCCTGTGTGAAGCAACTCCCTCTCCTACAGTCCAGATATGGACTCTTCACTCCTGATAGTAAGAAAGGGTGTGGCCACTGCTGAAGAGAAATGGTAACTTCCAAATAAACCACAGTGGTGCCAGAATCAGTCCTTATCTCAGTCCAGAAGCCCCCAACCTATCAGCAGCAGCAGAAGGGAAATGGACGAGGCTGTATGCCATGCATGGCTATGGTATCTGAAAGGGCCAGCTCCTTCAGATCCTGTAGGGACTGTGGTTCTGTAATGAAGACTCAGTAACCACCCAGGTTCTAACTTAGCTCTCACTTTTAATCAACTGTAACTAAGTTTCTGAGACAAGGTTCTTAGCTTCCTATGCCTTGGCCTCTTCACCTGTAAACCACACAAAGCTGCTGTAAAGGGAAAAGGAAGTAATGTGTTATACTGTCCTAAGTCTTTGGCTTATAGTAAGTACTCAAAAACTAGCAAGAACTATCACATTTATTTTCTTATTCTTATTTATTCCTCCTACCAATACAAGCTTACCAATTTCCCCCTTCATAACATCTTTTTCTCCAATCTGGGTTTAGAGAAACACTATCCAATACTACAGTTGTCTTTTTCTTTTCTCTTCTTTTCTTTTTATTTTAACTTATTTTCCTCAGTGGTATAGCCAGGTTATCAAAATTTTTCTAACGGAATAGCCATTGGAAATAAATCTCCTTGAATTCTAGAACAAGTTTATTTTGGATCAGCGAATAAAGAAGTCTGATCTTAAGAATGAAACTAAACAAGAAGCTTAGTATGTTCTAAGAGCTTGGTATAAAGAAATATCATGGTCCTAAAAAAGCTCAATGTTACAAAACACAAGTGTATCTGTCATGGCTACATGGTGAACACACACACACACACACACACACACACACACACACACACACACACA
>JANHMN010000002.1:220613670-220627233 GCA_030674055.1 Rhabdomys pumilio
ACACACACACACACACACACACACACACACACACACACACACACACACGCCTGTCATTGTGCCATACACAGTGTGGGAGACACAGTACCAACCAGAAAGAGTTGGATTCAAATCTCAGTTGTTGCTTACATGGGTAGTGTGGCTTTGACAGGTTTCTTCACATCCAAAATCTTCTTGCTTTTTTGAGCAGTGGTTACTCTGTTTTGTGAGAATAAAGCATGCATCAGAGTGATAAACAGTAAAGGCTGATGATATCAGTCTGCCCTTTCACTCTTCCTACTGACTTGCCTCTCCATCTCCTTTCCTTTCTCTCCCCCTCATGCTTTCTCCCTCTTTAAGAAACATCCTTAACATTGATTTGTCTGCTAGTTATTCTGGAGAAAAGTGATCCCATCCTTCACCATCCCTGATGAAGTGTCTCTTTACTCCAGCCCTTGATCACTGAATGAAGGAAATTGTCACTGTGGGAATTGTAGAGCAACTAAGTCACACAAAGGGGTAGACAATGAGATTATTCTCCAAGGAGGTTGTACATGAACTGGACGTTAAAGTTTCTTAGAGCAGAGGAAGGAACTGGTACATGAAAAATACAGGAACTCCCTAGTACAAAGGCATGGAATCTCAGAGGCATATAATGTCCTTCTCCCTAATACCATCAATTCCCCACAAAGCAGTTTCCACTCCTGAGACCACTCTGCTCTTCTCTGTAAGCCCCCACATCATGGTCCAGACTTATGCCTCTCACTCTTGATCATTTTTTCTAGCATGAGTTAACTTAGCCCGGGTTGCCAAGTTCTCTGCACCACATGGCCTACCCACTCATCCCATATACTTTGAAAATTAATCCAAAGGGGGCACCTATGTCAGAATCACTTAGAAGGCATTAAAACATCGGTGACCATATTCCTACCCATGATTTACTGAATCAGATTGGGGAGAGAGGACACAGCAGGAGCCTGCATTTCACAAGATCCTCGTGGGCTCTGCTAAACACTCAAGACCACTATTCTTGTTTCCTTGACATTGATACATAACAGCTTACCTCTCCTGGGAGTTTGTTGAGTACCCTTTATATACCAGGCACACTGCAAAAGATTTTCACATACATCATCTTTTCAAAGGGTCATTAATCTGTACACTGGTCTGAGCCAGGTCCAAACATTCTTAAGCTTAATTCTCTCAACAACTGCATCAAACAACTACAGTGCATGTCAGAGAAAAAAAAGAATCCCTGCCTGTGTGAGACAGGGGACCAGCCAGTTTTGAGGATAAACAGAACAGCAAGAAGCCTGTGGTGCTGTCCTGGGATCTGGGTATCAACCAAAGACTGTCTTTTGTTTATGTTGCTGGAGCAAGATGAGACAGATGTTGGCAGCATCACAACATAGGATCAGCTATTTTCCCTACTGGAGCCTCTAATCCACTAAGAAGACTGCAACCCTACTGGTACCCCACCTTGTTAGTGCCTAAGTATCCCATGCTTCACTTTAGACACACCCAGCGGAAATCCTGACATGTGGATATTAAAGTTGCCCAAGACAGCAGAAGTGCTGTGAACTGAGGTCTCTGGGGCAAAACCAACAAATAACATTTCCTCTTCCCTACCCCACTAGAGGGCACAGCCTCCCTGCTGGGACTTCCTCCCAGCTACAACTTCCCAACTACAACTCAGGCAAAGGTGTCCTCCTTTGTATTGGAAGGGTCTGCTTGCTTCTATATCAAGCCTGACTGAGCTACACTTCTAAGTATCCAGTGCTGGGTTATGAAAAGTTGCCGGGCTAAGAAGGGCTTGGCACACCTCCACCCCTTTGTTAGAAGGAAGTACCTAAGGCCCATTGGCTGAGCTAATACCTGGCAGCTGTCAGATCCGTGACATCAACTTGATAGTTTTCCTGAGCACTTATTAGAGCCCAGGTCTGTGGAAAGCCCTCAGCATGGATTATCTCATTCTATCCAGTCTTCATTTAGCTGCCTGCACACAGAGCTGATCATAGAATATCCTTACTTGCACTCTTCAGTGAGCTCCCACTGTGCTTACAAAAAAATAAGACCCAGCCCTGCATATATTCTCTGAGACCATGCAGGACCTAGGTCCACACATCTCTGTCTGACCCCCTCTCCCTCCCCCTACTACACTCTAGCAAGCTACACTCTGATGATCACTACTGGCTGATGGGGGCACTTGTCAGGGCTCAGTATGAGCCTGTACTTGTTTTAGAGTCTGTGGCACAAGTTTGTGGGCTGCCTCTGATATTGAGTGGCTGTCCCCACCTCCCTGGTTGTCATCCGGGCTGGAAAACACGAAGGAGCCAATTATTATTCACTGTGACTTCACACAAACCACACAACGACACAGACATCCACCCAGAGCGCTGCTCTTTTCTGCTTTTAAAAGCTTCTTCGTTGCTCATGCTACTCCTTGCCAGAAACCCCTAGTGGATTCTCCTAATTAGTACAGTTCCCCTGTAAGAGCAATATAACTAACTCCAACCAACCAAAGAGCCTTCTCTAAATTAAAAGGGCCCTGGCTTCTCTGAGACACATGGGATATCTACCCTGAAGGAAATGCAATAATGTCCACCCTCACTTACCCAGGAAATTCTTTCACTACAGTGGCCAGACAATCGACAGTCTATCTTGGCATTTAACAGAAGGGAAGACTGAGGCTCAGGGATATGAGACAACTTGCCCAAAGTCAATAAGACTTGCATGAAGGAGAGGCCAGATCTGTGTTGAAGAGGTTACTGTGGGGCGACCTGAGCCCTCCTCTTCTAAGAAGCAGCCGTGTTGCAGTCTCTAAAAGCTAAATTCTGTCTTGTAGCTTTGGCCAACTATGAGAGCAGGCTCAGCTTTACGTCTGATACCTCTACTGCCTGATCTCTTTTCTCACGTTTTTTTCCATATCTTTAATTGCGTGTTGTCCAGACTTTCCTATCCATGACCACACCAAAGAGAAAGGTGATTCCAAGCGTGAGCCCTGGTTACCCCACAAGACGGGTGCCATCCTCCACAGCTGAAGTACAATACCAGGCTGGTGATTTCTCCCCTGGCCTTTGCCCAATGCCCCGGTTAACAGCATCTTTCATCAAGGGTTAAAGTTAAAACCGCTTCTTGGGTTTTCTTCCCCCAGCGTCTACAGCTTTCAGTCCATTCTGGATAGGAGCACCCAATATTCTGAGGCCTGAGACTCACCCCCAACGCAGGGAAGACAGTCTAAGCTCTTACTTTGCGTTCATTCTGTCTCCTGTAATCCTGTGTCTCCATAATTTCTTTGATCACCTGCATCTTATACTGTCCTCAGGAGTTGCTGGAAATTAGGTTGGCTGGGCCCTGCCCCAGGATATTTTCATATGTTTAGGGTTTACAACATAATATTTATATATACATATGCAGGGACAATAACTACCCACTCATGCACATTAGCGTCTCCATTATTTTGCATGGTTTTCTAAAATCTACTCTTTGAGGAACTCCTCCCCGTGAACTACGGTACTAGTAACTACATTGACCTTGTGCTATGTTTGCCCTCCAGACTGATGAGTCCTGTGTTACTGGCTGTTATTTTAAGATTTTACATATAAGTGAGGTCCTGTCATATGTGTTTTTCTATATCTGGTCTGTATTATTTAGCATGTCACCTAGGTTCCTTCATACTGTAAATGACAGGATTTCTTTCTTTTGTAAAGATGAATAGCAACGCATTGTCCACAGATAGCTTACACTACAATCTCAACCCATTCATCTGTTGATCCATATTTGTGCTGTTTAAATTCTTGGGTATTGTGAATCATGCTACAGTGAACACATGGACACAGATATTTTTACATGCTGCTGACTTAATTTTCATTGAGACCACACCAAGCAGAGATTTTACTGGATATATGGTAGTCCAACCTTTTTTACATCTTGAGAAATTTTCATAATTTTTTTTATAATGTTGTACTAATCTACACTGGCACCAACAGTGGACAAATGTTTCCTTTTCTCCCTGTCTTTGCCAGCTTTGCTTATCCTTGCCTTTTTGATGATAGTGACACCACACTAAGTATGAGAGGGTATCCTGTTGAGCTTCCTCTTTACATTTCTCTCACGGTTCAAGATACTACTTCTTGATAAAGTATCCAGGCAATTCAAAGTCCATGGGGGTCTGAGAACCACTTATTATATAATACAGATGCCTACCTAGGACTGAAGCCAACCTCCTTCTTTAGCCTCACCTTCCTCATATGCCCTTAAAATGCCACGTTAGCCTTTTGGTCATAAGCCTTCTCTCTTTATCACTGAGGAACGCCTGTCCTTCTTTGCTAGCAACTTGCTTAGCATACCTGAAAAAAAAAAACCCTTCCATGCCTTTCAAATGAAGCAGTGTTCATGCTCCCTCTGTGCCTAACAGCCATTTGCTTGTCATTATATGATGTAGCCTCATTTCTTCACTGAAGCCAGAGAACCCGGAGCCATCTAGGCCTGGTCTTCTGCCTTTAGACTGTATGGGAGGGCAGGAGGATGGGTAAGAAAAGAAAAAAATAACAACATATGAGGCTGATGTCTCCATCCGGATTTTGCAGGTAAGGATAACAAAGCTTGCAAGAAAAAGTAGTACTTATGCACTCACTATGCTTCAGATTAATACAGAGCTGGGCTTCAACCCCTGGCCCTTCTGACTACAAAGGTGTTGTTAAAGGTATGACATGGAGAGCTTCAGACAATGGTCATTAAGCAGCTGATGATGAACCAAAGATGCAATTCTACAGCTGGGCATCTCCAATCCCGTTAGTCTCCTCTTTCTTGAGCACATGCATTCCTCTGAGCCATGCCTTCTATCCGGAGTGACCCTGGTCTGAACCCCAGCATTATCATATGTTTGAGATCCATTCACCACTTAAATTTGCAGGCTTGCTTTCCACTCCCACAGAAACATAGTCAGAAATGACCCTGCACCAAACACCCATCAGAAACCTGTGTGCAATCTGTCTTTATTACCACGAAGAAAGGTTGTCCTGAGAGGCACAGAGCAGGAGGTGGAGGAAGGAGAAATTAATTGAATGTCAAGTTTCAACTGTTGAGTCACTAATCTAATCGGTGACAACTTTAGCCTTTTCGATGTACAGCTTAGCTTTCCAAAAATTAGAAATATCCTCTTTTCCAAAAAGCTATTGGAGAAGAGATAATTACCCCCAATACAATCTGGGCTTATTCTCAGAGTTGTGGGCTTTTTTTTCCCTTTCCTTTTAAGCACGACAACATTTCCTACATGTGTTCAATGAAGCTGAAAATGCTATTTTGATAATGGGCCCACAGAACGTTTAACAGGCCGGGATGACAATGTGAGACTTTCTTAGGGAAACAGGAAGCAATGGAAAGCTATTATAGGACTCATTAATGGGGACTTGGGAGTCTGCTGGAGACACTGGCGCAATTCTCAGCTTTACTGTTTTCTTAATAAGGCTCTTTGGAGATCAGATTCAAAGTGTCATGTCACCACAACCTGGGCCCTCAGCCCTGTCTTGCACTCAACCGGAGCCTCCCAGTTATCCAGATAGAAGCCTCCTTCCTCAACCCCTCCACTCAGTCAACCAATGTTGCCTGAATTCCTACCATGGGGAAGTTTCTCTCTGATGTACTGACAGTGAGCTAAAAATAACCTTTGTCCCTATAATTCCCACCCCAGAAAAAGACAGACAAAAAGGAGAGAGGGTTTTTTTCGGAGACAGGATCTGTGAACCAGTAGCACATGGTCTGTGGGAGTAGAGAATACGGAGCAGTCAAGTTCATGGTCTTGAAAGATGAGTAGGGTTTTTTGCAGTGTGAGAAACTGAGCCTCCTTCATCTGGCTTCATTCCTACTCTCTTCTCTGAACTGAGGCCAGAAATAAGGAATATACTCCAACCATGGAATCACATGCTCAACCTTGGAAAGAAGAGTGAAGTCCAAGCCTTGGAAATTCACTGACTGAAAATAGCTCACTAAGGAGGAGGCAGAGCCATTCTGTTAACCAGAGTGAAGAGGGAGGATGCTGGGCAGGAGAAAATGGGATCTGTATACCAAGCAGGTAATCTCTTAGAGCTGCCAGCAGAAGCCAGGCCAGCTCTGGAGCTTCTCTGGTAGGATCCTGGAGCTGGGCTCCGGAGGGAGTTACTTCCAGCAAAGTCAGTCTCCATTAGCCTTGGTTTCCTAAGTCAAAGCCAACTCTCTTCTAGACAAAGGGAAGCAAGCACATCTTTCAAGACCTTGGGTCTCTTAGAAGACAGGGAAGTAAAAATTACTCTAATCTTTCTTTCTGGTTTCTGGAATAACGAAAAGGAAAACCAGCCAAAGCTGAGCATATGTGAAAACTAAAGTGTGTTAATAACAACATTCTAGGGCTGGAGAGATGGCTCAGTGGTTAAGAGCACTGACTGCTCTTCCAGAGGTCCTGAGTTCAAATCCCAGCAACCACATGGTGGCTCACAACCATCTGTAATGAGATCTGATGCCCTCTTCTGGTGTGTCAGAAGACAGCTACAGTGTACTCATACATAATAAATAAATAAGTCTTTTTTAAAAAATAACAACATTCTATGGGAGATGAAGAATGTAGAGTTCCATAACCCTTGAGAAGGGAATGACTAACGTCACTAAGCTATGAGGGAAAAGTCAGGCAAACTCGGAGAGGAAGGCATATGAGGCTAAGACACAATCTTCATGTAAGGTAATCATGCTGAGTGGCCCCAGTTCAAAGAACTGATAAGCGATTGTTTGTTTGTATGGTGAGTTGATGTACATAAGTACCCTCTCACACAAATAACCTAACACTCTAAAGACAAAGATGTAAATAAGGTTGATGTTTGAGAAAGTTTGTGGTCCTAAGAAACAACTTCCAAATTAGCTTTAAGGCTAAGAAAAGAAACTGTAACTATGAAGTCCATGAGTGTCCATTGGGCTGATAAAATTAAAAGTCTTCTAAAGGAGGAAGGGAGAGGCTGTGCGAGTGGTCCCCAGTTAGCAAAGCCCTATGATATGTACAGTCACATGGAGAATGAGATGCTCTTATCCCTTTAATTGATGTCCCTCTCATGGAAGCCTCCTCCACCCAAGTTCAGTAAAAGCCCATGGTTGAGTTTTCCTTGTGGTTGTTTTGGTTTGGTATGTCAGTTAATTTTGTTTGGTGAAAAAAAAACACGAAGTGACTGGTTCTGACGTCAAAATCCGTGTGGTTCAAAACAATGATCGCATGTTAGGGAACAGGAGGCCCGTGAGTCAGAGAGATTATGGAAATGCAGCACGATGTTGGGGAGGAACACAGAACTGGGGACACTTGAGGGCACCTAACCCAATTTCAGCAGGCAGAGCACTTCAGCATTTGAGTTACACAAAGCGAGCATGAAAAAAAATGTGTAAATAAATTAGTTCAAAGCACTCAGATTTTTACTCAACTTTACCTTTTGATTTTCAAATAGCCTTTTAGCTTTGTGCATGTAACTAGAACCTCCCCTAATACCTTTTTCGTTCATAGAAAATTCTTCCTGTATTATGTTGTCCTCATTTTCATAGTGCTGGGGTTTCTACATCAGCATTTGGTGGGAGTACCGGAACGCTTCTGTCGTAAGTCAGAAGTACTGGCATCTGTCCTGAAGTCCCATGAAATTGGAAACAAACACTGATGAAGCGGTCACAGGTAGAGATGAAGAGAATAAACGGTGCTTGGCACTTGAGAAGAGAGCAAGGCTCTGACACCACAGTATGTGGTGGTGACATCACATCTCCTGAGCTCCATGGATGTGGGAATTCTGCTTATGCCACTTTTTTCTCTATATTCCCCAGAATCTAGAGAAATAGTTGGCAAAGCACACACATATTGTCTAGAGCTCTATGGATATAGTCGTACTGTTCATAGTAATGAAGATTCCATCAAAAGGCAGAGTCGATTCTCCAAGTCACAGAATTCCCAGGGCCAGACTAAGAATTCAACTGAATTTGAACTCACGGCTCCCTGATTTTCTGAGGACACTGATCTTTCTTCCTCCTTAGAAAGCTGAGATTCCTGTTTCCTTAGTCCCAATTTGCTGCTTGCAGTGATAGAATCATCAGCAACACTTACAGCAGTGGTTTCCCAGTGAGAAGAGATATGATTGCATTTGGAGCTAGACAAATGGATAGGACCTGGGAGTCTGCTTGTTTAACTTGTGCCTGTGCTATGGCTTGACTAATCTCTGTTGGAAGCACCACTTTGGTGGTCAATTCAGATCTCTACAGATGCTCTTTTACCCACGTAGCATGTTCTTTGGCATGCATAGAAAAGTTAAAATTTCCTGAGAAACTGTGATACCTTAGAAACCTTTAACTAGTGACTGACAGGTGAAGTCCTGTGAAACTCACACTAGCCTATATCCCATTTCTCCAGGCCTCATGCTCAGGAGCAGTTGGCCAACACAAGATGGATTCCATGGGTTTCTTTTACTGATGCTATTGTTGCTGGTGGTAGTGGCAGCGGTGGTGGTTGTTTGGTAGGTTGTTTTTTGTAATTTTTTTTGTTTGGTTGATTTGTTTGTTTGTTTGTTCAGGTGTGTGTGTGTGTGTGTGTGTGTGTGTGTGTGTGTGTGTGTGTGTGTCTTTTAATGAATTAAAAATAGACTCTTCTCCCAAAGGATACATTCCAACCACAGTTCCCCATCCTCCACTCCTCTCAGCTCTGCCTCCCAACTCTCCCCACCCCCAGATCCACTCCCAAAAAACCAGGCTTACAAGAGACAACAGACAACAACCAAACACAATTGTTTGTTCATTTTAAGAGAGAGAGAGAGAGAGAGAGAGAGAGAGAGAGAGAGAGAGAATGAGAGAGAGAGAACATGATGTTCGGGTACTTAGGGAAAGGAGAGTCTCTGTGAATTGAGGAAGAGGAAAGAATATAATTAAAATATGTAGCATAAAATATTTTAATTAAACATTTTTAAAAAGAGATCAATATGAATTTACTCTGTGTCAGACTTTGCCTATGCCCTTACTTTGCTTGGCTTTCCCCTATTTCCTTTTCCTTCACTGGTTCACTACAAATGATTCATACTTAAAGGTCTGATTCTGTGCAGTCTAACTTAAATGATATTTCCTTCATTGTTTACATCCTACCCTACTCAGACCTGGTCATAGAGAGAACTGGATATAAGTACCCAAAACGCAAACGGCTAAGCAACATAACTTGGGCTTTTATTTAAAGGAAGCTTTTATCTACTTCCAAAAACAACATAGATTTTGAGTTTGCTGTGCTGAAATAATTGGAGACCAGTGAGATCTGTCATTCTCTTCCAGAAAGGTCAGAGTTACCTTTGGGGATCATGCAAGACTGAAGCCATCTTGAAAAGCATCATGAGAAGCTCTCCCTCTATCTGGCTAGCATAAAACCAGACCCATATTTCCATCCTTACTAACATTAGCCCCTCTGTTTCCTCATGTCCTTTGTAAAAGAAATGCATAAAGATGAAGTTTATCTGACAATGTTTCCTTTCCTTTTCTTTTTTAAAACATTTTCAAAGAAGAATTTAGACAAGAGAAGAAAATGTATTTCTTCATAGGGAACTGCATGACTCTGTGACACATCTCCCTGTTGTGAAATCCAAGCAACTGTCATAAAACATCTAGAAAAAAAGGGAAGAAAGGGACAAGGTGCCTTGAAGAGGAAGCACTAGCTATGTATTCACATTTCTATGGAAACAGGCTTATGCAGCCTGGGACTTGGCTGACTGTGGTCAGAAGGACATGAAGTCAGGTGCCTGGCAGCTGGTGAGAGGTGCTGGAGCAGCAGTTTGCAGGCATGGCACAGAACTTTCCAAACCCTATATCTCTGTGTCAACAGCAGATAGAACTTTAAGAGGTTCCTCCTGTCCATAGTCCAGCTAGAGCCATGGCGGTCTCCATCCATGTGTGCTTGCAAATGGGGTCTCCTTCGTATGTTCTCCTTCTCCAAAGTACTGTTCCAGAGAGCATAAGATAAAGACATCAGAGAGAGCAAACAATACTGGAACAGAACCAGTGATTAAACGAGAATAGTGTTTCGAGTGTACTAAAGGAACTAAGTAGGTTGACTCCTGTACTGCCAGACAGTTTCTATTGGAACATTGGTCATATCAATTAGTAGCAATAAGAGGAAGAAGGAGGAGGAGAGAGAGACAAGGAGGACGAAGAGAGAGACAAGGTGGAGGAGAGAGAAGGAAGAGGGGGAAGAGGCAGAGAAGAGGAGGAGGAACTTTAGAGCTTGTGAGCAGACTGTAAGTATTGTACTAATGACTAGGAAGAAAAGCATACTTTATTATAGTAAAACTAGTGTCTGCATATGGAATGGATGGATCTCCAGGTGGGGCAGTCTCTGGATGTCCTTTCCTTCAGTCTCTGCTCTACTCTTTGTCCCTGCATTTCCTTTAGACAGAAGCAATTCTGGGTTAATATTTTTGAGATGGGTGAGTGGCCCCAATCCTTCAACCAGGGGCGGTGCCTAACCTCTGGATATGGTCGATACAGGTTCTAGAAAAAAAGGAGAAGAAGATGGGATAGGAGGTTTGCATAAGGGAAACCAGAAAGGGGAATAACATTTGAAATGTCAGTAAATAAAATAACCAAATATGAAACAAAGTAAAAATGAAAGAAAACATCACATTTACTGAAATTTACTGAAATAAAAAAAAATAAGTCATATCTAATGGTTACATAAGTATCAAAATCATTCACCCTGAGAGGAAGCAGTCTGACATCTTTATGGTTTATGTTATTGATCTGCAAGTCCTAATATCGGCAATAAAATGAGGGGGGGGAAGTAATTGATTTAAAAAAATTATTGATAGCGACCAAAAGCCATCCATGAAAAAGTTTTCAGAAAAGTTTTTATATTGTAAAACAAAGTGATTTGTCCAAATAATTTATAAAATATTTAAGAAAAGCAGAGAGCTGACATTTAATGTACGTGTATGCTGAGTGCCTACTGTATACTTCTGTGTCGCAGCCTATCATCTTAATACAGTGCATAAAGTTCTATTTGTGGAGACAATCTGACCCAAGCATGGATAGATTTAATGCCTTAGGTAAAGTCACTGAGCCTCTAAGGGCTGGAATGTAAAACCTGAGGATGGCTTCCCTACAATGACATTATTTGTATACTAAAACCTGATTCTTCTGGGAACGTACAGCAATGTAAATGGTGCCTTTAGTGAGCATTTCTTATGTGTCATAAATTGCATGATGACTGAATAATCGTGATCTCTCTGAAGATCGGTACGTATCCTTTGGCATTTTCAGGTCTATGTATATTTCATCAATAAGTAAAAATGTAAGCACTAGCAAATGCCCCACTTCCCATAAATACCATTAACCACATATAATCCACAAGCAGAGAAGCATTTGAAACCAGCGCTGTTTATTTCTCAAGTGAAGAAACTAAAATTTATAGGGAGAAAGACCTCAGCAACATGGCGGAAGAAGGGTTCTCATCCTCGTGGGATCATCAGTTTGAACAATTATCTAAGTGTGAAGATTGTTTCACAGGAGCTAAAAGGAAATCGTTGAAGGGCTATCCCTGGGGAGGGGGGCACTAGAAAAATAAAGGTATTTCAAGAGGTCAGGAAGGACAGCTTTCCATTATTCTCCCTGAAGCCTGGACAGAATAGAGAGAAAAAAGTGGGAGATACACCTCATGTTGCTTCCTACCGAGTACAGGTATCAAGTCTTTTGGATAAAGGACATCAACAATAGACTCACTCAGGGACACGACTGGGAACAAACCCAGAATCCTTCGGCTGGCTAACTGGTGATTTGATCATTCTGCAAATGCTATTCTATAAGAATATAATTGAAGCTTACTTCTTCATACAGGGGAAACAGCTCATGGCCATAATACCAAAATAATATGGAAATATAAGGCTATCAAAGAGAGGCAAAAGCACTAGTGACTCAACTGTAAAGATATAGATATTTATGACTATTCAACAGAATCCTAAATAACTGTCTAAAGATAAGAATATGGTGGAATTCAGAAAATTCTAAAACTAAAGTTATAGTGAACAAATCATTTTCAACCTTACTATAACAGTCAAATGATATAGTATTAAAAATAACCATAGCTGAGATAATTTGATAATCAGAATGCAATACCTAAAATATGTATATTCTCACATCAAAATATAAAATCAAATATAAAGTATTTTACACATGGTTGAAGTTAAGTTGTAAAATAAATTGTTATAACTATAAAATGTTTTACATTCGTTTCATGTCAACCACAAAGGGGGAAAAACTATATTAAAGACAAAAGCAAAGAGTATTTTTAAATGTTCAGCAAGTGACAAAGGAAGGCAGCAAGAGAGAGAGAATTCAACAAAGGAACTACCAAACAAAACTTCACAAAATAGAAACAGGAATTCCTTAACCATCATTAATTGCTTCCATTGTAAAATTATTAAAGTCTCAAAGCAAAAGACATAAATTTTAAAAGTGCCAACTTTATGCTGTCTACAAAAGACTTGTTTTAGCTTTAAAGACACATGTGAGCTGGAAGTAACAGCCAATCTGTAAACAACATTCCGTGCAAATGAGAATCAAAAGGAAGCAGGTTTGACTGCTTCTAAATCAGACAGAGACAAAAGCTGTCACCAGACAGGCAGGGTCACTGTACATGGTGATAAGTAGTTTAAATTCTTCAGAGAATAACAGTGCACCTGTGCAAGCAGCCAACAGCAGAGCAGCTAGCCATAAAATAAATAAACAAATAAAAAAGGCACAGCCAAATGGGAAGATAGATAACTATATTGAAATTTTTAACAATGAGTAGATCATCAAATAAAAAAAAAGCTTGGAAAAAACAGAGATCTTGCATGACACTACTGCAGAAACAGAGCTCACGCAGCATTCTAACGTGGAGCAGAACACATTCTGCATTCTTTCCAAGCACGTGGGAATATTCTCTAGGCTAGACCATACAGATCCACAAAGCAAGCACTAGCAAATTCAAGAAGGCAAAGGTATTTAAATTATCTTTCCTAATTGCAAGATCTGAGACTAGAAATCAATAACAGGAAAAAGCTTGGAAAGTTCATGAAAACGTAGAAACTAAACGACATTCTCCTGAAAAAATCCAAGAAGAGACAAAAGAGAAATCAAACATGTCTTGGTACAAGCAAAAATATCAATACAACTTATAACATCTCTCAGATGCAGGAGAAACAATTCTAGAAAAGTTTATAGTGCTGATCTCTTTAAGATAGAACAGTGATGTTAGATAAGGCCGGGAAGTGACTTAGTGGCTAAGAGAGCTTCCTGAGCAAGAATAAGGCCCCAAATCTAAACTCCTAGGTTCCCTGTAAAAAGCTAGGCATGGCCACATACCAGCCTGTAACCCCAACACTATATAGCATAGAGACAGGAGGACCACTGGGCTTGTTGGCTTCCAGCCTTGCTCCAGGTCCAGTGGGAGGCATAAGGAGCAGAGTGAGAGAGCAGAGCATGAGGTGCCTCCTCTGGATTCCATATGTGGCAAGCACGCCTACATGCACCCCTCTCTCTCTCTCTCTCTCTCTCTCTCTCTCTCTCTCTCTCTCTCTCTCTCTC
>JANHMN010000002.1:220627243-220649771 GCA_030674055.1 Rhabdomys pumilio
CTCTCTCTCTCTCTCTCTCTCTCTCTCTCTCTCTCTCTCTCTCTCTCCTCGCTCCACAAAGGATGTTGGATAGCCAATCTACATCAAGTAACTAAAAGAAGAATACAATAAACCAGAATAAACAAAGTGGGGGAGGGGAAACAGTAAAGGCCCAAGCAGTAATAAAGGAAGCACAGTATAGAAAAGCAATGGTGGAGGGGAGCAATGAAGTTAAGAGCTAAGCTTTTGAAATAATAAATAATACCAACAAGTCTTTAGCTAGACTAAGCGGGGGTGGGGGGGGGGGGGGGGAGGAAGGATTCGGATAAATAAAAGTAGAACTGGGAAGATGTCTCAGCAGTAAAGGCATGGATTGTGCAAGCCTCAAAGCCTGAGTTCAATCCTTAGAACTCACATAAAAAGCAGAACCATGACTCACAGCTGCAATCCCAGCACTCCCATGGTGAGATGATAGGCAGAAAGAAATGGGATAGTCTCTTGGAAGCTGGTATACACAGTACAGTAGCCGAGGCAAGAGGGACTCTGCTTCAAAAGTGAGGTGGAAGGACAGAGGTGACTTCTAAAAAGCTGTCCTCTGATGTCTGTATGAGCCATGGTTCATAGGCGTATGCATGTGCACAAACTAAATAAATAATTGTTTAAATTAAATTTAATATATAATATTGCTAAATATATTACAATATGATGTATGTAATTTAAAGTACTTACTTATTTTATACCTTTATATATCTATATATTATGTTATTTTTATATTATATTTTTATATATTAAGAATTTTCCCATATATTATATACGAAAATTGTATTTAGTTTATATAAAAATATACAAGTAATTTAATATATACTATAATGTAATAATAAATTGTACATATTATATATCATGTGTTATATAGATATTACAATATAATATATTGTAATTAGAGATATTACTATATAATATATCTAATTTAAAGTAATACACACACATATATACACATGTATATAAAATGTTGGCTATCCTCCCTGATCCACAGTGACCCCAAACATTTCTGGAATAGTTCTATGTGTAAGTTAATTTGTTTAGATAAGACTAATGTGTGCTCACAGTAGCCCAGAGAAGTAGATCCTGTTACTATTTCTCACTAGGAGAGGAGATGTGAATTTCTGAGTCTCACACACACTGGAGCAGACAAGATTTGTACCAAGAGCTTTCTGAAGCTAAGCCACCCCCAGATGGATTCCATTTGGGATCATGCTCCACTACAAAATAATTGTGATGGAAAATGGGCTCAAAATGGCTCTCCATTTCTTCCTGTAACTTTTACAGCATGCAAATTCCTTAGACCTCCCTCCAGAGGCTCTGATTCACAAGGGCTGGGCAAACCCCAGGAATGTAAGGATCCTTGTAATGATTGTTGTGTTCCTTAGCATGAGACATCCAGGCATGGAGAGCTGTACTCCTGGGGCCAGGACTTAGTCATGAAGACTCACTGCCAGACAAAGACTGAGTGAAGTCCATGTTGATTTTCTCTGGAAGTCATAGCTTCTAATTTACATTCCCCATCAGCATATGCCCAGATCATAAATCTGGAGACAAGACAAATTAGTGTCTACTATAGGATGGCTATTCTGGAAGATCAAGATCGGATCTCAAGGATAAGACACCTGATTCCATGCCCACCTAAGAGTGACTTTTCCTACTCAGCTGCAGGGGCCAGTGAGATAGGCCGACAGACTGCCAATCCAGAGAAGCTAGGAGAGAAAGAGGAAGATAATAGGTGCCTTTAAGTTCATAGTGAGCTGCTGGCCTGTATCAAATGTGCCTTGTTTATTTATAAGGCAAGTCCTTCTGATAAACAACCATGTCTGCTCTCTCCTGTGGAAGAATTCCTAATATGAACTGTCTGCTGGGCATCTAAATACTTCCTGTAATCCACCTCCTGGGCAAAGCAGAGCTTTCTTCTGGTAACAGAGCCCATCTCACCACCTCCCTGCCAGGTTGGCATGAGAATAGTGGAATCACGTAAACTGTAACCTGTCCCAAAGAGATGCCACCATCTCCTGCTTTTCACTGGGCCTGCCTACTTCAGTAAAACTGGCTTGCATGTGGTTACTGCCTTCTCTGGCATGTCCGGGAGCAGGAAGAAGATGTCCTCCTGCCAAACTCCCCAGCTTCCCTCTCTTCCTTTCTCCAGGAGTGTTTCAACTCAGTGGACTGACATCTTGATTTCAGTGTGACCAGTACTAGTCCACAAAAAGAGAGGTAGAGAAAAAGAAAATGTGTTGGTGCCAAGAACTGTCTCAAAATGACTGAGCAGCAAGACTACACCAGTGAATAATTCTTACTAAACTCCAGTTATTTTCAGTTCTACACAAGGAATAAGAGAGAAATGTTAATCCCTAACACTGAAACACAGGTAAAAGGCTTTTGGGACATGCACTCACGTACACACACACACACACACACACACACACACACACACACACATACACACACACACACACGCATACACACACACACACATACATACACATATACACACACACATACGCACACACACACACACACACGCACACACACTATGCACACATCTATATGCCTACTTTTATGGTGAGAACAGATGCCCACAGTCATCTTTACTAGTGACTAGGTTCTCACATAAGTGCTTTACTCTGTGAATCAAGGTTAAGAACAAATTGAGTATGGTGACTCCCAGACAGACAGTGTGTTTCTACAGTGAAGATGTGGCTCATCCATTCATCCATTCATTCCACCCATTAAGGCAACAAACGTTTATTAAGTATCCACAGTGACTAAGATCAGTATCAGTCAACATAGGGAGGGTTAATGGTGGGGAGGCAGGCATCTATCCTACCCTAGCTGTAGAGAATCAGGATGGTTTGGGTGACATCTAAGCTAAGAGCCAAAGGATGAAAAGGAACATATGCAAAGGCAGGGGGTGGGGTGGATGTATAGGACCGGAGGATGTGCATGGTGACTTCAGGGTGGCAGCTGCTATTTCATGAAAGGTCTCATTAATGCTGCAGTGTGAGTTTCTTCATCAGATTGAATGCAGTGGGGGAGTCAACAAGGTCTTGTTTAAAAGGGAATGCTATGGGTGTGGGTAATATGTTTAGAAAAGCTCTCTTGAAAGGCTGCAGTGAGGAGAGAGGATATTTTTGAAATATTAAATATTTTTTGAGAAATTAAATTAAGAGTAAAGGGAATTTTTTTAATAGAAAAGATTATTTGCCTATTGTAGAAAATTATTGTCACCGTTTTTATTTCTATTTTGTATATTTTATTTATTTACATTTCAGATGTCATCCCCTTTCTCCATTTCCCTTTCCTAGAAACCTCCTATCCTATTCCCCCTCCTCCTTTTTGCTTTTATACCATTTTAATTATATGCAAGTATTAAGGTCTTAAGGAGAGAGGATGCTTAAAGAAATGATGCTGTATCAGAGAAGGCTCCATAGTAACCTGAGAAGGAGGTAACTGCGTGAAAGGATAACTGAGTATCCTGAATGAGAGGATAACAACTGAATAGAGAGAACTAGGTAATTGCTGTACATTTAGCAGATACGGTTTTATAAACCTGAAACATAATTATTTTCAAGATGGTGTAATGCAATGAATGATTCTCCTCAAAGATGTCCGCATCCTCATTCCTCTAACTTGTGAATGTATTCTTTCATATACCAAGAAGACTGGAGATCTAGTTAAGCAAGATACAGAGATGAGAATAATATCCTGGATTACCCAGGTTGGACCAATGTAAACACAGGTGTCCTTTGAAGGGAAAGAGAGAGGGAGGCAAGAGAGAGGCAAATGGGCAGAGTTCACTGCTGCCTTAAAGGTGAAAGAAGGGACCCGGGAGTCTAGGAAAGCACCTTCTGCCAGTTAGAAAAGGCAATGGAACATCCCTACCTAGAGAAATTCTTCTAAAATGTTTACAGAGTTAAGAAAAGAGACTGTGCTACAAATAGAAGCTATTCTTAAAGTTCACGGAGAAGAGAAAGGCTTGAGCTAAGAGGTATGCATGTGTTTGGATTTTAAAGAATTACATTAAATGCTGTATGAAAAGTATTTGATGTGGTCTCTGATGCCCAATAAATACTTGTCAAGTTTCTCTCTGCATCTTCCATTTCTTCTTTCTCAAGGTAGCCAGAGATTCCTGCTGGGAATAGGCTTCTTCCCCAGTGTGTATCAGTTTTGACCTCCCTTCTTCATTCTCCTAATTCCTCAGCCTTCATACTTTCATCTTCCTGCAATCTACCGTATTAGATTAAAAACCACTTATAAGGAATAAGCACACAGACATCATTCCAGGATTGTGAAATGAAGATTTAATATGACAGTTATGTGAGATTCTTCATAACACGTTTTTGGTGCCATATATGTGCTAAATAATGCTGTGTTTCAGATGGTGGGTCATCTATGTTAGCTAATTTCTGTTACAAGAATTCTACAAAACAACCACCTCCAAAGACGGTGCCTTCTGGGTCAGCCTTTATTTTCATTTAAGACTTTCAAGCTATATGTGTTCATCTGACGGACTAGAACTGGCCCCTTTAGGCAGTTCTTGAAGCTGTGAACAATGGCATTTGCATGCAGCCCCAGTCTGAGGCACAAGCTAACAGCAGTAGCCACACAGAGGTATAGTGTTTTCCAGTGATGAAAACAAGGAGAAAAAGTCCAACCATGCATGTACAATGCCTATTAATAGCCCATTGGTCAAGAAAGCTGAATAGCTCATCTCAATGTCAAGAGGTGAAGAAGTATATTTTTTTTATCATGAGCCACAGCAGGGGAATGGTGAGACATTGCTCTCTGAGAATATACATTGGAAACAATAATTTAATCAATTATAATATAATATCAATCTTCCTGCAATGGAAAAATAATTATTCGTTATTTCTGAGCTCCTCTTCTCCAAAATCCATACTTATAAGCAGTGAAAACCATGACCTATGTTGTTTTCTTAATTAAAAAAATTTTTACTCTTTTTGCATATGTCTCTGTGTTTAGTATTTGTGCAAGTGCATATGCACAGACACATGTGTGTAAAGACCAGAGATGGCATCAGGCATCTTCTTTGGTTGCTCTTCATCTTATTCATGGAGGCAGGGGCTCTCAGTTGAACCCAGAGCTTACTGATACAGGCTAGTCTAGGTAGGCAGCTTGCTCTGGGAGATTTCTTGTCTCTTCCTTCTGAGTATTGCGGATGGGTTGCCACATGCACCCGGCATTTCCATGGGTTCTGGAGATCTAAACTCTTGTTCGTATGCTTGCTTGACAAGTGCTTTACCCACTGAGTCATCTTTCCAGCTCTCTTTGATCTACCTTTTTAATTGGCTCTAGCTCAATAATCTGGAATCAATTTATGTGTGTCATTGACCCTCTCAAATCCTTAGTAAGCATCATAGGCACATGGATATTATACACTTACTCGGGACAGAGCCCAAAACTTTTTGCCAGATTCTCAGGAATAATTTAATAAGTTTTATAACTAGCCGTGGAGTCACAAATCAAGAGCAATCCTTTAGGACTGTATGAAGACTAGACCCAAGGCTTAGGACTGAACACTGGGTCTTCAATGGGCCTGAATCAAGTGAATCTGCCACAGTCTGCCATTCCAAGGACTTCAGAAAGAATACATCAACTCAGCTGGGCAGTGGTGGCACACGCCTTTAATCCCAGCACTTGGGAGGCAGAAGCAGGCGGATTTCTGAGTTCGAGGCCAGCCTGGTCTACAGAGTTAGTTCCAGGACAGCCAGGGCTACACAGAGAAACCAGATCTCAAAAAAAAAAAAAAAAAAAAAAAGTGAACTCAGATTTCACTTCTCAAAACCAGTGTTCTCCCATCATCTGAATTGGTTCAGCCTATAACCCTTGCTTCCCAGCCGATCACCCACACCATTCCCTGTGTCATAGATGATGTGTGTATGTGTTACTAGTCTTAATGTCGTATCTGATGTGTAACAGAAGCCTAATTAATAAATGTGTTTAACTTTAAAAAATTAGTGGATAAATAATCATGCCTGGAAAAAGGCCAAGGTAGCTCACAACCTATTCTATAATTTGTGAATCTCTGAAAATGGAGAGTAATTGCGGGTGGCTTTGTAAAAAGCGTATGTTAAGACGCACATACCTAGTGAATAGGGTAGGAGGGAATTAAGGTAGTTTAACCATCTGTGTTTTGCTCCTCATTTGACTGATGAGTGAGTGACTCCTGATGAAAAGGTATTTCTCCACCTGATGATGAACACAGCCACAGGCAGCTTGCAGTCATGGTGAGAAGAAATCTACATAGCACTCACCCACAGTGGGCTCCTAACCAGTGTGGGGGCCCTGCATGGAGTGGGCACCCAGCCAAGGCCACATATGTTGTAACCTGTCAACACTACGAACAGGTTCAGGCAACAGGAGGATCTGCCATGGACACTTGAGGCCCAGAGCAGAGGTTGTGCTATGTTTACCATGCTGGGGTGGAAAGAAGGCACTGGAGCACGGGGACCTTCCAGGTCTCTGCTCTTCATGTCAGACAGAAAAGACTACTGTGAAACCATACACCCGAAGACTGCCCAGGTGTTTGAGACACCCAAGGGTGTCTATAGGTCTGCCAGGGCATCAGGAGCGAGTTGCTTAACTTCCTTAAGCCTGGGTTTTAAAATGGGGTTGATAATCCTTTCATCATAAGGAGGATTAAATGGGATAACATGGGTAAAGCATGAGTGTGGTGTTTGGCTCTGTAAAAGCCTCCAGCAAATGCATCTTCCTTCTGTTTCCAACTTTACCTCTTAGCATACTCTCTCTATAATGAAAAATTGCTTCTCTACATCTCTACCTACCCGCATGCCCTTCTCCATCCGTACAAAACTACAGATGGGCAGAAGGAATTTGCTCTCAATTATCAAGGGCCAAGGTGAGAGCATTGAACTTCCATTCAAGCAAGGGAGTCTGTTAACAAAGAACTACAAACACATCTTTTCCATAATCTAGTCTAACACACCGATTTCTGCACTGTGCTAGGGTCGTATCATCTGACTAAATTATCTATCAACTTTGCGCCCAATCACGCTCTTAGTCAGGTCCTCTTGGGTGCCTTAGCATATGGAAAAGGAAAAGGCTCCTAGGCCACGGAGGAAGTAACTCTGGAAATGAATAGTTAAAATACCTAACAAGGAAATATCACAAAAGGAAGATCTGATAGGTCACTTATGAAATTGATGTCCCCTCCTACGGTTTATTTTTGAATAACAAATTAGCTCGGGTAATCTCAAGGCTCACTTACTGGAGTATTGGCAGATTTACTATTTAGCCGCCACTCTTTTCCTTGTTCTGCGTGTATATACATACATGCACATGTACATGCATGCTTGTGCACACATGTACACATGCACGCAATTACACACTCACCAGAGCTTCTTATAAGTTCATAGGCTAAATTTATTTTCTCGACTAGGGGTAACGTTATTAACCAAAAGACACTGACAAAGGTTGGGGACATTACAGGTTGTTACAACTTGAAATTGCTCCTGGCAGTTGGTGTATAGAGGCTAGGAAGACCATTAAATACCTTATATCATGTTACCAGGCAGAACCAAGAGCTTTCCAGCATAAACTGTTAACAGTGAGAAGACTGAAAAGATCTACCCTCCGCCCGCTATAACTTCGCACACCACACTTCTCTGGCATGGCGGACCCAAGGACAATGTCACTTTGCCAACCTGAGGAAGTCTGCTCATAAGTGCCCAGTTGCAGCTAGTGTTCTTCTAGAATGCATGTTCAACAGTTCTTATAATTATTTTCTGAACAAACTTTTAAGAAACCAGAGTGCTTTGCTGTGCAGACTCTTGTTCAGAGATTATTGCAAAATCCCATCCTGCTAATGAGGAAGCAGAGACTCAGAGACGTGGCTTGTTACAGTTACACAGCTAACCATGAAGAGTCAGTGTTCAGGCACAGATTCTGCTGAAATGTGCTCAGGTACCTTTTGTGTGGCCACCAGCACTTTATCTTCTTTGGAATGGTCATTCATTTTTTTTTCCAACATAAATACACACACATGCATACCACATGTGTGGTAAATAGAAAAAGAAAAGAATCATGAACTAAATATTTGATCAAAAGACCCTTATTGGCTGAGGGAGTCTTGTTCAAATGCCCTTAATGTTTTATAAAATAAGATATGAAAATGTCATATTTGTAGAGTGTGGATAAGTAGTAGGTGACAAAATTACATATTATAGAATAAGTCTGAGATACCCTGGGCTGTGGACACAAGAGAAGGGATATAATTCATTTTGTTTGCTGAAAACTTTCTTAGAATCTTTATTGTGTCATGAGAAGCTTCTTAGAAATTTCCATGATATGATGTAGAATGCTCTCCAAACTCCTTCAACACCTTGATCCAAAGCAAACTCTGGCTACTGTCCTGCAGAACTGCTCAGAAAACACAGAGACCAAAGAATGGCATGTACTGGCTTCACTTCCGTGTCCTGGAATTGTCCAACCCCGACCTACACCTGTTAGCTGGTCTTCTTTCTTAGCAAGGACAGCCAGCTATACTCTTTGACCTTCAAGTCATCCTCCCTGGCTACCTCCAATGCAGAAGAATTCAGTCCAAGTGACAGCTGTTTTGATTGACAACCCCTGTGTACTAAGAGCCCATTTATAATGTGAAGAGCCTGAAACTCTCTCTGTGGGAAAATAAAATTGAACTGAATTGATCTGAGTCTTGATTCTTGTGAACCAAATCTTATTCAACTCTGAACTTGACATTAGCCAGGCTAAGCTATTAGTAAACATCTGTTGAAGGATAAATAGAGACCAACACACAAATCGTCGTCCATAAATGGTATTACGCTTCGAGAATATAAAATACAATGCTATCTGAGTATGTACAATGCAGTTCAGGGACTCGCCATGCAGAACTTACTGCACATATCCACTGATGTTCCTGGTTCCTGTGTGCCAGCAAGCCAGTCTGTTATATGAACTTCATTCAGGATCTTGTGCAAAGCATCCAGTACTTCTGGCCCTCAGATTTCTTAGAAGTTTCACTGACCACAGTCTTCTTTACATCAAGTCACGTTCCTTGGTAAAATGATTCAGAATAATTTTTTTTCACAAGTTAATGGCCAATTAGGAGAAAAGATCCTGGGTTGAAGTGAGGAAGTAACTATGTCATTTGAGCATCTGAGGAAAACCACTCTAGTTTCTAAAAGCTTTGACTTTCTTCATATTGTGGGTGGGGTTGGGGACTGGGAAGGAGTATGTTTGAAAACTGCCCTCTGGGCACATTTATATATTGAAGATCTCACTCCACGAAAGCCATGTAATGCCCTCCCCATTAAAGAGAGCAGTATACGCTGTACTCTGGGCTTTTGCCTTCGGCCATCATCTACCCAGGTAACTAGACATTAGAATTTCTCTACCTTCTTTACTGCTCTGTGCCTGGTTGTGGGGCAGAAATGAGACTCATTTCTACTTGCTCACATCAGCATCCAGGAAGATAGCACCCAACTTGCCTGACTCTTGAGTCATCTCTGGGAAGGGAAGCTAATGGGAAATGCCACAGCTGCCGATATTTGACCAGTTGTCAAGGCACTGCTTGTGAAAAATGGGAGATAAAGAAAACATAAGATCTCTTTCAAGATTTTGGACCTTCTTAGTGTCTCTGAGATTTGAGATCCTTTGGAATTTCACTCCCTGTCTCTCTAGCTCTGTCAGAGAAACAATATACAAAGACAAACGGTTCGGGGAAACAGGTTTTGATTCATGTATTACATCTTACATGAATAAATAATAAAATTTTTTATTATTTATTTCTAATAAAATTTAGAAAGCTTCAGTTATAATCATCAGGAGAACACATTCAAAAGACGAGTTCTTCACTGCATCCGGTCTTGTGGGAAAGGAGGGATGTGGGAAAAGGTCTTAAAATATACTATGAAATTAACCCTTCAACAGCACACATAAGAGACAGAGGTAGAAATTTCTTAAGTGTATTTAAAATTTTGGGTAGGTATAGATGTTTGGGGTTATACTACTCTACAGAAACAAAAATTATCTAATTCTAAACAGAAGAACACAACAAAAGCCTATTTCCTACATAAGCGAGGTTCAGTTCTGATGTTTCTAGCCAGAGAGCTCTGCTGGGTGATTTCTCATTTCACAATAACTGTAACCTGGGCCTAATCATAATTTCCCTAGAAACTCAGAATTCCTCTGGGTCTTCAGTGCATCTCCTTCACAATGACTAACCACACAGCAGAGAGATCTCCTGAGAGATTTTAGAAGTTAGCCAAGAACGGCTTTACATCACCACTATCCAAAGGTTGTCTCACACAGCTTCACTGAACTACCATGGAGGTTGTTTGTCTGTATTCTTGGGGGCTTTATAAACTCCTGGTGTTTATGGCTATAATAGGGTCAATCAAGGAGTCAGAGAAAGGCATTTCACAAGAAAGGCATGGAAGCTTGCTTTGTAAACACAGAGCCCTTCAAGAAGATCCTCTCTAGAAATAAGTGAGGAAAACTAGAAGCAGAGCTAAGATTTTCTGAGAAACAGTTGAGTTCACCAGAAGCACATGCTGAGATGCTCTACGAAGGCCAGCTTTTCCCTAAAGAGTAAACACATGTGGCCTCTAGTCACCCCAAAGCATCATGTGATCTATTATAAACACAAGCTACTCTTTCTTTTGTTTATATACCCAATGTTTGTCCACAGACGGGAGGGGGGAGCAATGACTTAAAGATTTTTAGGGGATCATAGGACTTGATCCTCACTGCAGGTCTAACCACTGATATGAATGTCATGCTGTCTGCTGTCTGACATTCAAAAATATAAAGTACCCAAGTCATGAGTCAAAAGTACAAGTGAGTAGCAGGTGGATCTTCAATGTTGCCTACTTTGTGACCAGTGAGTCATTGTCTGAGACAGAAGTCAGGGGCCCTTCAGAACTCACACTTTGGAGAAAACTGCAAAGCATAGCCAATGTGTTCTCTCACTCATTCTGTAGGGTTTGAGATCAGATAGGCTCAATGACTCTTAACTCATAGTTTCCAGAAAACCATACACATTTTAATTTAAATCATTACTGACCAATATCTCTTAACAATATAAGTTTATAATAAATAGTGAAGTTTTATATAATATAGAAAAGTACTACAAATGTATACAAAATTTTACCAGTCAAAAAATAATGGGCATTGAACAAAATTTTCCAGCTTTTTTCTCTTCATGAATACTTAAGGAAGAGGGGAGGGAGACAGGGAGGGAGGTAAAGAGGTGAAAAGGAGGATGCTACATTATCTTGTAACTCTAATTTACATCTCAGCAGTCACTTTTATGTACTTTGATACTTTTACTAAGAATGAAAATATGTATTGAGAATTTAAAAAGCTTCAAGGAAATACCCACATGTTGATGAGACTTGCTTTTACCTTTTACCTAAATTTCCCACTGGAGTCCTTGAGCCCTTTGTCACTTCTCAGTCTCTTAAAATCTCTTACTTGACCAAACATTTACTGAGGGCCTACTACATGCCAAATACTTAGCCAAAAGGGGATAGGAATGAGAAAGGCTGACACAGTCCCCATATTCATGGAACTAACTCACATAAGTAGTCTCTGTTCACTGTCTCAGGGACTCTGCTTTCTTGGTTAGAGTTAAGGTCCGAGGAACTGTAATCCCACCAACTCTTCAGGTGATTCAAATTCACTAGCAATCATCAGAAGCACTGTGGAGTGAAGCTTTGCTGGCCACCCCCCCCCAAAAAAAAAGACAGAAAAAGGTTATAGCAGGTGTAGACAACTCCTCTCAAGTCAGAAAATCTAGGTAAAGATCAGGTAAAGGTTCAGGCCGAGAGAGCTGGGAATGACCCACTGTGGTTTTGGTAAATATCCCCCAAAGCCCACATAGTAAAAGCTTGGTCACCTGCCTGTGGTACTTAGACTGACCCATGGTACAACCTTTAAGAGACTGGCCTGAGTTGGGCATTTTGTGCCACGCCTGTAGCAGGTAAAGGCAGGAAGATCAGGATATCCAGGTCAACTTCAGCTACATATGGTTTGGCCAACCTGATATACAGAGACCCAGTCTCATCAAATAGTGAGAACAACAAGCAATAATACAGAGTAGAGTAGAAGGGAGTGAGACTACTGCCCAGTAATACAGGGTGATCTTGGCATCCCAGCCTCTTCCTCTCCTCTTTCTTTACCTATGGGCTACAGCAAAACATAAAGTTTCTTTAAACTCCTCATTCCTGCCAGGATGTGCTTCCCCAGACTCATTCCCAGATCCAGAGCAACAAGACCATGGCCTGGAACTTCCGAAAAATCTGAGCCAAGATAAACTTTTTCTTTTTCTGTGCTATTACACCGGGTATTTTGTTACAGCAATAGATAGTAATAGGTATCTATACTGACGTGAACCCTATGGACAGTCCTATGGTGGAATTATAAATCAGTACATATTCCTGCGGAGATGGACTTTACCACTGAAAGTAAGGACCTTCCCTTCACAGAGAGCATTGCCATCACAGGAGAAGATGTTTGGCATCCTTTGGCTAATCTCTTGGATATGTTTTCATGAATTTTGATGCAAGAATGTTAAGCCTAACTTCCATGATTATCCTCCAGCAGTGACTTCTTTGTGCCCTGGCAAATGTCAATGGGACTTAGATTCATTAGTACAAACATTCCCAGAGACATGGTGAACCCCTGAGGATTAAGGTTGACTTCCTGTAAGGAGCTGAGTCCTCGGTTTGAAATATATAGTGTTTTAACAAAATGTAAGGCACAAAACAAAATCTAATCAGACAAGGCAAAAGCCCTCATATTGAGGCTGGACAGTGTAACCCAACAGAAGGATAAGAGTCCCAAGAGCAAACAAAAGAGTCAAAGACACATATGCTCCCATAGTTATGAGCCCCAGAGAAACACCAAGCCAACAGCCACAACACATGCACAGAGGACCTGGAGCAGACCTCCTGCAGGCCCCAAGCTTGCCACTTCAGTCTCTGTGAAATATATACCTTTAAAACGAATGCCTCTTTCTGTCTGTTCAGTAGACTGAAACCTAAACTGACTATGCAAAAAAAGACTCAATATTTATTCAGTGAATATTGCAGAGAGAAATCTAGATATAGAGTGAACTGTGGTTTCTACATTTAAATAACATTGCTTAGCATAGTAACTTTCAGGACAGTGGGAATCCACTCATGGAGTTCAGGCAATTACACAATTACACAAACTGAGGGAACATAGCAATTGGAAGATACAATATATCATATATATACATACACATATACATTATACTTATACATATACATCATACATATACATATGTATCAGATAGAGATTTTCAAACTTTCAGTATGTTTTTGATCATCTTCTAGCTTTTTCAAAGTATGTGAGTATGCCATGGTTGCTCAGAACCTGAGGAGCTGAGGACAATCCCTGGAACTCAACCAGTAAACAGAAAACACTGGTTCTTGCAGGTTGTCCTCCGAACTTCACAGCATGCACACACCACGTGTCTTAGTCAGGGTTTCTATTCCTGCACAAAACATCATAACCAAGAAGCAAAGTGGGGAGGAAAGGATTTATTCAGCTTACACTTCCACATTGCTGTTCATCACCAAAGGAAATCAGGACTGGAACTCAAGCAGGACGGGAAGCAAGAGCTGTTGCAGAGGCCATGGAGGGATGTTACTTACTGACTTGCTTCCCCTGGCTTGCTCAGCCTGCTTTCTTATAGAACCCAGGACTACCAGCCCAGGGATGGCACCACTCACAATGGACCCTCCCTCTTGATCACTAATTGAGAAAATACCTTACATCTCATGGAGGTATTTCAAATTATCACGGCAGTTTCATATTGAACCCATGTATTCTAGTTTTTAAAGGTAAAAGGTGTATTGTTTAATTAATATATCCTCCAGTTTTGTAAAGTTAATATTTTACAAGATTAGCTTCCACTATAAGTGAAAGTCATGTCCTTTATACCCACGACTAGAGTATTCTGATAGGAAATACAAAAAACAGAGTGCCCAACTAAATGGCTTTGTTTGTTTATTGTTTGTTTGTTTAAATATATCACATTTCAAATTTAGGGTATACTTAATGTTCCAGGCAATATTTGGGACACACTTATAATTAAAGAAAAAAATATAATGTATTTAACACTTAAATGCAATGGACATACAGTATTTTATCTGGCAACTTTACCAATGACCCAAAAGAAACCTAATGTTGCAACTCAGAGTTGGTACATTCTGGAATCACTGCGCTTAAGAAAGCCTTGCTGACTGTCTGAGTCAACTCCGTGGAGCTCTGAAGTTTATGAACCTGAAGACGGAGCAAACTCCTCCTGTGATTTCCCTGTAATGGTCTTAAATCAATGAGATAAAAGCTGGAGCTGCATCTGAAGGAGTTCTGCAAAGATGAGACACTCTAGGATGGACATTTGAAGTAGGAGATTAATTCACTAAAGGCCGTTGAAAAACTGTCCTTATGGAACTGAATTCTGTAGTAAGATTTTTCACACGTCAAGGGAAGCCACGGGGCAGCAGTTCATAGTACTGATTACTAAAAACTGCCACTGTGTGTTGAGAGCCTGTCTCTGTATTTCTCTCTCTCTCTCTCTCTCTCTCTCTCTCTCTCTCTCTCTCTCTCTTTCTCTCTCTCTCTCTCTGTTGTGTGTGTGTCTGTCTGCCTGTCTATTTTTGTCTAGCTATCATCTATCTGTCTCTATCTCTTTATCTCTCTTTCCCTGTCTTTGTCCTGACCCTCCTGGGCGTTTGGACTCCCTCTCCCAGACTTAGATAGCTACTAGTTGCTCTGTAAACACCCACCATAACCCTTTCCTCACAATTCTGTAATATTCTTCTAGTATAGGCCTTTTGCTAGTTCTGAAAAGGACAATATGTAATCTGCTAACCTTGCTTTTCCAAGGACTAACCATTGCCTAGTATACAACTAATTTGTACTATGTGAGTGAATAGGTGATGAAGAAGAAGAAGAAGAAGAAGAAGAAGAAGAAGAAGAAGAAGAAGAGGAGGAGGAGGAAGAAAATATTATATTGTACTTGTGGCGAGACAAAAGATTAGCTCTTATGCTTATCAAAAGATATTAATGGTTATTTTTTTCCATGTTTGACAAATCTAAGACAAGGTCAACACCTCTACAAATCGAAAATAAATAGACTATGCCATATTTTGAGATACTGTGCTGACAAACAGAAGACATAGAACACTACATGGGACATGATCCCCTTTTTGTAAACTAAGAAATGAGTTCATGTGTAAAGTGGAAGGAAGAGTATGAACAGCTGACTTGGAAGGGGTAAAGGGAACGTTCTAGATTATATTTTCCTATTTTGAAATTGGTTTGGATTAAACAGACTGGTGATTTTGTCAAAGTTCGATAAATGTACACTTGAGGTTTGTATGAAAGCAACTTTTACTTCATTAGGAAAGTAAATATGTAAGTGTGTATTCAACTCCAATTGTCCCCATAAGTACGTAGGAATAGTACAGTGATGTTGGAATTTGCTTTGAAAAGCATCAAAAAAATAAATTTATGTCCAGATAGAAGTATACATAAATATAAGACAATAAAGGTTTAGAAAAAAAATTTTAAAAAAATACAATTTTGCATTTTTTCCAATCTTGCTGTTGGAAATTTTGTAATAAAATGTTACCTAATAAAAAGCTTTGGGTTCATGTAGACAGGGCACACTAGAGAAAACGCTGAGGTTCCCTGAGGACACTTAAGTCGCTGTCTCAAGATGAGCTAATCACCGCTGAGGCTGTCTGAGAACCTGTTCAACTCTAACCACACCTTCAAAACCCAAGTGTCCAAACTGCCAACAACTAGAGAAAATTCCGTTCAGCCATGGCAATGCTTTCTCTCTTAAAGCACGGCCCTGCCACCTTACTAAAACAGCAAGAATATTCCCGTGATCGGGGCAACACTTCTTCTCTCACACCTATTGGTCTCTGCAGGTTAGTGTCTGGTGGAGAAAAAGCTGGCTGGTGTGGACAGCCGGTCGATCAGAGCTGGCTGGCTCAGGGGGTTCACGCAGGGCTCAGCTGCTCTCTTCCTGCAGAAGTGTCGCGTGAAGATCACTCTCCTTGACACCATTCCTCAGCTGCTAAAGGAGAGGATTTACTTGGGTGAAATTTAGGCCCAAGGGGAACTCAAGCATCATGCTCCTGATTAGAAGTGACACGTGACCCCGGATTAAAGAGCTTCCTGCGGCAGGAAGGACTGAGCTGACTCCATTAGCTTGCTCTGATTTGAGAAAACTGCCTTTGTAATTATACTTGTGGACGTTTTCTGGTGTCAGTCAATTGTTTTCTAAGTGATAATAAAGAGGGGTTCCTTTAAAAAGTGAGAAGTATCACAGGCTTCCCAGAAAAGGCAGAGAGGAAGCCAGAGTACTTTCTGATACAAATGTCTGGGGCCCTGAACTTTCTATTTGAGGACAAATTCAGATTAGATTTAGACTCTCTCTTCTCACAGGGGAAGGTAGTTTGTTTTGTGTCCCCTGACTTAGTCAAGCAGACTGGAAAAAGAAGCAGAAAGGTCACTAAAGACAAAAGACAGAGAGATGTCCTGGGCTGAATTTTATACATTTACACAAATCCTGATGCTAATGGCTCACCTGTGGTATCACAGAGCTGCAATGAGACTGTTAGGGTGGGATCCTAGTCCAGTACAGTTGTAGGAGATGAAGAAACATATTAACTGCTGTATTGAATTCCAATCCATACACAAACCACAGCTTTTCCATTCCGTTATTAAAAAAATGACTCTCAGACATTAACAAGCATTAATTATAGGGTCCCTGAATAGAGGTCAGGTGTAGACCATTGGTGAAAGTGTAGCTACCGTTGCAGCCCCATCAATATTAAAGATGCCATTACCTTGGGGTAGCAGCAGGTGTGGGGTAGAGCCAGTCTGAGCCTAGGAGACGATCTGTGTGTGCTCCAGAGAAGCAGAGCTACCTAAGCCCTTGGAAGTCCAGAAAATCACAAATGAGGTCCAGATGTTGGATACTGAACTGAGAGATTTGGGGCTATGCTGTTGGTCTTGGGGTTTGCTTAAGCATGACTGGCTTTGTCTTGATTCTTCACTTTTGGAGTAAGAAAGTATTTAACTTGTTTTTTTGTTTGTTTATTTTACAGGATCCACAGTTAAAAGATTTTGTATCTTTTTAAGGAGACTTTGGTCTTGTGTTTGAATTGTTTAAAGACTATGAAAAATTTTAAGTTATTCCATATTTTGTATTCTAAAACTACTGTGAGATCTTGAGGATAAACAAGAATAGAGTTGCAGTTTAACAGTGACCTGTTTGTGTGGTGAGCTGAGAGAGGATCAATTTGCTGATTAGTTTTAGTCAGCTTGACACAACTTGAGTCACTTGGGAAGAGGGAATCCGGATTGAGGAACGGTGTCCATCAGATTTGCCTATGGGCGTGTCTCTGAGGCATTTTCAAGATAAATACTTGATGTAGGCGGGCCCAGCCCATTGTGATGGTGCCATCCCTGGGCAGATGGTCCAGGGTTGCCTAGAAGCAAGCTGAGCAAGGAGAGTAAGCCAGTAAGCACGTTCCTCCACGACCTCTGCTTCATTTCCCGCCTCCAAGTTCTTGCTTGAGTTTTTGTCTTCAGTGATGGGCTGAACAATGCAATAAGCCCTCGCCATCCCCATGTTGCTTTGGAACGGTGTTTATTTCACAACATAGACACAAACTAATACAGGGAGTGGGCCTATACTTCTGCAGGACATAGACAACATTTTTTTTCTTGAAAATAGGCCTTGCCATGAAATTGGTGAATGATGCCTGCATCTTTAGCTTTACTGTGGCTTGTCAGCTGTTCTCAAAAAAAAAAATTGGGGGAATTTTTATCAAGGGAAGATTCTGATAAAAATAGGGGTATTTTCAATACTTGATATAATCAAACTAAGCAATTCTTACTGATGTAATCCACGTGAATTATGATCTCATTGACTATGGTTTCACATATAGCAGGTCACTGGAATTTCCTCCTCTTTGTGAATTTGGTAGTACGTCTTTTTCCTACTCTTCTGTTAATAAACCTTCATTTACTAATGAAATACCCCTTTTTAGATTATGATCTTTTTTCCATGTTGATCATGAATTAATAGAAATTCCTCCCCATTGGTAAATGAATTTTCAGTTTGGTTTAAGGTATTTTATGTGCCTCTTTTATCATTTTGAAATCACACATATCTATTTTTTGGTTTATAGCTTATGTTCCATGTTCTTTTCAGCAAATTTCCCTTTTCAAAGTCGTAGAGATACTTTTCCACATTACCTCTTGAGATGATTAATTCTGACTGTTAAGCTTATTGGATGCCACAAGTAAAGCACACTTCTGAGTCTGTCTGTGAGTGTTTCTAGTAGTGATTGACATTGGGGTCAGTGAACTAGGAGTGGAAGAACCACCTTGAATATAGACCCTTCTTTAGGCGTAAGGCCTGGCGAAGATGAAACATGGGAGAAGAAGGATGTTTCTGATGTGTGTGTACTTCTGCCATTGCCCATGGACCTGAGTCCAGTTTTCTCAGCCTTTCAACGTGGATTCACAGTAGCAACTGCCCAGGGGATGAATTTCAACCCTTCAGCTTCCACCAGAGCTGCAACTTTGGCTCCTCTTGCTCTGAGGATTCCATGTTCTTGAACTAAAAAAGCCACTGGTTTTTGTGGCACTCTAGCATGCAGATGGCTATAGTGTGGCTACCAAACTTCTGACCATGGATGATAAGGTAATAAATCCCCTTCTGTTACTGCATGTACATTCTATTGATGATGCTCTCCTGCACAACCCTAAGGTACTTCTAAATTTCTCAGGTTTCCTTTCATAGTCCAATCATTTAGCGCTTAGAATTTAAAGTTCTGTAATTAAGTGAGCAATCGTTTTCATTTTCTTTATGGATATTCGATTGTTGAAACTCTGTATACTAAGAATTTGTTTTTGTTCCTTTCTGGGGTGGAGAGTTTTTATCTGTGGAGGTAAGGAGACAGCTTGTGGGAGTCCTTGTCTTAATGACTAAACTCTTAATGAGTCTTGAAGGCTGATAAAATTTTAATGATGGATGCCATTCCTATTCTCTCTCTTCTCTCTCCCTCTCCCCCTCTTCCTCTTTCCCTGGCCCTGCCCCCCAGCTTCTGTGACCCAAAGACAGAAACTCCTAACTCTCTGTGACCTCCTTCTCTGAACAGAGTTTGTAAGTGGCAACATGTTGTCCTCTGTGTTGGTACTATACTGAATTTTCTCCTTTTGTGCAAAGCATCCAGGCATATTAATACCATGTTTCCCCTCAAGATGCCAGGGAGAACACTAGGGGTGTTCCCAGCACCAGTCCAAGGATCAGGCAGGCACTGAACTGAACAAGAGCCAACAGGAGTCAAGAGGATGTCTGCCCTTATAAATAAGCTTCCTGTACGAGGGACATCACAGGTCACACAAGTCATTAGGTCAACCACCAGGTAACAGAAGTAGCTCAGGAAAGGAATATTGTAAACACAACATTCAGTATCCCCTCATTTCCTGCTAGAATGGAATTGCTAGTTGGCCACTTTGGTACAGAAACCCAATTTAGCTAAGCAGAGGAATGTCTGAAAACCCTCCAGTAGCCCTGCCTAGAATTCATGCAAAAATAAACTTCTTCCGAGTTCTCACCTCAGAGTCACATTGCCCAGCAATCAAAATAATCCTGCACTTGTGACTGTTACTGTTTTATATTTGTGTGTTTTGTGTCTTACTTTGATTTATTTATGTGTCCATCACATGCATGCGGATGTACATAAGTGCTTATGTGTGCGGAGGTTAGAGGTCAGTCTTAGATATTGTTCCTCAGTTACTGACATCTCATGGTTTGAAACCGAGTCTCTCTGTGATGCAAAGCTTATTGTTTTGGCCAGGCTGGCTGGCCAGTGAGCACCATGAATCCATCCATCCATTGCTACCTCCCCTGAGCTTGGACTATAAGCGTCTGGCTCTTTTGTGTAAGTTGTGGGTCTTGAACTCATGTCTTCATACTTGCTGACAAGATCTTTACTGTCCATGTACTCTCCTCGTCAGTATTTTCATTAATAGCAATTAACTGGATAATGAAACAGCATAGTCATCCTAGAATATTTTGAATTAAAAAAATATTAAGAAGGAATATGTTGAATTAAAAATATATATGTATATATATTAGGAAAGAAAAACAAAATCATCATGTAATGCCCAGGAACTCTTTTAGCATCCATGATGGTAGCCCAGGAACTCTTTTAGCATCCATGATGGTAGTCCAGGAACTCTTTTAGCATCCATGATGGTAGCCGCCCGCGGCCACAAGTCAACAGGGTTCACCTGAAAGGGGGGCTGGGAATGAAAGGAGATGGAGGACGAGAAGAGATGAAGCCAAGACAAAGTTCTCTGATCAAGGCTCAAAGCTTTAATGTTCAGCTCTCAATTTAAAGGGGAAGACCCAACCCACAACCCCTCCTGGTTTCAGTCAGGGAAAATGGGTGGGATAGTCCATAATCCGTTCTAGGTCACTGGCCAGAGATGTCTCCAGGCAAGCCCAGGGGCAGTTCTGCTTCTGTGTTCTGTGCAGCCAAGGTGGGTAACTTCACCTAGATCCTTATCACTTTGTCTGTTGTGGTAAACAAGGTCTCTCAGGCCTGCTCAAGGGTGGAGGGGGAGGGCACACATGATGAGCTCCTCTCTGGTGTTCCTGCTCTCTCCACCTCTGATAGGGATGAGCAGGCTCCACCAGGGACAGTTACTCAAATGCTATCTTTGCCAGCTGCCATCCTCTGGTATTTGTAATAAGAGTGCTGGGTGGGGAAAATCATTATTAAGCCATGGCATAACTTCTTGAGTCTAGAAAAGCCATGGGAGCACCGTGCTCAGTGCTTTGTCTTATGTGACGTGATCTCAGACTTTCCCCAACTTAGTTCTCAAAAGGAAACTTGTACTTTTGTCTCCTTCTCTGAGGTAGAGAAAGAGATGAGGCATGGCCGCTCAAAGTAGAAGATGTTTCTAAGGCTGTTACCTTTATCTTTGGCCTTCCCAACATTCTTTGCTGACTTTTTTTTCTTCCTTTTCAGAAACCTTCTGGCTTCATGACCATGCAGAACTCTCAGATGACAGGTTAATGCTGCCTGGCTGGCAACTTGAAATGCAGTAATTGTAAAAGCTGCGTTGTAATAATGGGAGTTGCTCACTTTTGAGCCTATAACTAATTCAAAAGCAATTGAAATCTCCCAAAGAGAGCATACTGCAGTCGGAAGCAATCCCCTGAGCCCCAGAGTAAGGCTAGGAGACAGACTAAGTCTATCAGGCAGGACTGCAAGCAGGCAAATAAAACCCTGAAGATAGGAAGCCCAAAATAGAATAAAAACATCATGGTCAGGCCACCTCATCAACTCCCCCTAAAAGTTTGCATAACTACCGCAGACGCTCACCCTGATGCACTGTGCCCATTGCAAGCAGGGCTCATGTATTTGTGCAAATGTTTGTGCATCAACTAACATCAATGGGCTCTGATTAAGAGTGGAGCATTCTGTTATGCACAGAAAAACATGAACCACAGAAAACTGCTCACTGTTAGTTTGAGCAACCGGAAGTGGTTTCCTTAGACATAAAGTCAGTGACTTCAGAATATTTGGTACAGGTCTAAGTGTGCTTCTCCCAACAATCTGGAGAGTTTTGTAAAAATGTACAATAATTGTGGAATAAGAGTATGTTCTTAGCAAGATAAAAAAAAAAAAAAAACCATAAGCCCTATCAGAGTCAATATATAATGAGTTCAGAAAAGGATGTTATTTAAATTAAAAAATTCCCAAAGACAATAAAATGTGGTAAAAACTTAATTGGGTATAATTAACTAATAATATATTCACCTCTATTGGTGATTTGATAAAACAAACAAAAAAAGTTAAGACAGTTTTCATAGCTCTGAGTTTTTATTGAAAATTTTAAGTTGTATCTAACAGTCTTGAAGAATCAGGCCCTCAAGGAATAGAAAGGAATTTTCTTAGGCCTCCATAAAATATTCATAGGTGAGAAGTAAATGCGATTCCTGCTCCCAACATTCAGGGATCATTGTGGAAGAGGGAGTGGAAAGATTGTAAGAGCCAAAGAAACAGGAAGTTTGCTATGAGACCATGTCTCCTAGAAGTATAAGACAGGTACACCCATGAAGCATCATCAACATGGCTGCCTAAACAAGACCTGAATACCTGAACAATAAAGGTGCTAACAAGGAAGGGGGAAGTTCATGGGGCCACAGCCCTATACAAAGAGCTATGAGGAACCGGGGACTGCCAAGAGCAGGAGAAATGGTCTTCCATGGGAAGAATCTAGCTACTGGTTATCTGATACCAAGGGGTTGACCTGAAGACCATATGCAGCTAACATTATAAGAACTGAGCTGGTTGTATTTGTATATTGAGAGGTAGGTGTGTGTGTGTGTGTGTGTGTGTGTGTGTGTGTGTGTGTGTGTGTG
>JANHMN010000002.1:220649781-220661483 GCA_030674055.1 Rhabdomys pumilio
GTGTGTGTGTGTGTGTGTGTGTGTGTGTGTGTGTGTGTGTGTGTGTGTAAAACAATAATAAAAGAAAAAGAGACCATGAACTTGGAAGTTAAAAGGAGCAAAATGTATAAGATAGGCTGGATGGAAGAAAGGGGAAAGTGGAGTAATCACATTATAATTTTTTGAAAGTCATTTTAAAAAATCAAGTTTGGAAGGAATAATCAAGTAGTATCTTGGAGACAAGGGCAGCCATGAATATGACGGAAGGAAAATATGTCCACACAGGAGGAAAGACGGATGGGTCTCAGGCAAACAGCAGTCATGGAAGGGAAGGTGGAGTGGGAAGGGGAAAGGGATGAGAGGGGAAGGGGGAAGAAAGAAAGGGAATGGGGCAAAAAGGAAGTAGAAAAGAGGAGAGAGAGGAGTAGAAGAAAAAAGAAAGAAAAATGAAGAAAAGAAAGGAATGAGGGAAAAGCATAAGGGAAGAGAGAAGGAAGAGGAAAGATGGAGAAAAGGTTGAAAAGCAGACTATAGAGACAAAGCACAAAGCATTGAAGACAGAGCTTTCTTTTTCATTTGGGAGCATAAACCCCAAAGGCACAGGATTGTGAACACCCAAGGGAAGGCATGATTCCCCCCTTCCCATGCCATGAAGAGACGTGAACTTCATCTGGGCAGAGGGAGGATCAAGGTCAACTTCAGGAGAATCAGATCAAGAACCAATCCTCACATGAAGATGGATCCTAAGCATCACTACTGTAAGGAGGTCCCGACCTGGTGTCTAACTCATTCAACACATAACGTCATCGTGCCTCACTGTCTGTGATAGATACCTAGCAATTTGCCCTACACTATGAATGCCAGGTTCCTCCCATCAAGCAGTGGAGTCCTCCTCACCTAGCCTTAGGTCTAGGTGACCTTGAGATGACTGTGGCCAGCAGAAAGATGGTAGAGGTCATGTTATGTGTGATGTAGCTCCAAGTCTCAGTAGGCCTTTCCCCACTGGAGCAACATGGAGAACATCAGTCTAGCCTCCCAGAAGTGGGAATCCTCACAGAGGTAAACCACGGAAGATCACATATTGAGTATAATCCACTCCAAGTGCTAGACTTACAGATGCAGCCATCTTGAATCTTCGAGTCCAAGAGAGGATCTGACCAGCCAACCCATGAAATCTGAAGAAAATAAACTGTGTGTTAACTCACAAGTTTTAAGGTGGTTTGTCAACAAAGCAACAATCAAACACCCTGTGTCTACTCTCCAACCAACACAGTAGGAATCCTGAATTCTAGGGAGTAACAATGTTAGAGAGTCATCAGAAGGGATGATAAAACAAAGCAGCATCCCTCCTCCCAAGATCAAGTAGGCACGGGTTCAAAACCAACCCTGTTAATATTACAAGTACTGGGGAATATGGAGAAGTAGCTGTATCCTGAGAATCAGGATATGTGTTCTAACTACTCAGAGCCTTTGGCTCTATCACCTGTGTCCTCATGTCACCACCAGCTGAATGTCCTCACATGCCCTGCCTGTCTCACAGCAAGAGGAGAGGAGAGGAGAAAACACATAGAGAACTCATCTGCATGATGCAAGCATGAGCCATGGCTATAAATGACATCCAGTGCTATTAATTAGGTCTATTTTCATTTACTAAATCTACAGTCCCCTCAGGTTATTTGATGGAATAAAAGGAGACATGTTTACACCTGGAAGCCAAGAGCCCCATCATGTGCAAAGGCAGACCTTCACAGAAAGGGTGTGTCTAGCATTAGAACCCAAGGCAGAGTCTGAACTGTCTCAGAAGGATCCACAGAAAAGAGGAAAATACAAAAACAAACAAACAAACAAACAACAACAACAAAAAACATAAAGCAATTTTCAGATCTACAAATTGGGACAAGTTCTGTGTTAACAGCTCTTCATACATTCTGGGGTAGAAACTAAGTGCAGTCAGCCAGCTCTCGTCACCTGCAGGTACCAGAGACTACACAAGAAGATATTCTGTGAATGTTGCAACTACCCTGAAAGCTGGTAGAGAAGATACCGTATTGTAAGGACATAGTGTCAGACTCCAAAGTGGAAGATGGTGAGACTAGTAAAGGTGCTCAAGATGACAAGGAATCTGAAGTTGTTTTAAAGGTAAATGCTTAAGTTGAGGATCTCACACTACAACTGGAACAGAGCTGAGCTGAAGGCAGTGGAAGACAAGATTCAAATGTGGGGCTAAGGCAACCAGAAAACTGGAACCAGTGGGATGGGGAGGGGTCTCAGGGCTATGGCTTCCATCCTGTTGAAACTGGTTAATTCATTTCTGTACAAGGCTGCTGTCTTTCCTTCTGTCAGGTTCCCTCGAAGATCATGGTAGACACTCAGAAAGAAACAAACGAGAGCAGTGAAAAAATCTTAAGATCAAGAAATAAAAGAGAAAAGAACATTTTGAAATGCAAGAAAGATTGGAATACACAAAATATAAGTAATTGATGAGCAGAGAAAAGATTCCCAGCATCGGGAACCAATGTAGAGCAGAAATCAGAACCATCATGGAAAGAAACAGGTTTGGGCAGGTGAACCACAGGTGCAGCTGGAGCCTGCTGGTGATGGGCCAGCCATCTGGGTGTCAGGGCATCCAGATGGTCTCTGAATCAGTCTTCATCAGGGTCCTGGGACAATCAGTCTAGTTCCCAAGATGGAAAAATGCACAGAGAGTCAGGGAGGGCCATTGGAAGTCAAGTATGAGCGCTAGAAGAAACATCAGGGAAACAAAAATGTCAGACATTGCAGACATTAGCAGCAGTGGTGTAAGTGGAAGTGGGCAATTACTACCAAAGTTGAGGCGAGGACTGGGTATATGATATGCTCAAGTTACATGTGATGTGAGAACGAGGAAACCTGTAGAATGGCAAATGGAATTCTTGATCAAGTCTTCCACAAGAGCAGATCTTTCCAGTCCCTAAATACAGAGTGGGTAGACGAGATGAGCAAGTAGGGGCATGCGTCATTCCACAAGCAGAAAGAAACATGTCCCAAAGTGATGCTGACGGTACTCAGAAACCACACTTACCCCATGGAAGGTTTCTGAAGGCCTCATTATGAAAGCTCAAGAGTCAGTATTAAACAGCCAAGATAGTAGCAATCGTGAAGGCATTTGACAGGACATGGAAGCACCAACCACGACAGTCCCAGGAACAGCTTGAGGAGCTGCTGGGAGGTTTCCTAGAATGGAGGGAGGCTGGGTGTATTGATAGCAAGCAGAATGGATGAACATCAAAACAAAGCTAAGATGATGTCATCTCATTCTGAAGAAACACTGGGTACAGTAAAGAAGGCAATGGGTCAACGATGAAATACAAATAACCAATAGCATGAAAGGAAGAATGTCCAACCTCTGTAATCATTAGAGAAGTCCAAATTAATGGCTACAATGGGGGAAAAACAGTAGATACTGATGAGGCTGTGAGCAAATGGGAATCAGTGTGCACTTCTGCCAGGGATGCAAACTAACACAGCCACTGTGGGAATCACCACGAGGCTTCTCAAAGAAAATTATAACAATCCAAGCTACACCATTTCTGGATATTTACCCCAAAGACTTCTAGTCAACATCTCACAGAGATATCCACTTGTCAATGCTTATTGCAGTGTTGGTCACAACAGCTGAATTATGGAACCAACCCAGGTGCCCATCCACAGAGCAATGGAGAAGAAAAAAAGGCGGCATCTATACACAATGGCATTTCTTTCAGTCATAAAGAATTAAGTTGCATCACTTGCAAGAAAATGGGTACAATTAGAGATCATCATTTTAAGTAAACTAAGCTAGTCCCAGAAAGACACATGTATGGTTTATATATTTTTTTCATTTGTCTTCATTCTCAACCTTAAGTGTTATATAGCTATACAAAGTTATGTATGTATAACTGGCAGGAAAGTAGAAGTGAAATTATCTAAAGGCAACTAACAGCCAGGGAGAGAATGAGGGGAGCAGGGGAGGGACATGTCAGGGGGAAGTATGTTTAACATGCAATATGTGCTTGTATGAAAACATCCTTCTGTAACATGGCACCGTGTAAAATGAGTATGCACAGTAAAGATTAGAAATAATAAAAACAAAAGAAATTGAAAGGGTGCCCAGGTGAAGACCCTTGGGGAAATGCTTGCTCCCAGAAGACTCTTCTCTATGTCCTGCACGCACCCAGTCACCACCATTTACTGTTGGCCAGAGTGCTGGAGTTCTTTTGGTCAAGAGGAGGCCCCATTGCTACAAAGAGAAACTTCCAATTCTGGTCCCATCTCATGCTCTAGAAATCATATCCCAGTTGATTTTTAATCAAATTAATTACCTTCTAAAGGTGATATTGTGGTCCTCTCTCCTCTCTCTCTCTCTCTCTCTCTCTCTCTCTCTCTCTCTCTCTCTCTCTTTCTCTCTGTGTGTGTGTATGTGTGTGTGTGTGTAGACCTTTTTGCCTAAAAGCAGCACCCTCACAGTCTTGATCCTACATACAACTATAGCTGAAAATGTGTTGCCATAGAAAAATAAAACATATCTGAGAAATGTCTTCCTGTTTGTGTAGAGTAGAATGTCCCAATATTTCCATGGTTTATTACAGTCTTGCTAATAATTTCAGGTGATGCTAGGTCAAAAGAAAAAAAAACAGCACCTTTGTTAAGCAGTTTGGCACAAGCAACTTAGTACTTATGTCTTAAAAACCTAACAACCATTTGAAAAAAAGTAAAACACACAAATTCAAAGTAATTCCCCAATCCTCTACATTACCTGCCTTCTGGATTAGGCCAGGAAAGGCACTACCTTTGTTCTTTTATATCTCTCTATGTGAGGTACCCTCCCAGATCTCTCCAACACACAAGGCACTTCTCACCTTCCAGACCTGTCATGCCCTCCACCCACTCTCCCTAGAAAGATGCTCATCTCTTCCTCTGCACTCCCAAAGGATGCTGCGCGTGTCCTTAACACATAGCATCACAGTTATTCTCAGGTGATAGACTGTGTACCTTAAAGTGAAGGAACATGTTTAATTCATAGCCCTTTTCTTGGCTCCTAATAAGGTCTGCCACCTCCTAGGTGCTTACTACATGTTTATGCATTGAATGAACAATCCATGCCACCAAACTCAATGAACGACTTTGAAGCGACAGCATGGGGAAACTGTAGGTGCCAGGCTACAAATAGATGTGAGATCACGTGGGCCTATGCAAGTCTACACGTACAGGCGCATTTATATTTATGCTAACATAAGCATCTGCCTGCATCATGGCTGCCTGGAAAGAGATTCTTGGGTCTCTCCTTGGGAAATTTCGCACAGGTTTTAAGTACCTACCTAAGGCCACATAGTTAGCATGTGGCAGAAGTGTATTTCAAACCATAGCAAATTAACTCAGTTCCATTTTCCTGTTCTACCCATCTCTTGTTCCTCCTGGCTAAGTGTCTCGGGAATGCAGACAGCTTGAAATCTCTCTCTAAAGAAGTAAGTAGTATGTCTATTCCTTGCCCCTACCCTCACCCTGATGCTCAGTGCTGTTCAGAAAACGCATGATTATAAAATCTATGAATTCAACAAATCCGACAAATATATGTGCAGGCCCTAACTAGTGTATTCTCTGGAGTGCTGATCTGAGAACAGCATAGTCATTCCCATAGCAGAGGAAGAAAATCAGAAGCATCAAACACTGTAGGAGTCTATAGTACTCTAGATACCAAGAAGCATGGAATGGGACAGAGGACTCATGCTGTGAAGAAAGCCATGTAGATTTCCATGGAGCAGAACTCTGGAACTTTGAAAAACAGGGGTATCATTCCAATCAGACAGACAAAGCTGATTCCCAAAGGAAGCCATACCCTTCCCAATATACATGCACCCAAGACAGAACTGCCTGCTTTGAAAGCAGGAGACCTGGAGTCACCCCAGCTTTGCTACAGCCTAGAGCACAGCTCTGCTCAGCCCATGCCTGTCTCCTCTGCACCTGCTTTGTGGAGCATGCTGGATGGGATTATCTTTATCTCCAAAACCACAGCCCATCCTATTTAGATTCCAAGTCTATCATAAAATATTTATAATCATTCTCCTAAAATAAGGAGAAGATAGACTTTAAGGTAAAAGTGGTTATTTCAACTTTAGCAACAGAACTCAGAAACCTGGGGGAAGAGGTCAGTGGTCACAGAACCCATAAATATAGTCTTTTAGATCAGATTCATCCATGTCCCCTGGAATAGCAGGGCAGGAGCACTCTGAGTCCTCCCAGCTTCTCTAAATGTTTTCCATTACTCCTTCTATCAAAGTTACCACCCCATTGAGCAGTGACATATGGCACTTAGCACTTCCCCTGTGCCTGCCTTTGTGCTAGTCCAGCACACCTGAGTCATCTTCTTTTATCCCTTAGCCACACACTTAAAATGGGATTATCAGAGCTGGGGATAGTAGGTAGGAGTAGCTCAGAAGGTAGAGTGGTTGCCATGTAAGTATGAGAACCTGAGTTCAGATCCCCAGCCTCCTGAGTAGAAGCTGCATGGGTTCCTGTAACCTCAGTGTTTCGGAGATGGAAACAGAGATAGACAAATCTCTGGAGATTTTTGCCCAGCCCGTCTATCTGAATTAGTGAGCTCCAGGTTAAAAGGAAGATCTTGTCTCAAGAGAAGAAAAAGGAAAAAAGGTGCAAAGTAACTAAAGAAGACAGCTGAAGATACCCTCTTGCCTCTGTATGTACACACACACACACACACACACACACACACACACACACACACACACAATTATCAACCCCTTTCTAAAATGAGAACAGTCTGAGAGCAATGAAGTTATTTGCTTAAGGCCACATAACAAAGCCCAGTTGGAAATCCAGAAGGGTATTACTTATATCTAGTCTTCCTTCCACTGTGGCATGAAACTGGTTGTCATAGCAGGTGGCAGAGTATAGGAGGCAGAAGGAGAGAGGTATTCATCAATAAGGATGTTCCCTGAGCCAAGGCCCACAGAACCTGGAAACTTATCAGCTCAATGATTCTCTAGCAATCCTTTCTTTGTTAAAAAGCACAGCTAAAAGTCTTTGATGCTTCACTTACTCACAGAGAAGGAGGCCTGGAGCCACTGTCCTTTCCACATGTCACTGTGCCTTCCACACTATTTGCTATCCTCTTACTTCTTTCAAGTTTGCTTGAGAACATGCCATCACTTGGTATAAACTTTGAGAGAGACAGGTTTCTTTATACCTGGACAAAAGGATACAAACTACTGTCCTTACATCTCACAATCCACTAAACCATCTATTCAGGAGCCCAGGCACTGGGGTTTAGGTCCACAGAAGAAAAGTAGACCAGTGCATAATTTAGAAGCATGGAGGACCCACTGCACGAACATTCTAGTATAAGATCAAAGGAAGAGACAGCACAAGACTTGAAGATAATCTTACTTACGTGAGGCAGATACCTAGGAAGAAAGAGGAAGAAGAAAGGAGTGGGTTTCTGGTTTGCAGCATCTGCCAGCCACCCACACTTTGCACAGACTTTCTCGATAGGAAATATAAGAAGCACACACTCCCCTTGCTGCCACACAGTGTGGCCATCTAGAGCTTTTGCAGAGCTAACCAGCCTTAAATTTGAGATAGAGAAATGGCTATCTGGAACAAAGGCTACATTCTGCAGTGTCTGTCCTATGAGACCCCGAATACTATTCTGACACTTCTCATTTTAAGACCAAATAGTATCTAGAGACTTTTAAGGAGGAGGTTATACTATCCTTTATAATGGTAATTTTACAAAAAAAAAAATTTACAAACGGGGTGAGGGAAGCGACCTGCAAGAGATGAAGAGTAATATCCCAATTGTTTTCACTCAGAAACTGTTCAGTGCAGGTTGAAAGAGTGAACCCTCACTACATCCCACCTCTCAACCTCTGCTGCAACATCCCAGTGAAGGCTGTTCATTCGTCATTGACACATGCATACCTCCTGGGTACCAGGTATTATTTCGGCTGACAAGGATGCTCAGATATTCACGCCTCCTGCCTTCAAAGAATAAATTCTTCAGTGGTGAAGTATTCTGGTAAACTGAAACTTTTTTAAAAAATATTCAAACAACAGGAAACACATAATCACATCTCTTGATCCCTGTTGTGGTCGCGCGTGATCTGTTGCCGAAAACTCAACTCAACTTGGTTTGAACAGGGTGCCCTAGACAAGACATCTTGAAGTAAAGTTGCATTTTTCTCTCCCTTGTGTTCAAGGACATTTTCATCTGAGCCTCAAATACTTCTTGCTAACAGGATCTTCATATCCATTCAACAACCCTCTACTTTTTCGACCACGTCTAATGTTACTATCTTGATGACTCGCTCTCACAGTGTTTGTGCAGTGGACTTGCCGAGTAGAGTCCTCCACAGAACCTTTTATGCCACGTCCGTCAAGTTCTAACTTCAAGGCTTGTGATCAACGGTCTCCCACTTGCTGGTATCAGAGCCTCCATCATTTGAAATGACTTGGAATATAAATAATAATCGTTGTAAATTAACCCAATTGGTTGATAAATCACAATGACACATGGGTAAGTAATGATATGGAGAAGTTTAGGGTTGACTCAGCAGCAAGTCACCGGTGTGTTCTTCTCATGCTTCCTCTAGTCTCCGGATATTGGTTTTCCCCAAGTGTCTTGCTCTGAGATGAGATGCTTGCTCTCCTACCGTCCCCACCAAGAGACAGGGTGAAAGTGTCGCAAGGAAAAGCTCTCTGAGAAAAACAAAGCCCAAGCCCAGAAACTCTAAGAAAACATCTCTTGCTATTTTCATTGGTCTAAGTGGAACTAAGTGTCAGTTTTAGTAGTTAAAGTCATTCTGGGTGGTATATAAAATATAGTGGTTAATACCAATGGTCAGGTTGACAGGATCTAGAAGCACCTAGGAGACAAAGCCCTGCGCGTATTTGTGAGACAGTTTCTAGATGTGGGCTAATTGAAGTGAGAAGATCTCATCTTAACTGTGGGTAGCACCGTGCTGTAGGCTGGAGTCCAGAGGAAATAACGAGAGGGTGCTTTAAGCACCACCATCCCTCTCTCTGCTTCCTGACTATGGATACAGTGTGACCAGCCACCTCATAATTCTGCTGTCAAATCCCCATCATGAACTGTACCCTCAAACTATGAGCCCAAATAAGCCTTTTCTTCCTTAAATTCCTTTTGTTGGATGTTGGGTGTTTCGTTACAAGAAAAGTAACTAATACAAAAAGGATTGGTCTTCTTCCTACAAAGAGCATGAATTTGAGTAAAAGGGGTGTCCATTGGATAAAAATGAGAATTCTTGTAAAAGTTGTTGTTTGAAGGCTGATGACAACAATGATGATAATGAAACCAAATACTTACTAAGCCATCCATACAGAAGACCTGGCTAAGAGCTTCTGTAGCTAAGGGTGGATGCACCTCTGCACATAGCCTGTCCTCAAGAGGCACAGCATTTAGCAACAAGAGCCCAGCTCTCCTGCAAGGTTTCATCTAAAACAGAAACCTAGCCAGGCTCACTTGAATCTGCTTGCATCTCTCCCTCCAACTCTGGGCACCCTCATTTCACTGCTTTGCAGCTTAAACCATGGGGGCAGATATAATTACTGAATTTAGGCAAGTTCTTGAAAGGACCCCAAAGGTCCGTTTTACTCAAATAGGAAAGCATTTGTTCTAATGAGCCCCACTCATCACCTCCTGACCTTGGAGCTCAATTAATTTTACACAAGAAAAGAGCTGGGCGTCTTTGACCCTGCCCTTGGAGATGGTTGCATTTAAAAGGCTATTGCAGCTCTCAGCAGGGACCTAACTAGAAATGGGCTACAGGGGACTCTGTAAGCCTGGCACCTAAGGCAGAAAAACTGAGGTTTCTGTAACGAGTGGAGAAGCAATTGAATAGGGGTGGGGAGAGGGAGGTGGGAAAGGAGAGGACACCACAGATTCCCCTGAGCCAGAGTGGCATCATCAGATCTAGATTGTCATTGTGCCACTGAAGTTTTCCAGGAAATTGCAAGTAAAAAGCCCACCCGAATGCCTGTCAGTCATTTTCTTTTTTCTTTTTCTTTTAGTTAGTTAGTCAGTCAGTCAGTCAGTTAGTTAGTTAGTTAGTTAGTTAGTTAGTTGGTTTTGTGCTTGACAGAGCTCATTTCTCTTCATCCATTGATACCGAGCTTCTTTCCTTTGAGAAATCTTTTAATGTTTTTGGATCTTCTGACCCTTAGAGATTATGTGGTTCCCCCACTTAGCTTTTGCCACACTTTTAGCCCCTTTCTTTCTATGATGCAGTAAATTTATGCTGTAAACTGGCCTAATTCCTAATCAAGATCTGCAGAAGATCACAGACCATAAGAGTGGAAACTGGCTGTTTTATTTTCAGCTGTGCCCTCAAACCCCTAGAAGTGCAAGCATAGTCTCAGAAAGACAGGAAAGAAGATGAATAGTTAGACACCCAAGAAAAAGGTATTTTTCCTCCCTCTTCTCACAGCTCCACCAGCCTCATTCTGGAATCCTCTTGCCCTGACCTCTGAGCTGTCTGCTTTCCTGAAAAGCTTGATTGTGAGAAGCTCTGGTTCCCACCTCCCTCCATGAGTTCTGGAATCTGGGGGCTCAGAGGAATGGCTGAGAGAAGCAGCATGAAGCTGGAGGTGTGACTTTGCAACCCTACTAGGTAAGCTAGCGATGTGGAATGCTGACTGCAGACTGCAATCTGCCTGCTGCTCAACTGTTAGGGACTTCTTCCTCTCCACCTCTCATGCTACCTGAGACATTTAAGAAGAAAAAACTGAAGCCAAACTCAATGAGAGAAATCATGGCTTAGGCAAAAGTAAAGAAGTTACTGGGTTGTTTTGTTTTGTTCTGTTCTGTTTTGTTTTGTGTTGTGTTGTGTTTTAATGTGGTTTTGTTTATTTGTTGAGAATTTCATACAATATATTCTGGTCATATTCCTTCCCCTTCCCAGCTTCTCCCATAGCCTTACCCCTAAACTTCATATTCTTTCTCTCCTTTAAAGAAAACCAGAACTAAAACAAACGAAAACCAGAGTTCATTGTGTGTAGGTCAACTACTTTTTCTTGGGATGGTGTTGATATGCCCACCGTCATCCCATTTAAGAAAATTGATTTTGCCTTTCTCAGCAGCTATCAATTGAAAGTAGCTTCTTGACTAAGTGTGATATTAAGTGCCCACTTCCCCATCTCTGCGTTTCCATCTTTGTCTGGCTTGAGCTTGTTCGGGTCTTGTGCATGCTGCCACAGTCTGTGTGTTTGTGTGTGCATCAGCCTTGTTGTGTCTGGAAGATACTGTTTCTCTGAAGTTGTTTGTCCACCATCTCTAGATTCTCCAGTTTTTTCTCCTCCTCTTCCTTATAGATCCCAGAACTTTGAAAGGAGGGACATGATAAAGATAAAGGAATTACTTTCATGGAGAATATTTTAGAGTTCTAGTGCTCTGGGTGACATGAATCTATAGGATACAAAATAGGGCTTGAGAATTTAGTTTTTCCTCAAAGTAACCAATTGGATATTTTTTTTCTTTCAAAGTTTTCTTTTTTTGGGGTGGGGTGGGGAGGGAGGGCTTACATTTCCTTGTTGTGTAATTTATTAATTAGCATAAGCCAATGCACAGCATCACTCTGCTCAGTCGACATGCCTAATAACTATACCCCATCATTCTCAGAAGAGAGAGAGAAAAGAGAGAGAGAGAGAGAGAGAGAGAGAGAGAGAGAGAG
>JANHMN010000002.1:220661493-220683827 GCA_030674055.1 Rhabdomys pumilio
GAGAGAGAGAGAGAACAAGCGCAGACACACTGGGTAGAGTGGGCTGCATGAATGTCACTGCATTCCATGCCTTGCTCACACTTGGAGCCATCTCTCTGTCATGCAACCCAAAAGGCCCAGCTTCTGGAAGAGGCCCATCAGTGAGAAATGAGTAGCAGCACTGGGCTGAGGTTTGCCAAATGGCACTTCTGGCCTGATTGATTTAAAAAAAAAAATGAGAACCTCATCTTTTACAAAACTCTGTCTAAGAATTTGCTTCAGACAAAAGAGGTTGCGCAAGTGGGACCTGTCTTTGGAGAAAAGATCTTTCAGCGCCACCTCCAGCCAACAGTGTACCTAATCCAATTAGTTAACACCCTACCTCTTCATGCATTGGCTTCAAGACCGGCTGAGAACCTTTCATCCTTCCCTTCCTAGAAACTACCTGGAAGAGGAAAACAAAGCAACAGAATAAAAATGTGTCACACAGGAGTAGAACCAGCTCTTCCTTAGGTAGCTTACCTGCCTCTCCGAGCCTTCTGGTTTGCATGGATCTGTGTTTAGTGGGTAGAGACTCCAGCTCCACCTGAAGGCAGGGGCCTTACAAAAAAACCTCCACAGACAATAATCCCCTTTGCTCTCAAGAATCTTCCAGTATCCAGTCTATGCCCTGGTCAGGACTCACTCAGGAAGGCCAAAGTTTGCTCCTAATCTAGAATCAGTTCAGACCTAAGTCAGAAGTTCAGGATGCAAATTTCTTTGATAGACATCTTCTATCAAGTCTTTTGTCTTCTTGTATATGATGTAAGGTTTATACCCACCTTGGCACCAAGTAGACAATAGAAATATGAGCAAAAATAATAACAAATATAATAATAATAATAATAATAATAATTAATAAATGAGTTAGGAACTTCACTAGCATGCTTACTTACATCTATAATCTTATATAATCCTGTGACAACCTCAAAGGGGAAAATGTTTATCCTTGAAGTCTAAAAATGCATTAATTAATCATTCCAAGTCATTGGAACTGTAAGATAAGGGATTAATACTTGAACTGAAGACTTCTTGACCCTGGATTCAACATATTTTATCACTGTGTTATATTTTCTCTGACTCTTGCATGGCAGACGTGATGAAATACTAAAAGTGACACTCTATCCTTCACTTCCTGCCCACACTTATTTCTCAGATGAGTATCAACACCAATGTCAGTTCCAAAGGAATAGATGGTGCTAAAGAACAGCCAGCCTGAAATGGGGTGAATGAGACACAGGGAACAAACTGTGCTGGGACCTTAACTGATGAGCAGTGATCTCATTTCTGAGTACCAGACAGGCTTACAACCAGAATCCCGGGAGTCGGCAGGAGTGGAAGAAGAATTCATCATCCACCGAGGGGTCCCACTCTTCTTCCGTATGGATCAGCAGCTGCTAAGAAGTGGTTACTTGCTCTTCTAGACCTTCTAGGTTCCTGTCTGTTGCCATGACAAATACTCTGAGCACAGAAAACTTGGAGGAAGAAAGAATAAATTTGGCTTGCAACTCCATATCACAGTCCATCACTGAGGGTAGTCAAGGCAGGGACTGGAGGTAAAAAACTATTCAGTATTCCACACAGCATTACCTCCAGCTGAAGAACTCGCTTCACAGCCAAAAAAGTGGCAGAAACTATGGAGGGTGCTGCTTGCTAGCTGGCTCACTCAGCTAGCTTCCTTACACCATTTAAGAACATCTGCCTAAGAATGGCCTAGGGATGGTACCACCCACAGTGGGCTAGGAACCCCTACACCAATTAACAGTTGAAATGATATTCCATAACATGCACACAGGACAATATGATCTAGATATTACTCAATTGAGTCACTCTGGTCAGATGATGCTAGGCTGTATCATGTTGATAGTTAAAGTTCAGCAGGGACCCCACCAAAAGACATCCTTTTTCAGACTCCTTTCTCTTTGCCTTGGGACAAATTTGGGTAAATGTTGTCTTAGAGTTTGTTATTGCAACAAATGAATAGCATGGACTGTGGGCTGTATAAAGAAAAGAGGCTTGTTTAGCTCACTGTTCTGGAAGCCCCAAAACATGCCATCAGCAAACGGTAAGGGTCATTTGGCAAAGTGGTGACATGGCAGAAGGCATCACATGTCAAGACTGAGCAAGCCTGCCAAAGAGAGTTTCTTCCTGTCTCACAGCCACTCCTGAGCTAGCCCATTAGCATGTAGAGTGATTATCTCATTTATGATGACCCAATCACATCTTAAAAATCCCATCTGGCCTCACCTCTTCATCCGTCACAGCAGGAGTTACACTCTAATGCCAGTCTGGGTGGTGTTTGACCAGCAAACCACAGCCAAAGCAAGCAGACAGAAAACCCCAGGGCCTCTGAGACACTGTTCCCTCTGGTCTCAGTCACCGGTTTTGTAAAGTCCCTGAACACATGGCTACACTGGCACTTTACTTCCATATCTCATGAGCTGTGAGAGGCTGTCTATTACTGTAATACTGATCTGGATTTATGATATTTTATATGAAATAAAGAATAAAAATTTCACAAGGTGCACCAAGGTATCTGTGTATCTCTCATCTACCTATCTATCTTTTTGTCCTTCATTTATCCATATATCCATCCCTACACAGATGTCCACGCACAAACTGTATGTCTCCTGAGTCTCAATCGAAAATGTATTTCTTAGTAACAGCTTCAGTCAACAAAATAATTTAGAAGTTGACATGTTATCAATACACTCTTTACCCTGACTGTATAAAAAAGCCACGTCCTTTTGATCAGGATTTGGCTCCTTTGTCTAAGATCGAGCCTATCCCCAAGTCTTTTCCATGAGTGCTAAAGACACTCTTTTTTATTAAATCAGCCTTGAATTCTCTTTCTTTCCTCCTAATGACCTCAAAGCTTTTAATAATTTTAAAGTCTATTTCTGTTTATAACTCATAAATTTCGATTTCTTTTTTTTTTCCTTTCTTCTCTGTAAAATGTGTTTAATTTTCATTGCTCTGGGTCAAACTGATCCTGGTTATATTGCAGGATATTAGCTTTAAGCCTGTAGTTTCTATCTGTGCATCATACATGCAACCAAGTTCATCGGTGCACACTCCAGGACGATAGTCAAAGGCAGAAATTCAGAACTTGACTCACATATTATGTAAGAATGTTGTTGGCAAGAATAAGTCACATATGAGCTAGGATTGGACACTAAAAAGTTAATTAACAATATGCCTGTGTATATAAGACTACAGACAGAAGAGAGAAAGAGGAAGAGTAGAAAAACAGAGAGTGAGATGGAGGAGGGGCAAATGGAAGGAAGGAGTTGTTTCAGAGTGGCAAAGGGGTGACTGATTTTTTAATTTTATCTTTTCTTATTAAATTTTAAGGTTCATTTAGTGCAACAAATATTTATTGAGCCACTACTGCACAGCAAGCTGAGCGGAGAAGAGTGTATAAAGAGGCCCCTTTTTTCAAAGACCTTATGGTTTAATTACTAGAAAGTTGTTTATTGGCAATAAATGCAAGGGAGAATAAAATCCAAAATGATCCAAGTTTTTAATGAGGATTAACTCATCAACAAGCTTGACCTTTACTGAGGCTAAGTCTCAGTACTCCAATCCCTTCCCACGGTGGGAGTACTGGCGCTAGGCATGGCCATTCTCCTGCCCTCCAGGCCAAGGGAACTGGGAAAGGCTTGCTGTGAGTTCTTTGGCTTCAGAAGCCAAGATAAGGAAGGTGATGAAATCGTGGTGTGCTGAGGCTGCTGCCAGAGGACTGTGGAAACTGGAGGCCTGGCTCCTAAGGAGTCCCAGAGCCATGCCTGCATCTGGGTCACCTCCCTCCTAGCCAGATGAAGGGTTGGCCTTGGAGGTAAAGATGTAAAGATGACAGGCCTTCAATTAGCAAAGGACCCAATAACGTCTTTCTAGAAGTGCAAATTTGATGGTGATCCCTTCCAGTTCGTTACATCATGGCAGTGGCTTCCCGTTACTCTTGGCAGAGGCAAAAACCCTCAGGAGTTCCTGCAAAGTCTTGCACTGATGCTGTCTGCTTGTCTCGGGATTCTTCCTGTCTTCTGGAAGACAATCGCATACCCTATGAATCCTTTTTTCTTACGTCTTCCAACATGCCTTTTCCCTTAACTGAAATCATCTTCCATCCCTGCCTTCATTTCTTTATAAACACATTCAATTTCCAAAACAAAACACAAACATCAATGCCTTGGATGTGTGATTCTTTATATCCTGGACCCGGATATATAACTGTTTAGTAATTACTTTAATTGTACGTACACTATTTAGTCTTATCCATACTACTTTCACACAGCTATAGTATAATTTATTTGATTGACATCTGCCTCTCCCAGGAGGGCATGGATGGTGTCTTTTACATTTCCTTCTCTCTGTTCCTTCTTTTCATTGATTACTTTAGAGCCCAAAGCTGTGTGACACACCAAATAGATCTTTAATATTGGTGGGTGAGCCATAAATCAGAAGTCTGGAGCCCACATTTGGAATAGCATAGCCCAGTAGAACAGGTTTCCTAGAGTTCCACTGTGGGGAGGAAAACTGAAGAGAACCCCAGGGTGAGTGCATAGGGTTAAATGAGTAGATTTTTAAAAAAATTCAGATCCTGTATAGTAATCACAGCGATAGATAGCAAATGTCACTTACTGCGCAAAGGTTTCACACTTTAAAAACTTCTTTTAATCTCCCAACCTGCTCTAGAAGTTTACCTCTCTTATCTCTGTCTTACCAACAAGAAAATAGGAACCAGGATAGATTTGGGTGTCTTGCCCAGGGCTCCACAGTTGCTGTGTGATGGAGCAAAGGCTCACTGGCCTGTGGTCAGGGCCATGCTCTCTCTTAATAGAAAGAGCTGCATCTGGGATGAGTACAGGCAGACAGACAAATTTTTCCATGGTGTCCTTAGGTAGGAAAACAAAAACCTACATGGATTTTACAACCTGCTTCCCACCAGGTAGCAAAGGCCTGGGGTACAGTCCCTAGGATGCCTCCTTCCTCCTCAATTCCCTTTGAAGTTAGAGAAGAGAGCACCTGGAGGCTACAGAGAATCACAAAGTGTTTGTGAGCCCATCCGACTTCATGGCATCTACATTTTTAATTTAAGAATCCAGAATCACCTCTCTCTCTCTACTTACTCCCCATCTAATAAGATAGCACAATATAATTTTCTAATTCAATGATAGAAATTAAGCACTCCTTATAGAAAGTAGGTCAAAAGTAACTGTTTAATTATTTAAGAAATATTCGAAGAGGCAAACATCAAAAGAAACTCAAATTGTAACACAAAGAAAGAAGGGGGAAAAAAATCTTTAGAATCAGCAAGTTTGATAAAGTACACAAGATGGCCCCAGACACATGCACAAGCTACATTCTGGGCTTTCTCTGTTAAAAATAAAAAATTGCAAGTTTATTGATAAGAAAGTCAACTCAACACATCAAAAGCATTCGCTTATCAAATTAGCATTCCCTCCCTACTTATATACAAGCTAGCTATTATTGTGGATTTTTGATATAGAAAAAAAGGAATTAATTTGAAGTCTGGAAACTACAGGAAGGGCAGTGACCGATGACATCTCCACTGCTCTAAACATAGTTGACTGTAAGGACAACTCCTTTGACTTCTGCAACACAGCAATCGATTTCATGGACTTTCTCCCACTGGATGCTACCTTCCTGCATTCGGTATTAGTTTGTGACTAAGAAATCCCCTGTTCTGTGTCTTCTCTTTTTTAACCCATGAGCATTTCTCTAGCCCTTAGAAAAACTTTCTGGACTCTGAAATCTTCCTACCTATCATCTAATTTCCTTTCTTTCCACCTCAGCTGAAACTCTATGAACCCAGACACCACAATGATAATCACAATGACTGTCACAGTTGGTACAAGATCAGCACAAGCTCCAGCAGACAAAAATCCTAGCATGGAGGGAGGCGAGGGCATTCAGTCCCACCCCTACTTGAATAGCTGATGGCCATTGATGAGTATTAGGAAAAGAATCCATTTTCTTTAAGGGTGTGGCTCCTGGTAGATCAACCACAAATCATCGAATGGTCCCACAGCCTAGAGTATATAGGTAGCACAAACTGGATGTGATTTGTTCAAAGAAAAAGACACAACATTGGGTGGATAGAGGAGGCTGAGTGAATCTTGGCAGAGATTGAAGATGGAAGTAAATAAGGCCAAAATGCATTGTATGGCACTCTTAAAGAATTACTAATGTTATTTTCTATAAGAGCACAAAAAGAACAGCTCTCAAAGGTCTGTTGGACCCAGACAACTATAGCATATCCAACAAAAGAAAAACAGAACGTGACATTGTAAGAACACAAGGAAACTAAAGACAGCTTCCCAGAGGACATCATCTCTAAGACTGGATCCCAAGTTTGGATTAGAATTTACAGTAGGAAAAAGTATTTCTGACAAGGCAGGTGCTGTGGAAGTTACTGAAATGACTGTGATAGGCACAGTTAGGAAATTAAGGAGTAGACTGGCAATATCTCCTCAAGCTGGCCAACTACATACCAGGCAACAGCACTCTGGGCTTTTGTCTGGCAAGCCTGTGGTATAAAGAACTGTTGTTCACTGGTCTTCATTCCATGAAGTCTAAAAGCACTTATGACTTAGTGAGCAGGGAAACTGGTTAGGAATGCCTGCCATGGGCACGATAGTAGAAGAATGGAGGTTCTTGGAATGGTTTGATTGGCAATGCCCTCTATAGGTTCATGTCTGAATGCTTGGTTCCCAATGAGTAGAACAGTTTGGAAGGATGATGGTGTGGCCTTGTTGAAGTTGGTGTGTCATTGAGAGTGAGCTTTTGAGGTTCCAAAAGCCCCTGCCAGGCAACTCTCTCTCTCTCTCTCTCTCTCTCTCTCTCTCTCTCTCTCTCTCTCTCTCGCTCTCTCTCTCTCTCTCCCTCCTGCTCCTTCCCTCCCTCCTCCCTTCTTTCTCTCTTTCCCTTTGCCTCCTCTCCTCCTCCTCTTGCTCCCTCTTTGTCCCTGCAACTTTTGGATCACATATGAGCTCTCAGCTCCTGATCCAGCACCATGACTGAACGCTGCCATGCTCCTTGCCGTGATGGTCATGGACTAATTCTCTGAAACTGCAAGCCAGCGTCCAGTTAAATGTTTCCTCTTGTAAGTTGTCTTGGGCACAGTGTTTTGTTAAAGCAATGGTAACCCTAATGAAGACAGTCCTCTTTCTACACTGTAAACTTTGCCTTTAGGAACTATTAAGCAAGCTGAAAATTTGGATAGGTGAAGGTGAACATCGCACATACACCTTGGGAAATTATGGGACAGTAGCCCTGACGCTAACCCACTCAGTTGGACTGATATCTGACATTTCTGTGCCATGAATCACCTGTGTATCAGAACCAGATGCAAGCTCTAATGATCTGGCAGTCTAAAGAGAAGAGTACTTACATCCCACAGCCCTTACATGTTCACACACACACACACACACACACACACACACACACACACACACACCAGAGCTATTGAACAGGAGGATAGAAATAGAACAATGTCAATTGCCATTCCCAGAAGGAAGGAGAAATCCTATGCACTCCTCCCTCTCCCAAGAGCTGTTGGAACAAGCATAGACACCTGGCAATGCAGCTACTTGAAGAGACAAAACCCTTCCACACAGCTCATGCACAGCCTCATCAGGTATCAGGAGGCCATACCTACCAACATGCAGTCTCTAATGACAGGCAGGTTTCAGTGTGTAGAAATAAGGGCTCTTCTTGGTCCCAAACATCACACTGATCTCTGGACTTGGACAATTTTAGGTTCTTTTCCCTTTGTATATCTTACTAAGTATTCTAGAGCTGAAGTCTCCCTCATCTGCCTCTTTCTCTGGGGTATCCTGATAAGCACTTTCAATTCACTGCCTCAGTTAAATCTCACAGCATTTCCACAAGATACATGCAGGTATGATCACAATGCATAGACATGGAAACAGTATTCCAAGGATAAAAATCTATCCCCAAGATCACAGGTGTAGTACTCTTCTTATATCAAAGCCTGGTCTCTTGGTCACCTCTCGGGAGCCTCTTTCACTAATATCAGTAAACAGAAAAATCTAAAGGAATGAGTAATTACACGGATCAGAACAACAAACAGAAACTTCATTTTTAAAGTTTGATATTAATTCAAGTTACTATCCAATTGCATCAAGCAGTTGATACATTGGTACATAGTGGTTACATATACCTCTAAGCCTGGCACTTGGGAGCCTGGGGCAGGAAAATTGTTACAAATTCAGCAGACTCAAACCAGCTTACATAGAGTTCAAGACCAGAAAAAGAAAGGAATTTTCAGATTTTGTAGCTAAAAATGTGTTGTTGAAAAGATATATACAGTGATACTTTAAAAAAAATCAACAAGAAATATATTGGTTTACCTTAAACTGAAAGTCATAAACCTTTTATTTTAGTAAAATTCAGCTTTGGCTTATTTGTTATAACACCAGATGATACCGATTAACTTTACCACCATAAAATACAGACGCGGATGGGCTGTTGACTTGGGCAGTTGACTAAAAGATCAGGAGAGGAAGACGGTGAGCAGTGACGTGAGACCCACACCTCTGCCCTACCTCCACTGAGACTGAAGTCCGAAGGGCAGAGGGTCCCAGGACTCTGGATTCTGACCCATATATATCCTGATTCACTGTTAAACTGAACAGATCTCTTCTGCTCTGCAAGAATATTGGTGACTCGTCAGCATCTCGGAATCCCTGGCAGCTCCTGACTCCCAGACTGTGTGTGGGTTAGCTAGCCATTTACCTTGGAAATACTGAGCTCTGGGACTTGGTGTCTCAAGCATGGTGGACCAACTAAACACACACACACACACACACACACACACACACACATGCACACACTCACGCATGCTTGTGCACTCATGAGCATACACACAGTAGAGGTGAATGTTGGGAACTGATGGAAGAAAGTTACTTCTATGGTCTGAGTATAAAATATCCTCCATAGATTCATGCACTTAAAGCAATGGTGGACAATTGATAGTGCTATTGGATAGCTGTGGCATCTTTAAAACATGGGAGCAAACATGACAGAGACAGATCACTAGAGGATTCTCATTCACAAAGATATGAAGAGCTATGACCTCATGTTCCCACCACAGTAGGTGAATCCACCCAAGCTGCTGTGTCTTCCCTGCCACAATAACAAATGAAAACTATGAGCCAAAATGAACCTCTCCTCATTTAAGTTGCTTTAGTCGGGTGTTGTATTAATAATTTGCCTCGTAACTATGAGAAAATACCTGATAAAAATGACTTAAGAATGAAGGGTTTATTTCTTTTACAGTTCCGAGGGATACAGTCCACTATGGTTGTGAAGGGTTGGGGCAGCTGGAGAAGGGGGCAGATGGTTACATCATTTCCATGACTGAAAGAGGGTGATGAATACCAGTGTTCAGCTTGCTTGCTTGCTTGCTTGCTTGCTTGCTTGCTTGCTTGCTTGCTTGCTTGCTTGCTTGCTTGCTTGCTTGCTTTTATTCAATCTAGAGTCCTATCCAATGGGATAGTAGCACCCATAGTCAAGGTGGATCCGGTTATTTCAATTTCATTTAATCTAATCTAATCTTGATTACCCCTGACAGACATGCTCACAGGCTCATCTCTTCAGTGATCCTGGATCCTACCAGGTTGACAATCGACTAACCACCTAAAGTATTTTATCACAGTGATGAGAAAGTAAGCAATCTATAAGCCACACAGGTAAATGCCCCTTCTTCCAGACTCATTTCTACCATGGTCATTTTGCAGAAAGCTCTTCCTGTAGGGAAAACGGTACCCCATCTACTGGTTATTCACTCTTCGTCATATCACAGGGATCCTGTTCTTCTTTGCTCATTTTTCTTGCCCCATTCCGTACCTCTCAAGTCAGCAGCAAGCACTGGGCCTGGTATGGGAAGAGTCTTGTTTTGTCCATATGGTTCTTCATGTTCAAACTCAAGGGTCTTCTCAATAGCTGGCGCTAATAACGTCAACCTTACTTTCTGGCCCCATGCTTCCTGCACCCTCCTAGGAATAAAGAGTTGAGATCTTTGTCTTTTGGTTCCCAAGGATGCAGAGCCTGGACTTCATCCTACTGAAGCTTCATCACCTCTGGGTGCAGATGTTGGCATCACCCTCAGGAGTTAGCACAGGTTGAAGCCATAACAAGAGCAGACAGCTCGCCACAAGGAAGGCTGCCAAGTCCAAAGGGTCAAAGAAAGGCAAAACAGTCATTGTATTCCCACAGGCCTCCCTGCCCCTGAGTGCATACACTCCCAGTCTCCCCTATTCCTGCTGCCTCTGGTCTCAGGATCTTCACAAAGGGCCCCAGATGCTATCCGTCCAAATGTCTTTGAGTTACCATTCAGATTCTCTCGATCATCTGACAGACTGTTCCTTCTGACTGGATTCACTCTTCCTCACCAAGACGGGTCTCCCACACACATTTCCACACAAGCATATGAATGATCTCATGGAGAAGACTGAGCTCAAGTTTCCAAGTCTGGTGGTGTCCAAAGTAGGAACAAGAACCAGGGACTGTGACTCTCAAAGACCTGAGAGTTGCAGCCTGGTGTGGGAAACAGCTAAGGACGTGAACAAGGACTCTCCAGGGTCAGAAGTCAGAATTCACCTGGGTCGGGACTGGTCTAACTTCAGACAGCATGGGGGAAGGAAAAAACACTACCAGAAGAAAGGAAGGGAGCTGGAAGAGAGGGTATGGAGGTTTCAGAGTAAGACCCATGTAGTAGCATGTACTACAGTTAGTGCATGCCAATGAGAAAACAGCCAGCTGCATGCATCTTTGTGGCTTCAAGATCTTGAACACCTTAGCTTAAGGATCAATGACACGAGAGACGCCTGTTGCTTAGGTTCCTCATCTACTGTAAGTGGAAAGTACATCTTTTCTGGACACAGCATTAATGCTTCAACATTTCAGACAATGTGGCTCCATGATTCTTGGCTTTTGTCCTTTACTGATAAACAACTTTGTATCTCCTCACTTTCTTCCACATCTGAACATTGTGGATCTGGCTTATAGCTCAGTGGTGGAGTGCTTTTCTTGACTACTTCCCAGCGCCACAAACAAATGAATACTGTGGGTATTCATCCTGACCGGCAGTACAGAGAAGCTCTGGAATGTTAGTTCCCTCCCCTCTGTCTTCTTCTCTGTTATCTGAATTCACTGCTTCCTGGTACCACAGTACTACACTCAATGCCTTGGGATCCTGAGTTCATTCTGACCAGAAGGCTGTGCTACAAAGCCCTCAAGACCACAGTCTCTGTTCCCACTGCCATGCCAGCTCTGCTTCTCACTTGCTGTGTGACACAGAATAAGTCGTAATCTCTTTCTCTGTGCCTCTCTCTGTCTCTGTGTGTCTCTGTCTCTCTCTGTCTCTCTGTCTCTGTCTGTCTCTATGTCTGTCTCTGTCTCTCTGTCTCTGTCTGTCTCTATGTCTGTCTGTCTGTCTGTCTGTCTCTCTCTCTCTCTCTCTCTCTCTCTCTCTCTCTCATACACACACACACACACACACACACACACACACACACACACACACTCCATATTCATTTTCACAACTGAACTCCTCCCATAGTGGCTGATGGCTATAGTCTCAGCCCTTAGGAGGCTGGGGTGGGAGGGCTGCTGTGATTTTCTCTCCCTTAGAGACTGGCTAAGTAAAGCTGGGAGCTGGGAAACTATGGCAGCATAGCAGAGCCCTGAATGACCCTCTGTAGAATTCAGGCTTCAGGGGAGGCCCACAGGAGTGCCTTGCTACGGTGCTTTCTAGCCTGTCATAGGGCTCCAGATCAGAGATAGCGTTTCCTGTGGTGTTCATGAGGTGGCAACCCTGAACCCCATTCTACTTCACTAACCTCTCTCGTCTTTTCTGTGTGGTAGGTTTTTTGTTTGCTTGGTGTTTGTTTGTTTGTTTGTTTTTAAGCATGACTAATGGGTGAACAGAGAACGTGAGTTTTGCTAAGAGGCAGTGTGCTTGGAGACATTTTTACTAGTCCTCTAGTCCTATAAGCAATTCCCCTCAGCCCTTCTTCCCAAGGCAATAAAACCTTAAAGAGGTGAACCCCAAGATCCTAGAGTAAGGTGTATCTGCCCCACTCTGAGGCCATGATGGTCTCTTCTCCCTCATTTTCCAAAGGCCTGAGCTGAGAGGACACATGGGGCTGTAACATCTAGGGACCCATGGAGTCTAGATTCTCTGTTTGTCTGTCAAAGTCAGAGATGGGAGGCTAGGGGAAGCAGGGTCTCTAGGATGCTCCATAGCCAGAATCCATTATGAAAAAGTTAGGAAGTAAGTTCAATGCAGCAGGGGAGGCTACAGAGAGAGTGTTGTACAGAGACTATGAGCAGTGACTTGGAGTCTCTCAGCTTCTCTCCCCACCTGCACATGAGGAGAGTGACATCGGGAGACAAATGTCTGTAGCTATCAATGAGGAGCAACTAACTTGATATAGAGAATACTCAGGGGAACAGCATGACAAGTCCTTACTTGAATACCCATCCCTGAGGATTACTAGCATGAAGCCATATGGGGTTAAAGCAAGTGGCCACACAGATCATAGCCTGAGTGTGCATGTTAATGATAGGCTTGTCCTACACAGTGAACACAGAGCAGGCACAACCAGGCAAAGCAAAACTTTGGGGGTGTTAAGAATACAGGCTCGAACAAAAGGATGGACTGGGTATTAGGACTATCTTGTACCTCACTGGTACAAATAGGCATAATTATGCTCTAATTGTATTTTGAGAGAAAAGTTTTATTTTAACGGGAAGGGTGATATGTAGGAGGAGCTAAGGTGGGAGGAGTACGGAGAGGAAGAGAAGGAGTAAGGAGAGGAGAAAAAAAGGAGAGGAGAAGCTAGGAGATGAGAGAGAAAGAGAGAAGGGGGACATGGAGGCAGATGTTCACGTGTCTCCACCAGTCAAAGATAGTTGATATATCTAGGTTGGATATTGGGTTACACTTCTGATTGAGCATTACCAAACTTATAAAGCCTTTGATTAAAATTTAAAAAAAAAAAACTGTATAAAAGCAAAAAAGAAAAAGGGACATGGGATAGGGGTTTTCTAGGGAGGGGAAATGGGGAAAGGGGATAGCATCTGAAATGTAAATAAAATATCCAATAAAAGTTAAAAAAAATAATAAAATAATAAATAAATAAATAAATAAATAAATAAATAAATAAATAAAAGAATACAGGCTCGATCAAAAGCTCAGGGACTGACACCTGAGGGTACACCTGCCATTGTATCACCAGACTAGCTGTACCCAGCACCATAAGACACTGATTTTGTCCTGTGAGCATTGAGTACAGAACTGTCTAGCATTGCCTGACTGTGAGGTTGACATATGTGGTATCATGATGGTGGCTTGTGGCAGGTGGCAACAACGAACAGGGCACAACCCAGTGTTGCTAGAAGGAATAAACACACACACACACACACACACACACACACACACGAATGGAGAAAGGGACCTGAGTTTTCAGAAACAGTAATGCTAAGCAGATTGTCTTATAGTCAAAGCTTTCTTCTATGATTCTTCACTAAATGAGAATTTTTTAAGCCTCAAGTTGTTATATCAAAATACATGAAATCAGTTAACAGAACCACATTTTAGTTCAAACATACAGTGGGTTCTATAACCCATCACCGATACGATATGCCCTTAGTGGAGAAGCTACATTTGCATGCCTAAACCAAGACACCAAGCTAGTCCCAGACCCCATCAGGGCTCTCTGGCTGTTCATTGATTACTAACATTGCTGACATGAGTCAAGAAGCCAGCAAGGCCAAGTCGTTATGACAGCTCAGTTACAATGCCACAGAGCCAAGTCAAAATGATCTTTCATGTGATAGTTAAAGTAAATTACATTAAAACAATAAAATCATGGCAAAAAAAAATTCTCTAGCAATACTTTGTATACAACATTCCAAAACCTGTGAGAATTTCAAAGTAGAAGAAGAGTGGAAGTGTGGCTGAGGAGAGAGCAAGTGTAGTGAGGTTAATTATTCAAACAGAAAGAGCTAAAGTTTATTATTCAGAGTATGTAAACCAGAGAGAGAGAGAGAGAGAGAGAGAGAGAGAGAGAGAGAGAGGGAGAGAGAGAGACAGAGAGAGACAGAGAGAGACAGAGAGAGAGAGAGAGAGAGAGAGAGACAGAGAGAGAGAGAGAGAGAGAGAGAGAGAGAGAGAGAGAGAGAGAGAATAAAGGATCTGAAATGTGATCAGAATCAAAAGTTAAGATCATCCAAATTCCTTACAAGTAAGTCATCAGTCAGACTCCAATTTAAAAGTAAATAATAATATTTGTAATGTCATGACAAACAGAAATCGACAGGAACAGAAAAGTGGAGTTTTCTTAAAGCAAAATTTTTGTTAAATAGTTTATATGAATTAAAAATAATCATTTTCGTTGTCACGTTCTTATGCGTGGATCTAAAGTACCTTGGTTTACTCACCGCCCTCAGTGTCGACATCCACACTCACCCCCCTTTCTAATTGACGTAACTCCCCACCTTCACGTCCTTTTGTCAAGATGCCGCATCTGGAAGGAAACAGGTGAGGTTTGGTTTTTCACTCCTGGCTTATTTCACTTAACAGATGATGATCCTAAGCTCCAAACAGCACAACTCTGAACACCAGCTCGTACTAGTGGCTGAATTCCTTGATGTCTGGACAATATTCCATTGTGAAAACACACCACACTTGGTTTAGCCACCCAGCTTAGCTATTGTGAATACTGTTACGGTAAACATAAGTAGTCCACTTTAAAATGACAAAAGATTAAACATAGAAAAAATGAAAAGATATTAGGAATAAACCATAAGAGTTATGTGCTTGGTGTGTTATACAGGTTTTCAATTTTCCTTTCTTCTTTTGGCTTATGTGTATCTTCTTCAATGTTCACAAGGATAAAAACAACAAAGAAAGTCAAAACAAACAAAAGATGATTTCCTCCCTATTTAATCCGCCATGTCCCCAAATAAGATAAAATAGTTCAGGTTTCTCTACATTTTCCAGAAGAATCTCCTGACATTACAAATCCACCCTAAATAGACCCAATTATGTGCCTTTCGTGGAGATACAACCCAGGCAGCTTTTAAAGTTATAGAAGGAAAACTATGTGCATCTCTTCTTGACTCTGAGCAACAACATCAAGTTGGGAACCTGAAACCTGCAGGGTGGCAGTATTTTATACCATGGGAATTCATTGCTATCGTCCCAAGCCAGGCTAGCTGCCCACATCTGACATGCTGTGTCTATGCTCCTAAAAGTCTGTGCATGCCCTTCTGCACTTGCCATCATTCTAGACTATAGTGTTGAGCTTCTTTTTCCTCCACTTAGTCACGAATATTTAGAAGCTAAGACATCGAATCAGTCATCGCTTACATATACTACAGTGTCTAACCCATGCACGGAAGGATAGACAGAACAAAGATGTAGGAAGAAGGGACTGGAGGAAAAAAGGAAGAGAAGTGGAGAAGGGAAGCAAAATGAGTGAGAGGGAGGATGACCCCTTCCTCCCTTCAAATGTTGTAAAATTGACTTCATCATCACCCAAGATCAGCTGTGCCTCATAGTGGGAGCTTGAAATCTAAGTATCACGAGAAGATTAGGCTTCCTCATGCCTAATTCCCAAGAAGGCTTTAAACAGCCCTGTCAATCTTCCAGCCAAACTAAGCAAAGAGAGGAGAACAAGGCCATCACTGGAATGACACCCCAAAGCCTGACTAAGGACTGCCAACCCAACCTCTGCTTGTAAGACATCCTGAGGATTAATGCTTCTGAGTCTGTTTCCTCACTGAGTACCTAGGAGCCATGAGAACTCTGTCTTCTGCATTTTCTGCACTGCCTGTCACCCAGCTCAGTACTTTATGGCTATGGAACTTGAAAGAGTGGCTCATTCAGTTCTCAACCCCCTTTCAAATGAACTGAAATTCCTCTCTGTGGTAGTTTGAATGAGAAGGGTCTCCATAGGCTTATGTATTTGAGTTCTTAGTCCCCAGTTGATAGAGCTGTTTTGGAAGGGTGTGGCCTTCTTGGAGAAAATGTATCAGTGGGGAAGGACTTTGAGATATTAAAATCTCCACTTGCAGGTAGCTCCTTCTCCCAGCTTACTGCTTGGGGGAGATATAAGTTCTCAGCTATCGCTCTAGCATCATGTCTATCTGCCTGCCTGCCTGTTTGTCTGTCTGCTCCTATGCTCTACACCATGATGGTCACAGACTCTTATCCTCTGGTGTGGTGAGACCCAAATTAAAAGCTTTATTTTATAAGTTTCCTTTGTCACGGTATCTTATCACAGCAACTAAAAAGTATCTAAGACACTCTTCAAGAGTTGTGATGTTATAATCTATTAATTACCTTTCAGTAGTGATTTATCCAAACATTATGCTCATTAAGTTCATATTCCATAAGAGAAGACTAATTTTCCCCGTGAATACATAGACCCAGGTCAGAGTGTCAGAGGCCAAGGAACCTGACGAAATGAAAATAAAACAGAAAACAGTAGCATGCTCAACTGGTTCAGCCAGTTATTCTGAGACTCACCAGACCCAGCCGCTGAGCTGTTATTTCCATTGTATTCTTCAAGTTCCTTCAGGTTGTATGTGCCAGTGTGTGTGTGTGTGTGTGTGTGTGTGTGTGTGTGTGTGTCTGTACATACTCTTTTAGTGGACAGAAGTAGAAACAACCAAACCACTAATTATTGAGTGGCCGCTGGATTCACTCACTGCCTCAACAAATATTGACTGAATGAATGGCAGGCCTTGACTCAGCCCCTGGGGATGCAAAGGAATGGGACAAGCTGTTAGTCAGAGTGTGCAGTTCCTTGCAGAGATGGGACAGAGAAAAGTAATAAACAAAAGTAATAAACAAAACTGGGATAAGCTCTCAAGCTCTGTCCAAGAAGGAAACAGGGAGTACTGGGAAGCATTGCAGAGGAAGAGTGATTCCAGTCTTCCCAGGAGGAACCGAGAAGGCTTCTTCAAGGTGAAATCTCAAGCTCACATATTAATTGGAAGACATAAAGAAAACGCCCACACAGGAGCGAATACAGATGTTGTTAGATCACAGATCCTCTAGCTGAGGGCTTCTTCTCTCTCCTCTCTGGCCAGACCCCCTGGCAGTGTCTCCACCTGGACGATTGATAAGCAGGCTTACTGGAACTTTGCATCTCTAAGTATTTTTCCCTCCAGCCGCAGCTCCAAGACAACCTTGAATTATAACTTTCCTTTTATCCATGTCCTGATTTCTAAAGTGTCAGCTAGGTCATTTGGTGTGAAGCTTGTTCATTCTCCACTATTCTGAAAACCTGTAAGAGTCAGAAAGTACCACTGTGAGAAAGGTCTGTGTCATCCAGGGACCCATCATGGCCACCTATGGCCATGAACAGATAATCTTGTTCTGAAGGGTAATTTTGCCTCAGTTTTCTTTCTATAGACGTCTGTTCATCTTTCTTTTACAAAATCATTTGCAGAAAGGAAAAAATGGCAGCAGAGGCAAAGACCTTAAGAAGTCATCACACTCAAGGAATACAAAGGAGGTCTGTGTGCTGGAGGAGTTGAGCAAGCATGAGCGTGGGAGATGGAGTTAGAGACGTGGACAGTGGCAAACGTGTAGGGCATGAAGACGAGTCTAAGCTTCAGTGCTAGCACAGAGAATAATGAAAGCAGCAAAGAGCTATGGTCTGAGTGCAACAAACGGTGTTCTTCTGAATTATTATATGAAGAGAGGCTGGAAACCCAGGCTTTGAAGTAAAGGAATAGTTGAAAAGCTATGTGGGTTTTCTAGCATCCTTTTATGGAAATGTGGAGGCAAGAGAAGATTTAAGTTAACATTGTATCTACTGTAAATGTTTTCAATTGCTGAGCCACTTGCATAAAGGGGACACTTGAATCTCCGTGTCTTTCTCATATTCTGACTGTGAAGAGTCTGGTGAAGTATATCACCTTTCAGAACCTTTGTGTATTCATTTATAAAGTAACTTAGTTTAATCTTCCAAAGAATCCAGTAAGTGTTATACTCCTGGGTTTCTTGTAAAGGAAAAATGACTCAGATCTGCTGGAAATAAACCTTATAGCTCCAGACAATTGCCCAGGCTGGGCCAGGACACAGCCAAGCTTGGATGGAGCCTCAAAGGGATCAGAATGAAAACCTAGAGAAGCCCGAGCACCTGCCTAGGTGGGACAAAACTTCATGGTCTAGGTACCAAACTGTCAGCTCAGGAATGCGGCTTGGTTAGGGCTTACTAATGACGAAGCAGAGATAAAAACAGATTAATATTTAAATATGTATAGGGTGAGCAACATTGCTAGATTGGAAACCAAGTCAGAAAGCATAAAAAGCAAAGATAGAATTTATTTCATCAAATATGCATGGTTATTCCCCCAAGTCAAGATAAAACCATTGCTCAGCATAATGGAATATGTCCACAATCCCAAAGCTGGAGCTTTGGCTACATATTAAGACCCTGCTTCAAAAAAAAATCCCTCAAAATAATATTTGTAGATACCAGTAATAAAATCATGGATAACCTAATTTAAAGGGGCAAAGACACAAACAGGCATCTCCCAGAAGGATGCATGCCAGTGCCTCTTTAGAAAGATAAATAGTGCTTATGATGAGGAAATACAGAGTATGACAGGTGTGAGGTACCGAGTCACAGTCATTCACCTGAGATAAAATCATATAATACTGGATTTTAGAGAGGTTTTTTGTTGTTGTTGTTGTTGTTTCATAACATATCTCAGTGGATACAACATAGCATTGCTACCCTAGAAAGCAATGAATTGTTTTCTAACATTGACCATGTGCATACTCTGAAATCCAATCATTCTACTCACAGCTACGATCACACACGTGTATCAGTTGCTCATGGCTCAACATATTCAAAGTCATACTCTGCACAGTGGCAAAACTTGAAAACTACTCAAAAGTCCCTCAGATCAGTAAAATGGTATATCTATGCAAATCGGCACATTATATGATGGTTCAACTTGCATTTTTTTTTAATTTTTGTGTATGGAGGTTTGTGGTATATGAGCATATGCATGTGCAAATGAATGCATGAATACACATGCATGTAGAGGCCAAGGGAGTGGGGTTGTTTTGTCCCTGGAGTGTTGGTCACCTCAGTTCTGGAGACAGTGGCTCTCACTAAAGCTGAATCTCATCGTTTTGCCTAAGCTTGCTGGCCAGTGAGATCCAAAAGGAAAGGGAAAGGGGAAGAAGAGAAGATATGCTTTTTTAGTTGAAAACAAAATAAAGTCCAGAATCAAATGGCAAAGTTAGAGGAAACATCATACTGTTTGTTTTATGTAACAGAAAGGTAATTAGTCTTTTTGAACATGTAACGAGGAATTTCAGGACACAGGAAGACAGGGCGAAGTAATTTAGTTGAAAGAATGAGAGAACAGTACATATACTTAGTGGTCCTAGGAGAAGTGGCACTCCCATAGCACAGAGATCTTGGCTTCCAGATATCATTCTCAGCTAGAAGAATGAGCACATCAGTAATAGAGCAAGGAAAATAGAAGATAAACCTAGATTACTACATTGCATCATAAAATATTCAAAGAATGATGGAGACATGCCTGGGTCCCCCCAGCCTCTATTCAAATAATAACTCAGAAGAAAGCCTAGAGCCAATTCAAAATGGCTTCCATGTGAAATACTGGGAACTAGTTGAGTGTCCAAACTCTATTATATTCCAGTAAAGTAGAAACTATATGTCAATGATATTGTGAATAAGAATAGATGGATGGATGGATGGATGTATGGATGGATGGATGGATGGATGAACTGGAGAGAAGAGAAAGGTCTTCCTTACTGAACATTACTAACTTGGTAAAACATACCCAACATTTTTTAAAAAATAAAAATAAAACATTAAAGGGAAAGATAAAATGGTGTATCACATTGGAATCAATATAAGCATGCCTTTTTCACATGTATCAGAATATCCAGAGCTAGGTTTACTATCAAGTAAAAGGTTTACAAATACAAGGGGTGATTGGGGTGAGCGTAGAGATCCTAGGAGGAATGACTCTCCGTAGTGTGCGGATCTCGGCTTCCTACTACCGCTCTCCACTACATCAATGAGAACGCCTTTTCTAAATGCGGAAACTTTGTCAGTACATATGGAACCATTTAACATTGACCCAGTAACACAGAAATATTAACACGGTTACATATGAATCCAGAGCTATGATCATAATTACACGCACAATCTGGAACAGATGATCTTACCAAATGAAGGTAAGAGGAAGCCAGTTCAGCAATTGTGGGACATCCATTTCATACACTAGAAGAGGAACTTTTAAAACTTTAGTGCAGAAAGCTAAGTTATACTAGGTCTGAAAGTTTCTACCACTTAAGTGAAAATATCAACAAAAATGTAAGAGAGATACATAATTTCAGCCAAGTATTGCCTCTTCCCCACCAAAAGGTTCCAATATGATAGGTTGTGGTGTATGGTACTGGCCCTAATTCGTGACTCCTCTCTGAGTCAACACTAGATTTTGCCTTGACTTTGGAGAGACTGGATTTGAGCAACAAGAGGCAAAATGTGTTTGTGCCTACCCCAACCCTGAGCCATAAAAGTTCCCACACATTTTCACTTCTTGTTATGCATCTCTGTGGGAAGAATATAAAAGCTGGGTTCTGTTCCCAGGAGAAGAATAGTCACCACACGGAACAGAGCAGAATGTCCCACAAAGTCCAGTGATGACCTTAACGCAATATAAAGTCGGGGGTGGGGGGAACTCAGACTGGCACTGGGTTTCTGGCATTGGCCACTTACTGGATTTCTTAATAAATATTCCAAAGTTTCAAATTTTGCTTTGCATTAGAACACGATCTCTCATTTTTTCTAATTGCTTAAATGTTTAATTTGTGCCTCTAATTTAAAGTGTGCTCTTGTAAAAATTAAAAGCTGGTTAGCGAAAATCAGGAGAAACAGCAAAACAAAGACAAAAGTAATCCTAACAGCCTCAAACTTAGTACCTCTTGAAAGTGTCACAGAAAATTAGCTTGGACATTCAAAGGAGCATCTAATGTCAGTTTAATGGATATACACCTTATTAAATATCACACTCCTTCAGAGAGGGTGCTGGCATCTTTACTATTTGCAAAGCAATCAAGGTAGGTACCATTGTGTCCACTTTGTGATAGAGAAAGTTATGATCCAGCTAAATCAACACTCTAAAGGTTATTCAGCTGATAAATATCAGAGCTGATGGACAAAGACAACTCCACCTGTCAGGAATCCACCCACCCTGGATGACACAAAGGAGGCCCCAATCACTGGTCCAGCCAGAGCTCTGCTATCCACACGCAGAACTTCATGATGTGGGATGAAATTATATGGGATCCTGAATGTGCAGCCCTGCTTGTCAGCCAAGCTACCCAGCTTACACACCCACTTTGTACCAAGTGTAGGTAAGAGATGACAGAAAGTGTCAAGGTTTTTGCTACTTTTTCTGTTCATAGATGGGAGCCATTTTCTCACCCTCTGAATCTGTCCTATTCTTAGGAATTTGCTGAGTCAACTTGGTGATGCACAAATCAAGTCCAGGGCTTCTGGATGCCCCAAAGATACCACAAAAGTCCCAGCATAAACTTCTACCTTTATCTCTCCACTCTGAGGAAGTTTAGTAAGCCAGAGAAACCCTTTGGAAGAGAACTGAGTTTCAACTGACAGTCCCTAGTGAACATGTAAGTCCTGTAAGGAAACCATCTTGAATTAAATCCACTGGCCCCAGAAGAGCCACCTCAGCTGACAGCATGGAGCAGAGACAAAATGGCCTTCCAAGCTTTGACTTAATTGCTGATTCAGAACTATAAGGAAGATTGCTCTTCAATGAAGTCCCTACGTGTGGTATAGTTTCCTAAGTGGAATTAGATGGCTAGAAATGGAGTATTACTTCTTTTCCTTTTCTCCTTTATTTTACTACTGAAAATGGAGTCTAGGAACACATGCATGCTGGACACACACTCTACCATGGAGGCACATCTTCATTCCCATTTTCTTTTATTTTGAGGCAGGGTCTCACTAAGTTCCCCAGATTAACCTTGAACTTCTCGAACAGTAAACAGAGCAGGACTTGGACTTTCAGTCTTCCCAAGGTAGCCTCCTGAGTAGCTTGGGTTATAGGCCTGAGCCACCAAGCCCAGCTTCAGGTCTCTTTCTTTTTAAATTAATGAAAACAGAGAATGAAAAGAGATGTGGAGAAAGAGAGAGAGAGAGAGAGAGAGAGAGAGAGAGAGAGAGAGAGAGAGA
>JANHMN010000002.1:220684327-220694792 GCA_030674055.1 Rhabdomys pumilio
AGAAAGAAAGAAAGAAAGAAAGAAAGAAAGAAAGAAAGAAAGAAAGAGAGAGAAGAGAGAGAGAGAAGAGAGGAGGAGAGAGACAGAGAGAGATGAAAATAAAGAAAAAGAAATGAAAAGAAAAGAAAAGAAAGAAAAGAAAAGAAAAGAAAAGAAAAGAAAAGAAAAGGCTGCAGTCCTCAATAGAAACCTCCCCTTGCTCAGACATCTGCAAGAGCAATGTCTAGAGCAGAGGAGAGGGCCTTTTATTTATGCATTTTCTTGTGTATTTATTTATTCTGTCAAAGGCATTTTCAAACTTGTCACTTTAACCCCAAGGAATTTTTCATCCATTTTGGAATTTCAATCACCGTGTCACGGAGTGGTGAGGATGATATAGGGGTAGCCCAGCTGCTTTAAGCAGCATAAATCCTATGGCCTTGGCCTCCAGGTAAGCTAGTTCCCTGGTGACCTCCTGCCAAAAACATTCAACCAAAGGATGCTGGACTCTGGCCCTGAGATGGCATTCTTGTGAAAGATGCTTATCTGAATGATGGCTTGCTTCCTGTCCTTGAGTCACGATTAAAATCTAATAAAACAGACTCTTTTCAGGGTCTCTAACTTCCAATGTGGCAAATAAAACCTAAGAATCCACCTGGCCCTGACACTAGGCTAAGAAGCAAATAAATGCATCAGAGCAGCAGCTGTGCCCAGCACTTACTAGCCTGTTTGTTCTCAGGCATGCTCCTCTGCCTGGCTCTATATGCATAAGGCAGCAGATGGCAAATTATGTCTCCCAAATCCCCCAGAACTGGCTTCTAATTGGGAAAGGAGAGAAAGGAAAACACCAGAGACTATCAGCAGCTCTCTTCCTTTCTAGCCACGGACTGCCACACTTTCCTGGTTCCTACCTGTGCACAGTGACATGCATGCCCAGGTTCCCAGGCCCTGTTAGCTCTTCCTCATTCCTTTAGAGGGCGTCACATCTAAGTGAGTGACGTCACATCCCTGGCATTCTGTCACCAAGATTCATGTAGTCACCACCATTTTAGTCCTATTGATCTTCTCACATTTGTGCGCTTTAAAGCTGTTATGAAATCTTCAATACAAAGATCTTTCCTGATTTATTCTTCAGCATGGTGTAGCTGGGTGTTTTTCCCATTCATATCTCCAGCCATGAAGTCAACAGAGCTTGGATCTGAGTTGCTTAAGGCTATACTTACTTAGCTTCCCACAGTGTCCCATTTTAGAGTAAAAGTTTCCTTCAGTGCCTAAGCAACTCCAGGTTCATTTACGTAGGTGCCTGCCAGCTTGAGCCAATGATACAAGTGTATTTTACTTTACCATCATTGGGTATGAAAAGGAAGGACAGTCTGTCTATTTGTTCTTCTCCCGTCCATTCAGCCATCTTTTTACCATTCTCCATCTAATCCCTCGTTATCCTAATGATCTTATAGATTAAATGCTGGTGTTTTAATTGAAAGCATAGAAAGAGCAATTAGAATACATTTTAATACTTGCTTCAGTTGCCTTCCCTGTCACTACAATCAAATACCTTGACAGAAAACCTAGAGAAGAACTACTTATTCTAGACTGTAATTCTGAAACTATCAGTCTAGCCTGGTGGGGAACACACAGCAGAAGGACTGGCCTCTATCCATGGTAAGAAGAGCGTGAGTCTGCTAGTCTGATCGTGGAGGTACAGAAAGCAGGGAGCTAAAGCCAGAAGCAGAGGCAGGATACCCCCAGAATGTCTGCCCACAATGATCTGCCTCCATCAACCATGCTTCCAGCTCCAAAGGCATACCAGCAGCTAGAGACCAAGTGTCCAATCACATGAACCTACAGGAGAGGGTTCACACGCAAGGTATAGCACAGCTTTTTACGGAACTATGCTAAGTTGACAGATTCTTTAGCTTTCTGAATCCCAGTTTATCTTCTGTAAATAGATACAAATATCTATGTTATAGGATTATTATACAGATTCAAAACTCCGATATACAAAAATCTCTGCATTTAATGGATGACAGTTAATCTGTTATTTCAGTAAACATCTTCTCACTGGTGTCTCACGCACATTCGTCAGTGTTAAAGCTTCAGTCTTTCGAGATGATTCTAGATAGTTGTCTCCGACTGTCAATAAGTGGGAGGGAATAAATCGTTTATCCACCACAGGTCTTAATTTTCTACTCTGTCAAACAGGGTTTGCAATAATAACTCTTCTTTGGTAGATACTGTGCCAGGCAGCACCTGTACAGTGCTTCACATAAGACAGGAAATGCAGCTGTTATGAAATAAATAGTTTTGCAGTTGCTGCTGCAGCCACCGATACCTGTGGTGGTGGTGGTGGTAGTGATGGTGGTGGCGATACTTGTAGAAGCGGTGGTGGACGTAGTAGTGACGGTGATGGTGGTAGTTGTAGTAGTGGTTGTTGGGACAGTGGCAATGGTGGTGGTGGTGGTGGTGGTAGTGGTGATGATGGCAGTTGTAAAACTGGTGGTTGTTGTAGCTATGGTGGTGGTAGTGGCAGCAATGGGAGTGAGAGATGAGGATAGGCAAAGAGGAGGAGGCAGCAGTAAGAACTCATTACCACGAAAAATCAATATCAAGTCTATATAAATCTTGAAAATTACCCACAATGCAAACTGCCTCACCCTTGTGGTCTGAGCAGTGCCAGACAACCCTAGAAAGTTGAATATGTGAGCACAGATTACCATGAGGAACCAACTCTCAATAGGCTGGTACCACCCATAGGGGAATCAACCCTTTGCGTGATGGCTGTCAAGATCTATTCCCCTTTGTGAAATACAAAGAAACCACAGGCACAGACCCAGTGTACAGTATCATAAAACTGCATTCAACAATGTTTGTCTACAGAGCACTTTGGCCTCTTTGGAGGACAGCCATCTATAAATAGCAGGTGATGATATTGTTATTAATCTGGACAACCTTTCACTGAAGCTAATTGCTACTGAGGATAACGCAACATTTCTCTGGGCGTAGTCTAGGAATTAGACTGTACAGTAGTGATCCAGTATTTATTCATCTCAATGCATCTCATAAAGAGCACTGGTAATAATTTTGCCTTCAGCAAAGCACAAGGGGGAATAAATGCTATCATGTCTGATGATAAAGACAAGTTCCAAAGCTACCTCTAGTTCTGATCAAACACACGACAGTAAAGCAAGTTACCTAAGCTTTATTAAGTTTCACCTCTATGGGAAAAAATAATGGTCCCCATTTCAGTGCTTAGGATGATGACATCCGATAATAAATGTTGCTTCCCATATCCACTTTGAGGCAAGAGATAATTGACCGCTAAATGTTAGCACTTGTCATGTGTCACCATAAACTAAGTTGTCTTATATAGACCTCTCTTTGCCCTATCAATCCTGGGCTTTTGTAACCAAGGAAATGGGTGCAGTTTATTCTGCAGAAAGAATAGGGAGGTGTCTCAGCAGACATCTACAGTAAGGTATGCATCCAGCTCCAATGGCTTACTCATCCTTGAATCCCCACTCTTTAATTCCCCAGTTAATTATGACTCCAGTCAATGAGGAATGACTGTAGACTTTTCTGCTGCGTTCTGAAGTGTAGCCAGGAGCTAGCATCCCCACCCATTCCTTACTGACTTGGTGATTGGAGGGGAAAACAATGAGCTCACACGTTTGTGTCAAACAGTCAGTGAGAGAAGTCAGCCACAATGAGAAAACGCCCTGTATACCTGTATAAACCATAAAACTACCCCAAGTAAATACTGTTGGCCCAACATCTATGAGAATGGGTCATCGCTGGGACAGACACACTCTCTGGGGCTTGGCAGAGCATAGCCAAAAAAAAAAAAAAAAAAAGAGGATGAGGAGGACAAGGATGGATGATGATAAGGAGGACGAGGAAGAAGACAAGGAAGGGGAGGAAGAGAGGAGGAAGAGGAGGAGGAGGAAGAAGAGGAGGAGAAAAAGGAGTAGAAATGATTGAAATGATCAGGTCAGAGAACCCCAGGGTTAGTGTTCCTTTGCAGTCAGAGTAAGTTCAAATACACTAATTAATAATGCAGTCCTTTAGTTCAAGCCCAGTGTGGGTCACCCTGGACTGAAATGGAGGGACAAACAGGACTGTGCTCCTTCCAGGAAGCTTCATAGTAACATAATAAAGAGGATCTGTTCTCTTCCCTTTTCCTGGTTCTCATCAGCCATGGGTCTTGGTTCACAGCTTCAAACTTCCTCCGCCTCCATAACCAGACACACAGCATCTGCCTATCTTCATTGCAGCCTACCTACCTTGATTTCTCTCCCAGCCACAACCAAGAGAGCCTCTCTATTTCCCATTGCTCTGTCACACTAGGTTCAGTGGGATAATGTGGACATCATTAGGAGTCATTCTTCTGATTATTACACTCGGTCACCTGTGGATCTCACCTGTGGTAGCTGGACTGTTTTTACCTGGATCGCTTGGGTAGATTGATTAGCAAGGAGATTCAAAGGTATGCACCTAATACCTTCAAAATCCAACTTTTTCAGGGTTTTTTTGGGGGGGTATGGTAGATCATGACTAATCGTCCCCAGTACTTTGTTTAAAAATGTCTGTTCCTGTGTCTCCAACAAAACTATTGTTTTCCATAGAGAGATTGAGAAATTTGTGCAATATTTCTGGGGGGTTTGTTTGAATTTGTTCCTTCTAATCAATTGATGAGGATGCTTGTGTTTAGAACAAAAGTTTCCAATTTTAGATTGAGTATACAATCATGTATCAAGTAGCTAAAATATGCTCCCTGGAGAAGCTTCCACCAGTTAGAGACCAACGAATCTAAGCATCTGTGTCCCCAAAGAATTTCTGCTTATCTCTTCATATTTTGAATCCCCATCCATCAAAACCCAAAAGATAAAGCTTTGAGATAAAGCTTGTATTTGCTATTGAGATTTGAGTGGGTGTGTAGTCGAACAATAAAGAGCTCAGACTCTACCAAATGGATCCCTTGGATGTACAAAGAGTTTCACTGCTTTCTTTTCTTGATGCAAGTATCAAGCCATTTAGAACACACCATGATATAGCTCACTTCTAAGGGAAAAAGTGGCTTGTGAGCCCACCCCACCCCCTTTAACTGTCTCAGACAGCAATAGAAATATCAGGACACATAGGTAGATGCAAAGGCCAGCACATGATGCTAAGTCTACAGCCTGTGTTTCCCCAGCATACTAAAGGCTGAAGCTGCTTTCTTTCCTGTCCCTGATCACTGTGGATGGAAAAGAGATTCAAGGCAATAAAGAACTTGAATGTCTGACGTATTTGGCTCTTGAGCTGCATAACTTCATGTACTTTCCAAGATTTGCCCTTGGGGAAAACAGGAATCAGAGAGGCAATGCCTTGTCTGTTAAAAGCAGCCCACCATAGAGTCAAAGATTCCTCTCTACCTCTTGGTAGTAGATGTGCTAGGGGATGCCTGAACTCTGGTGATCATTCATTTTCCTCTTTTGCCAGATTCATGAAAACTAAAACTGAAGCATAGATCCACTGCTAAGAGAATTGGGGAGGACAGTATGCCTTTTTGGTAATATCTACATCTTTACCAGAATCCTTTATTACACTTTATAACAAAAAGCTATCTTAAATCAATATGACAGCCCATCAATAAATCAATTTAATTTTCACAAGAAAACCCTTAGCACCCCCACTGGGATACAGTGCGTGTCACTGAAAAGGGTGGCACATGTCCTCAATGTACTCAAAGCCAGCAATGGGGTAATAGCCTATCTGCTAGAAAGTCTAGGCCTAGAGCTTAAGCATGAGTGATCATAAACAATTGTTTACTAGGGCCATATAAAGTGCCACTGTTTACCTCACCTACAGAAAAGACATTTCATATCGTTCCTATTATTACACAATGGGCTGTGTTAAATTGTGATTAGATCTATTACTTATTCCAAACCAAGGGGATGGGCGTTATATTAAAAACTGAAAGACCAGCCTGATTACCAGAGTGTGAGTGTAGAAGTGATAGAACTGGCTTGAGATGCAGCCATTGCAGAGGCCAGGGCATTCAGACAGGGCTGGCAGACCAAGGCAATGGCTTTGGGTTTTACTCTGACGTAACCCAGGAGTCTGAAATAAAATTTCCCAATAAATAAATAAATAAATAAATAAATAAATAAATAAATAAATAAATAAATAAAAGCTGAGAGAGTTGCACAGTATTTCCCAGTGTATCACTCCCTAGATTCTACAATTGGTTGTTAGATTTGCTCTATATCTTGGGCCTATCCATTTACCATTGAACTTTTTGATGTTGGCATGGGTTATTCATCTCCATACCACATACATAAACATTCACACAACACTGAAAGTAACAATAGTCGCTATGACACCTGCCTCCAAATTTTGCAACCAGCATATCATGAAGTTCTGTGTTTGTATAGTTTTTAAAGGTTTGGATAACTTGAAGTCACACACTTGAAAAGCATTGTTCAAGAAATGTGAAAAGATTTTTTAATCATAGAATTAACTTGACAAGCTCACTGACCCCTTCCTCTTCTGGACCAATGAATGGCTAGGGAAAGAGATGAAATTGGTAAAAAGAAACTGGTTGAGTCAGAGCAATGAAATAAGTTTGAGGGAAAGATGGTAAGATTCCCAAGGGGTGGTCCTGGGGACAGAGAGAAGACGATAGATTCAAGGATGTTTCAGAAGCCAAAATGATAGAAGCAGATGATAAGCTTGATTTGAGGAGAGAAGAGCAGAGAAAGTCAACTTGGCTTCTGGTTTCAGAATGGACAGGGAAGCCATTTTCTAAGATGAGATGGGATTTGGAAACAGGGTTGAGTCATGAATCTGGACATGGACACTCAGGTGCAGACTTCAGTTAGAAAATCACTGGCGATTCATATAAATGACCTTTGCCTTTCCCGGCCTTCTCCAATGCCTTCCTAGCCAACAACCAACTTCTCCATATATCCACAGGAGTCCAGAACGCAGCAATCCTTCAGTCTAAGGTCACTCTTAGCTGCTTTTGAGATCACCTGGAGTTTTGTTCTTGCATCTCTCCAATATCTTTGTCCACCCCTAGAAGGGCCGGGAGCTGACGAACTCCAGCCCAGCAGCCCTCTAATGCTATGAGAGATAGAAGGGATCAGATCAAGAGACCTTAGTGGAGGCCGTACCAGTGTAATGAGCAGACTGGCTTAGGTACTCTTAAGCATCAGACAAGTCCTAGAAAGCCATGGTTCTTCCTTTGTGTTACCCAGAGTCCTCAGGGGAACAGCCAGTTACCCAGCTCTGAAGAGCTTGCCCCACAATGTCATTCCTGATCTATTTGATCCAGAACAATTTTACTCCTCGGGATTTCCATGGCTAAGAGTTTTATGAAGAAGCTCAGAGAAAACCGAATAACTTTCTAGGGGATGTGCTATCACCCTATCTCTGACCTTGTGTGTCTTGAGAACATGGGTCACTACTCTCCACATCCCTAACATAAACAAGGAAGAAGAACTAGAGAGAGGACATCCTTCTCAGCAGACACATGTTATATTACACTCATCAAGCTGAGCAGAGGGAGAAAAATTGATGCCTTAAACAAAGGCCTTACCTCTGCGCAAGGATGCTTCGGTGCCATTAACACAGGTCTTAAAGGTATACAGGGGGCTGAAAGACTTTCCCTACAGGAGGAGGAGTCAGGGATGAGACTCCCAGGGTGAGTATCCTGTGAGGCAAGTTCTGACGGATGACCAGAAGGTCACCAAGTAAAGGAAGGAACATCAACGGCAAAGGCACCACCTCTACATGGGCGCAACCTTGCCCTTACAGTTAAGTCCTTCTGGAATTTTCTTCCAGTGCACCCTCCACACACATACTCAATGCCTTCCCCCCACACCTCAGAAGACAGAACAGAAAAGACTTTCCAGATGCAATCATGAAGGGATCTTTTTTTTTTTTGACAGGGCCAACACCTTTCTTTTCCCAGTCCCCTTTTCCCTTCAGACACTCCCCATGTCCCACGGCTGCCGTGAGCAAAATGTGAGTTCATTCGTGCTCGGGGCAGGTAATGACAATAACAGCTAATCTCTGTTGGGCTCCTACTGGCTTGTGCCAAGAACTTTTTCATTTATGCTTCTTAGCACAGTGCCAAGCAATTGTGATATGTGCAATGAGGCAATCATTTAATTACTTTTACACAGAAGGAAACTGAGGTAAGGATGTGAAATCGTATAGCCATCATTTTGATGCCAGAAACAAAAACAAAAAAAAATTAATGTATATCACAAAATGTATGCTACAGCCTCCTTTTTTCCCTTGGGTCCTGTTCTTCTTAGGATTTCCCTCTGCCCGAAAGATAGCTCACAGTTCTGTGTGCAGCCTCAGTTAGTTCCCAGGGCAGCCCCCAGAAGTCTGAATAGGATCTTCAAATTTACAAGCTTGGAACACCAAACTGCTAAGCCACACTATATAGAACTTGCCCACAGCCTCCACATGGATAGGGAGGAATAAAAGACCAGACAAGTGGCCCAGGGAGGGTACCTCCAACTTGCCCAGACTAGTGGCAGCTGGAGTCTGCACGGGAGAGAAGCTGACACCCTGCCCCAGGGAAGAGGAGGAGGAGGATACAGCCCAGATGACAATCAAAGCCAGGGTAGGGAGAGCTGGCCCTGAGCCAGAGCGGCACCTCCTAGGAGCTCAGTGAATCTCTCTCACTCAAGGTGGGGTTACTGAGGCCGTGTGCCTACCAGGAAAGTACAGGAGAGAAGTTTAACAGCAGCCAAAGCCGTGTGCATATGGCACACAACAGGTTCAGCCTGGGCCCTGGGGCCAGATGTGCTGGCCCAGCCCAGCCATGTGTCTGTAGACCAACCCTAGCCTGGGGAGGCTTGGGGCGGGCCTGGCAGAACTCTCTTCTTCAGGGAGGAGGCTACCCAAGATAGCATCCCAGGAAACCTAAATCTGAAATGAAGATGGAGCTAGACCAGAGTAAGATCCCTTCCCAATAGACCCTGGGAATGGGGGGTGGGGTGTCATGCTGAAGTGATGACTCAGCAAACATCCAAATGAGAGAGCTGAAGATTTGCTTTCTTCTAACCTCCAATCTAGAAAGATCTACAGGAATATTTTATTTTGCTCATTTGTTTTACTGTCTGAATTTTACGTCTTCATGGAGCAGGAGGTACTTTTTTTTTTAACGTGAATGATTACAGGTTCATTGGAATTTGTAATGATAGCACAAAGACTTGCTTCCCTGTCATGGTGCTTCCTCTCATGGTGACTTCTTATAATATCAAGTCAAAACTAGCATACAACATTGGCAAAAACACTGGGAGCTAAGATGCAATCCTTATTTGGTTTGCAAAATGTACATGAAACTTGAAATAAAAAGGTTTGTCTTTATGGGGCCTTGTCTCTGGACTGAACAAACTCCAGGACTGAAACAAGACTGGCGTTAGTTTGATTAGAAGTCAGAGAAAGAGACAAAGATGACTCAGAAAAGAAAAACAGATGAGGGTAGCAGTCCCCCCTGGGATAGAAAGGAGGACTGTGCCATATTGCTCAGAAGCAGAGGACCGTGACCCAGAGCCTCTCATGAATTCCCATTGCGTGGGCACATACCTGGGGATGTTTCTGGGACTACAGCATTTGCTTGGTCTAGGATGTGTGGCTGAATGGTACCCACAGAAAGATAGGTTCACACCCTGCCTCAGACCCCAGAAGTATATGATCTTATTTGGGGAAAGGCTCTGTTTTTGCAGTTGGGGTAAAGTCTAGTATATTGAGATTAAACCATCATAAATTACCCACTTGAGTCTAACATCACAAGATACCTCCAGAGGAGAGACTGAGAAAAAAGTAAAGGCCATGCGCAAACAGGCAGATTGGAGTGATAAAGCCCATGAGAGATGTAGACAGTCCTTCGAGGCTACAAGGAGCAATAATAGACCCTCTGGAGCCATCAGTGTATACTGCTCTGCTCAAAACTTGATTCCACACTTCTGTGCTCCAGAACCATGAGAGAGTACATTGCTACTTTTATAAGCCAAGTCTGTGTTCATTTGCTATTTCTGCCATAGGAGACACATATGTGACTTTGTCTGTGTGGCCCTTTGCTTTTCATAAAGTGGACAGCCACTGTAACTTGTTCCTCAGGAAACAGGGAGGTGTACTAATGCTACCTTACCAGCTCAGAAACATAGACACAATGCAGTAACTTGACTTGTCAAAGGAAGCAAAGCTGAGGGGTGCTGAATGGATGACTCAAGCCTGTCTTTGGCTCATTCCCAAACCTGTGAGCCTCACGAAGATCATCAAAGCCTGAGGAAAGGGACAGCTGATTGCTTGTTGGAGCAAGTTTTTATTCTACAGCATAAACCTCTCTATTAGGTGGAGGAGGAGGAGGAAGAAGAGGAGGAGGGAGAGAGAGAGAAGAAGAAGAAGGAGGAGGAGGAAGAGGAGGAGGAGGAGGAGGAGGAGGAGGAGGAGGAGAAGGAGAAGGAGAAGGAGAAGGAGAAGG
>JANHMN010000002.1:220708246-220750646 GCA_030674055.1 Rhabdomys pumilio
TGTGTGTGTGTGTGTGTGTGTGTGTGTGTGTGTGTGTGTGTGTGTGTACATGTATGCACATGTGCATTCATGTCTGTCTGTCTGTGTGTCTGTGTTTGTGTATTTGTATGTGTGTTGTGTCTTTTTGTGCCTGTGTCTCTCTCTGTCTATGTCTCTCCTTGTGTGTATCTATGTCTGTGTCTCTGTGTGTGCTCCCTGCTGCACATTTTACAGAGTTTTCTCCATCAACTTATAGTGGATTCAGATTCAAAATCCAGGTGCCCAGCATCCTGACTCTGAAAGCCCAGCAGGGCGTCACGTAGACCTATAGCCCCTGATGGCAGCGGTAGGGACTTGGACACAGCGCTGCGGTGATTGAGCTGCGAGTCTGGCAGGGTGTGTGCCTAGCTACTTCCCCCGCACCCCCCCCACAACCCCGGGCTCTTCACCCTGCTGCACGGGTGCTGAGCCTGCCTGAGTCTGGACGATGGTGAAGTATTTCCTGGGCCAGAACATGCTCCGAAGTTCCTGGGACCAAGTGCTTTCTGACAATGGTACCGGAATCCCTATAGCAAACATGTCTCTTTTTTTTTTTTTTTTTTTTTTTTTGGTTTTTTGAGACAGGGTTTCTCTGTGTAGCCCTGGCTGTCCTGGAGCTCACTCTGTAGACCAGGCTGGCCTCGAACTCAGAAATCCGCCTGCCTCTGCCTCCCAAATGCTGGGATTAAAGGCGTGCGCCACCACCGCCTGGCAGCAAACATGTCTTAACTGAAGAAATAATGCACTGGGGGAAGTGATTCCTGACCAGAAGCTTCTGTCCCAAAGACTCCTGACCAAGACCAACAGGATGCCACGTTGGGCAGAGCAACTATTTCCTGCTAACGTTGCTCACTCGGTGTACATCCTGGAGGACTCGATTGTGGACCCACAGAATCAAACCATGGCCACCTTCACCCGGAACATCAACCACGGCTGAAGGTAGCGGAGGAACAGTGTGTTGACTGCGTGAACGCTGACAATAGCAGCTGGACCGAAATCCGTCAGAAAGCCTGGGTCTCCTCTAGCTTATTTGGCGTTTCCAGAGCTGTCCAGGAATTTGGTCTTGCCTGGTTCAAAAGCAATGGGACCAAGACAGTGAAGGGCTTTGAAAACATCCTGGCCAAGCTACAAGGTGAGGCTTCTTCCAAAACACTTGTTGAGACAGCCAAAGAGGCCAAAGAGAAAGCAAAGGAGACAGCACTGGCAGCTACAGAGAAGGCCAAGGACCTGGCCAACGAGGCAGCCACCAAGCAGCAGCAGCAGCAGCAGCAGCAGCAGCAGCAGCAGCAGCAGCAGCTGGGATAGCCTACTTCCTCCCCCTTCTTCCCTGTGTACTTGATCATTAAAGATCAACCTGCTGTCTGGGGTGGTGGGTGAGGGCACTGTCCTGGTCAGCATCTGCACCACAGACCCAGCTCTGTCTACCGGACAGAGGGGTGCAGTGACTTGCCCGAGGTCACAGCAGTCCTCAGGTGATAGACTGTATGCTCCACGAGGGTAGAGCTCCTTGTTTTATTCTCTTCTGTGTCCCAAGTACCCCGAACAATATTTAACATGTAACAGGCACTCAATAAACACATGATTTGATTAGTCCTGGGGGGGGTGGGGGGGGGAAAGCCCAACAGGAGATTCATGAGCGGTGTGTGAGAAATATGGTTGTTTTAAGGGCTGGGAGCTTATTGTGTTTTGTTTCAAATGCTTTACTTGGAATCTCTCACATAGAATGTCCAACAAATGTTTGTTGAATGAATAAATGAATCAGTCAAGGCTTCCAAATATTCTACCAACTTTCCCAGAATATGAGCCCCCCGAAAGAGCCAAGGGCATCCTGTTCTCAGAGAACAGATTGTGATAAACACCAGTGTTTACTGATGTCAATGAAAGTTCAAGTTCAAGGACACACAGAGGCAAAGAAGCCACTCGGCAGGGCCCTTGCCTGTGTAGACTCCAGGATTCTGCTGACCCCATAGCCAGCAGCATGACACTATGGCTACATCTTAGCTGATCTGTAAAACAGTGAATGGAATAGCCAAGCCCAGAGCAGAACTGTAACTACCTAGCAAGTCTGAGTGATTCTGCAGCTGAGCCATACACAATAGCATGAATTCCATCTTCTGGACACGGGATAAGGTGACCTGTCTCAGCTGGTCACCATTACTCAGTGGTACTGATGACCATGAATCTTGGGTGTCTGACTCCACTTTGGAGGCCAGAAAAGCCAAGCATTCTCTTTTTTCTTCACCCTCTTGGCCCAAGCATCAGCAGATCTCAGTTGAAGAGAGAACCCAGCTAAGTCCAGTGTGTGCACATATACCCGGCACATGCAAGGGTTAAAGCCACAGAAGATTTTTTTTTCCCTAGGCTGCAGGAACCTCTGATTCACCAGCTTTGAATGGCTGGACCAGTTTAACCTGTTTATACAGAAATGCAAAAGCCATTAGGAAACCCTGGCTCTAACAGTTTTGATTTTGTCCTTGGTCTCCATGTTCCAAAAGGCTCTCCCTTTCTTATTCAGAATTTCAAAACTGTGCAACAAATATAACTTACAGAGACGGGAGAGGAGAATAATAATGCCAATGCCAAAAAGGGAAATGGGAAGAAAGACAATATTTTTCAAATATTTTCCCAACTGTCATTTTAATAATAGCCTAACGACAAAGTATGCTAATTTTCCTCCACAGATACCTGCGAATGCAAATGTAAAACAAATAGGAATTAATGTCTCTGTGTGAAAATCAAGCAATAGGTACTAATTCTGTTTCAGCCCTGAGATTATGCACATTTAAAATCATGGCCTGAGCTCACACACAACAGTGTCTGTCAAAAAGAAGAGACAAGAGAGGGGTTCTGAGGTTAGCCGAGTCCACGTAGCCATTCTAAAAAAGACCTGGCCCAGCTTCACAAAATATATTTGCAAGCCAGGGATGCTTTGAGAACCACGATCTACTCTTTTTATGTGTATGTACGCAGGTATGTTCTCTCTCCGTGTGAGGATGCATGTGGAGGTTTGAAGACCATACCAAGTGTCTTCCTCCGTCTCTCTTCACCTCATGTTTTGAGGCAAGGTATCTCACTGAACCTGAAGCACACAGATGTCGCTGGCCTGGCTGGTCAGTGAGCTCCAAAGAGCCTCCTGCCTCTACCTCCACAGTGCTGGAATTACAAATAGCCGGGTCCTCAAACACACATGGCAAGTTTTTCACCAACTAAGCCATCTTCCTGACTCAGACCTAAAAATCACTCCTAGTGATGCGTCTTCATTTTGAAGCTAGGAAGCAAGGCTAGCAGGTATGACTGAACCCCTTCCAGACAAAGACTCTAGATTTTTGCTGGTTAAATAGCAGGTGTCTTCTAGGACGTTCCATTAACTTTCTGAAGTTATCCTTCCTAAATCCACCAGGGATGTTCTACTTCAGCTTAAAAGCTGCCGTCTCACTACAAATTCATGGTGCAAGGAAATGGAAGAGATCCAAGAGGGATATGAAGTGATAACTAGAGAGTCATATAAGGAAGACTGGAAGCTGTGTTCTTAGAGGCAACAAGGCTTCAGAGATTATTTCTTCAGGAAGGAGCAAGAGGAGCTATCTCAGATATCCAGAATTGATCATGTGTGTCAGACTCAACAAAACGAGAAACAAAAAAAAAAAATCTCACACAGCAATAATTACCATCTAGAAAAATTACTGTAGTCAATACGTGAAGGAAAAATGGGAATCCACACAGTCATGCTTCCAATACGGCGGACACTGCCTGTAGGTGGATATTTAACATAAAATTTAAAAATGGAATAAAATTTATTAAAGATTCAGTTCCTAGGTCCATACCCACATTTCCAGAACTCGGCAGCCACCTGTGGCATAGCAGACAGTAGACAGGAATCATTTCCATTACCTTAGCTCTGTGGGACAGTCTAAACAAGAACCTGCCAACATGAACTCCAAGTACTGGCTGCCTCGTATTCCCTTGTCCTGTCCCACTACGGCTGTGGTAAAGGAGACAGGCTTGCATAGGTACAGGGAGAGATCTTGTCCTCCAGTTCTGGTAGAATTCAGCAACTAGGAGACCAAAGTAAGATATTTTAGGGCAGCAGAGATGGGGCATGTGTTACCCTGGCTTCCACCCTCCCAGTCACTAGGATCCAGTGCTCAGCTAAATGCCAGAGCTCTTGTAAGGCTCCATGAAGTGATTCCGTCTGAAGTCTAATAACATGTTTCCCCACCTGATCCTTCAGGCTGAAGGCAGGTAAAGGTTCTTTATGGGACATCTGGGGTGTTGTACCATCCCTTTCTGGAGTCCCTCAAAATAATTTCTTAGTGACCCTGTACTTGATCACCCAGCGTGAACATGGTAGGTGTTTTCCATGAGTATCCAAGCACATCAGTTCCTGTTCTGATGTAAGAGTTGGTGGGGGTGGGGCAGTGAACTGAGCAATACCCTGTAGCCCTGCGATGCCAAACCATGGTTCACCAAATAGTTTCTCAGCTAGAGGTGGAACTTCTGGCCCACCTGTCCTTTCCATGCTGAGATGTGGTATGGTATCTTCCTTCATTTAACAATAAAGCATAAGAGAGCAAAAGAAAGGAGACAATTGCTGTCCATGAAAATCCAGGTAGTGATAGTTTAGGTTTTGCAAATCATAGTCTGCGTGGCGTGAAAGCAAGCTGCCATAGACTGTGTATAAATGAATGTGGCTCTGTTTGAGTAAAACTTTACTTACAAAAATAATGGAAGGGCCATGTTTAGCCTGACTATACCTTGCTTAAAGTACAATGAAAAGTGAAGCCTCTGAATGTGTTGTTTTAAGATCCAGAAGAAAGTATACATGTGCATACAATGTCATTTGTCTGATACTGACAGTTCAGTTAGTGAATGGCCACATAAAAGATGGCGGCCCTGTAAGATTATATCACCTACTTAAGTGCACCCAATGATGTATGCACAATGATAAAGTCATTTGATGATGCATGCCTCAGGGTATAGCCCCTTCATTAAGTTCGTAAATTATTCAATTGATATATGCATATAAATGTTTCTCAATAAACTGAAAGAAGGCATGGCTTCAAAGGGAGAGGAAACAGTTGAAAAATGAGAAGGATACAAAAGAGAAATTTAGTTTAAGGTGAAACAAAGCAGAGTTGAGAAACTAAAGAAGGTAGAAAAACAGTAAGTATATCCTTTTCTAATCATAGGGAGATCCTGTCTCAAAATACGTAAGTAATAAATAAACATGTCTTAAAAGAACACTACATACTAAAAAATATAGGTTGTATGTGTATGTATGCACTGCACACCTATTGTATTTCTTTCTGGCCCTCTGGCCACCTGTATACACAAGCAGAAAAGGCCATGAGTACTCCTGGCCTATCTTTTACTATGCTGATCATTTAATTCTCCCAACAAATCTATGAAATAAACATTTCTTCCCACAGTGCAGTTAAGGATCCTGGGATCAGCATGATCTTAAGCTCTAAGTCATGAAATTGGTCAAGGACATAGCCTAGATCCCTATCAAAATCTAAAGCAAGTATTTTTTTGTTCTTCATTACATGACATAAGAACATCGACAACCCTTGTGAAGCCTGGCAACAAAAAGATGGCTCAGCCAGCAAAGTACTTGCCTTGCAACTATGAAGCTCTGAGATCAGTCCCCAGCACCCATGAACGCATCATGTCTCATTGAGATCTCAGCACTGGGGAGGCAGAGGGAACTGGGCTTGCTGGCCAACTCTGCTAGTCTACTCAGCAAGTTCCAAGCCAATAAGAGTTCCTGACTCAAAACACAAGATGAATCTCTCCCAAGAAAGGACTACCAGGCTTGACTTCTGTCTTCTGCATGCATGTACACACACACACACACACACACACACACACACACACACACACACACCTCATGGGAACTTAAATCTTGGGGACAATATGGCTCCAGAATCTTTGAGTTGTCATTAATAAGTCTAGAGAGGTAAATTGGTTAAGACTGTTTTCGTTTGGCCTATGATAACAACCAACCTCCCTCTTTCTGGTCCTGATCTCACATCCAAAGCCTAGAGGGACCAATGGGATTCAATATGAACCCCGGGACTGACAAACTTGGAGGATAACTGGTTTACCTATTTGTTGAGATGTGAATTTCATGTTGTGACCTCCAACCTGAGATCACTAGATAAGTCTTTGTAGACAAAGAGAACACTCTAGGATAAAGCTACTGCCCCTCCCCCACTCCAAAAGAAGCCACCAAGAACTAAGCTACAAATAATATTGAGGCAGTGACTTCTAAAGGGACAGTTTTTGCTGTCAGGTTCCTACACTGGGCTTAATGGTGGTCTTGCAGGCTCTGGAGTGCATAAAGATGGATTGGAAAAGGTAGTTGGAAAGAACAAAGTAAAAACCATCACCTCCCAAGAGGAAGCGAGCAGAGGCACTCCAGTTCTCCATGACAAAAGGACTTCGTCCACCGGTGGCACATTCACTTCTTAAACATCTTTATAAAACTCGGTCACTGTGTCAGGATCACTGGATGCAGAGAAGCATCCAGACATGGTCTCCGCTTCCAGGAAACAGGAGTTTAGGCACAGAGGAGGACAGTGAGTCACATAAGCTATCTGTGTGGCTTAGAATGCTCATTCTACGAAAAGAGCGAGCAGCGGAACTTCCTTGTATTGCAAAAACATTGGCTTAGACAAAAAGAAGCTCGTTCAAAGCAGAGCTGTTCACATATACCAGCCTGTCACGACATGAACCCACTGTGCCTCCCCACTGAGGGTGTGCAGCTCACTGTAGCAGGGGAAAGGATTTAAAAAATTAGATATAGGCATACTACATCTCTCTTTTTAAATGTCTTTCTTACAAGAAGATTAAAAGTAAACAGAGCCCACATTGAACTGGTGCATTTCCATGGATTTCAAACGTAAGTGACAGGGCTATGCTGTTAGATTCAGAATAGAGTTACCTTTGGGGGTAGAGGGAAACAGGAAGGGGGCAAAGAGAGCTTGGTAGGGTTCTGTTTCTATTTATAATGTTAGTCGTGTGAATGTGTTCATTTTGTGAAAATACAACACCTGTACAATTATGCACAATTTTTTTCTCTATTTTGTTATCAAAGGACAGAAAAACATGGTGTTCACTATAAAATCGTTACACTTTTTATTCTGTTTAGCATTTTAAATTACATAAATAATTTTAAAAAAAACCACACCTCTTGCTATATGGGGAGGTTAGAGACTACAGGCAGGCTAGCTAGGAAGTTACTGAAAAAACTCAAGATGAAAAGATGAGATTTAAGTTAGAAGAATGAAGGCCAGACGGGAGAAGAAGGAAACAGGAATGCTGTGTAAGTCAGCTTCCTGTTACTTAAAGAAGTAGGTGTGAAAATCAACTTACAAAATGAAGGATCTATTTTGACTACTGTCTGGATATTTCATTTCGTGACAGACTGCCTCCCTTGTTTCAGGTTTGTGATATAATGATACATCATAGTGGGGGGGGGACAAGGTGTCATAGAACCTTTCACACCATGGTCAAGAAACGCTAAAGAGGGAGGGGGTGGGTTTTCACAATCTCTTTCAAGGCCTCACCGCCAATGACCTGAAGAACTCCCACTAGGGTCTATCCCTTAAACATTATACTCTCTCCCAATAGTGCCACGCTGGAGACTAAGTCACACAGGCTTTGAGGGGTTGGGGGGGCACTCCAGATTCATGCTGTGGTAGGTGTTAAAGAATCTACAGGTTCTGGTGACCACTGGCCATTCCTCAGGCTCCTCTGCAAACTTTAAGCCATTCATCTGTGTGATCCATTGTCACCATGGATCAAAGCTACCCTTGAACAGAGAAAGAGCCCATTGTCATCTCTAGGGTTAGATAGGCTTGGTTCTTAAACTCCTTGCCTCAAATGCTTCTCTTTAGCCTGCCTCTCTCAGATCCTCAATCCCAATCTAAGCCATTTCCCCAGAGCCTTATAATTGGTTTAAATGTTAAACAGGAGATTCCCAGGGAGGGGTGATCCATTATTAAACCAGACATAATCAGCATGATTAGTGTATCTGATTAACAAGCTCTCAACATTCAGGCACCTACCTGAGAGGAAGCCATGCAGGGTTTGACAGCAGGTAGGCAAAGGACGAAGGCCTGACACTGTGGGTAAAGTTGGGGGGGGACACTACAGGAAGAGACTCTGAATGAAGGTGACCACCAAGTCCACAGCATCACCATCTAAAGGAAAGAACAAAAGGAACCGTCAGGTTAGCTCTTAACAGCAACACTCAAAATATCCACCTGGGGGCGCTCTGTGGTCCCATGCATGGCACACAGGAATCCTCCAAGCTGGGAACACTTTAGTCCTTGACCCCACAAGAAAAGGGCTTCTGTTTTCTGTCTTGAGATGGAAGAAGTGTGCGTCTGTGAATCTGCAGTTCCTCTGTCCATTACCTCACTTCCCCACCTCGTAGACCGATACATAGTGGATCTGACTGTCAATCAAGAGAGTTCCCCATCTGTGCACCTGTTCACTAGTGTGGCATTGCTACCCAGAATCCATCTGTATCTTCCCTTTCTATTCTTTCTCCTTTGGACATTTAGTCTCCATCGAGGTAAGCACACTTCTCTTCAGACCATGAGAACAGCAACCTGCCTCCTCAGACAGAGATGCTCTGGGGTCCTTTGCTTTACCACCTTGGCTGCAATGGTTGAGTCAGTTTACCTATCGCCACCCTATCCTAGAGGGCTGGAGTGAAGAAGAGCAAGCCCCTTTGGCCTAAAGTTCCCTGTCACCATTCACATTATTGTTCTCAAGTCTTGCCTCTTCATCTGTGAATCTGCCCTTTGTATGTGCGCCTTGGGCTTACATCACTTTATAGATCAAGCACAAATTAGGCTTATCCAAAAGATTTGCCCTTACCAAAAGGATGTGGGTAGAAAGAATGCAGGCCGGATCCATTCCTTGATGTCAGGAAGCAACCCCTGTTTCCATTCCTGTGTTTTGGCTCATGCTGTTGACATGAGGAGAGCACCCCCTGTGTTACCCACTGGTCTGTGGAGAAGGAATGACACATGCCACAGAGTTATACCTAACCTTTAGTTTGAATTCAAACACAGCCTAGATTACCTGTTTTGCAGATAGATAAGGTAGTATAGTTTGGCTTTAACATGCTGAATCTGGGGATGGTTGTTACACAGGCTTATATCATCAATAACTACCTGATGTACCTCATCGTCCTCCATTTTTTTTTCAGCTTAGTAGAGGAAACTACTACTTTCAATATAATGTTTATATTTTACCCAATTTAACTGCATTCTTTCTGAGTTTACTCTGGTGCGTGCAGGGAAATTTCATTACAAGGGAGTGGAGGTCCTCTTGAGTTCCATCTGCTATCCAATACAACTAATGTTTTGCCCAGCTGCATTGTAACTTGGATGATTGAATTATAGTCACCCTACCAAAGCCAAGCTCCAGCATAGACCATGTCTTTGCTGTAGCAGCAACAGACACTCCTTTGTGGTCAGGAGATGATATCAGAAATATTTTTAAATTCATGTTCCAGAAGACAGGAAGTCTACACAGTGATTGCCCATGCCAGCAGGTGCAGTAGAAATAATTCCTTTCCTAAATGTGGTCCAAGTAAGGCTTTATAAACGTGCTATTGGGGTATTTTCTGAGAAATAAACTCCTTAATATGACTTCATGGTAGGAGTTCTATTTCCTTTATTCTCTGGAGTCCCAGGGAAGAAAAAATATGCCCCCTGGCAGTGTTCCATAAAACTAATGATGTGGGGGAATACGTGAATAATTGCCTGAATTGCTGGGTTACGTTTCTGTTAGGAAATCTCTTGGCAATACAAGGAAGGGGCCAGGACAGTTAAATTGGAGTCAAGTGACATACACTCGTGCCGCATCAGCTAGGCAATCTCGTGGGTCAGGGGAACTGTGGCAGCCGTGCCTATAATGTAGTAAGGATAACAACCATCCCTGAGTGTTCTGAGTTCACAGTCACAAAGACAGAAGGACTAGAGCTAGTAAGGACTAGACATAGCATGGGCAGGACATTGCAGAGGCAGGAGGATCAGAGGAGATGGGGCAGAGAAACAGGTCTTCCAGACACTGGTCAGAATCTGAGAGCAGTGCCCCGAGTTTCAGTACTAAGTGATAGACAGCCAGATGAGGCACACAAAGGGTTACAGGGAGCCCTGGTATAATTACCTATATCTTCCTCAGGGAGGGAGCATTGTGATTTCTTTCTGTTGTCAAGAATCTTCCCCAAGTCAGGAGCATCCCAGAGGCCCCAGGTGGCAACGGACAGAATGAAGTCCCTGCAGAGAATATACTTGGAAAGATCAAGCACAACATGTCCTAGCCTTGGATCACCAATGTTCCAGCGATAATTAATATCCTGAGATATAGTACCCTACAGTTATTTGTAGAAACCACATACCAATATTCACTGGCAGTTGAAGGAAATCTGACGAATGTTTGGTATGTGTATAGTTAAAAGTCTGCCAACATTTACTGAACATTGTTTCATGGCCAGACCCTACCCAAGACACTAGAAACGTGACACACATGAAAGAGACATCGTCCCTTCCCTTTTGGAACCTAGATTCTCAGCTTTTGGTGTGCATTAGAACCACTCGAAAAATTTTCAAACTACGGACATCTGGACACGTGCAAGAGTTGGTGAAGTTAGGGTAGACGGAGGGATAGGATCTACATGTGAAGTTACTCCTTGTATGACACTGATGGTGTTCTTCGTATCATTGGATTTGAAAATGCTGTGTGAGATCTAAAGCTCTGGTAAACATGCAGAAGTTCAGTGTATTGAAAATCTGGTGAACCCAACTCCTTTCTCATCTGTCATCAAAGCCACCAGACAATGGCGGATATCCAAAGCAGGAATGACCACTCGAGAGAATGATGTAGGTTTCCCCCAACCCCAACATTATACTCACAGTTGAACAAAAGCCCTCCAGCTCTAACAAAATACACTTCACACATCTAAAACTCCCCCACACGCAGGTGTCTCCAGTGCTGATATGCACTCAAGTCAAGACAACTTTGAATCACAAAGTCTCTGCCATCAGTGTGCCTAGGACGAGGAGTTATTTTAGGAGAAGACTCAGAAACTTCTCCAGATTCCAACATATCATACGAACCAGGATGTTTTGGAGTGTCAGTCTTGACAATTTTGCCACCCCCTCGTTACTGCTCAGTATTTTTTCCTATAATATTGTTCTTCGTCTATGACAAGTAGCACACACAGTCAGTCTTCTCCATGGAAATGGGCGGAGCATGCAAATGACAGATTTGACTGTCAAGATTCCTACTTGGCAACAAGCAAGAACAAACATGGCCTTTCTTGGGGCCCCGGGTAAAGCAAGAGAGGAGAAATGAACTTTTTTCCCCCTAACAACCATTCAGAAAAGGGAAGAAATTTTTGCAGAAGCAGAGAGCATTTTTTAGGATCCAGTAAAGAAACCTGAGCAAACGGCTCTGGCTTGGATTTTGATATGAGGTTATGTACATAGTTGCCTAGTTAATATGTCTCTACAGGGGTAGGGGAGGCAAAATGTGCTCCTGTGTACTTTCTTGAGAGATCAGAGGGTAATAAACTATTAGTTTTATTCTTAATTGGCCCATGCTTCTTCCTAGTTCTTTTCTTTCCAAAAATCAATATGTGGTTTGTGATGTCTTTAGCAGAGAGTAAAGAACTGTGTCCGGGCTCCTTCCTTATTGCCGAAACCATCCATCAGCATTTAGCCTTTAAAGGGGCCTCTGGTAAGGCAGAGTCTATGGTTGGGGTTTTTCTTGCAGTAGTAAATATCGGGTCTTTCTGGAGCCAAAATGATATGAAAAACAGGATAACATCAGGCCACACTGAATTAGAGGCAATGCCTCTTCTCTGAAAACATGGACTGTGGTGAGGATTCCATCGTCTTGGAAATGTTCTGCCCAGCTGCTGCCCACTGGCCTGGCCCAGCTCCTGCCCACACCAAGCTTCGGGAAGTGATTGCCACTGTTCCCAGAGGCTCTGACCAGAAGCAGAGGCCACTGGTAACTTTAACCCCACGTGGGCAGGAGGCTCATCAGAGCCGCCCCTCAACCTTAAAATTATCTGGCAAGGTTTGGGAAATGGGCAGAAAAGTGTGGGATCACATTGGCTGTTTGGAGCCCAATGGAAACAAGAGGCTGAGAACTAATAACGCCTTGGGCCTTGGGACTGAACAATGAAGAGTGGGTCAGCCGAGGTGTGTGGAAAGGAACCTGTAGACACCCATCTGTAAGCACCCCAGTGTCCAAAAAGGGTGTGTGCAGAGCTCTCCCCAATTGGGAAGATGATGTGTCATTACTGGCTGTCACTCAGGGAAAAAAAAAAAAAAAAAAAAAGAACAACTGGAGTTGAGGAAGTCTGAAATGAACCAGAAACAAAGTAAGTGACTAGGGTTTGGCTTCAGTAAAGCTCGGCATACAAATTTAACTCACATCCCCCATGCAATTCTCTGTGTCCCTGAAGACAGCAGCATGCCACAATCTCTATGGAATTTCTATGGAACAACATAGCATGGGTTTTTTTTTTTTTTTTTTAATTCCTGTGTTATAGATAAAGACATCGGGGCTCAGAGATTGGTGAACCACCCCAAGAGCTCACAATAAAGAGGCAGATCTACGAGTCACGCCTAGTCAGTCTTAGCTCTCACATGTTTTCCTTTGCAGTGTGAAGCCTCACAAGCAAAGAAGAAATGTTCACATGTAATGGTCTCTAGATGTGTGCTCTCTAGGGCCGTATTTCCTGAGTCCGGTATCTTGGCCTCAATACCTGCTATTTGAATGACCTGGGGCAAGTCACCTCCACTCTCTGTGGTTTTCTCACCTACAAAGTGGAGACAATAGTTACATCTCTTTGACCATGTGGGTAGACCTCAGGAGACTTTGAGGCACATGATGAAGAATGTGCACGTTTCCTGTTTGTTAAATAACTAAGTGAAGACATGAATCTTTTCAATTTCACTGATCAAGTGACAATCCCTGGACTCAAAATGTCCTTTGTATGTCTTCAACATCCTGGTGTCTTTAAAGTACATTGGTGCAGTGACCTTACTACTATAGTAACATTCACAGAAGAAAAGAAGATTAGACCCATTGAGCAGACAAACGAATAAAGCAAGGCCATTCTAAGCTCCCTTGGCTTAGAATAAGGGATGGGGGGTTCAAACCCAGTCTTTATGATCTTGAACCTGTGCCAGTATCATGCTCCAGAGAGAAACATCAGCTCAGTGACTGAATAATTTCCTAACATATACAATGTCCTGGCTTATACACACACACACACACACACACACACACAAATTAGTGATTTATCCAAAAGTCACATGAGTTCCATAAGTAGGAAATTGCACTGGGACGTGGCTTCCAGTTAATTTTATGAATCTTCTATGTTATTGCCCAATATGAGTGTTGGGCCCCATGGTTCCCTGTTTTTTGTGCAATCATTGACCTAAATTCTAAAGAAGTTGGGGGTGGGGCAAGAAGGAGGTAGGGAGAGAGTAAAAGGAAACTAAATGTGGTTTGCCCAAGAGTCAAGGAATCGGGAAGCAGGTAGAGGCATCTGGATGGAAGCCTAGAGAAGAGTGAGAAATACAGTATTAGGGGACCCATCCCCAACTTGACATCACAGACCAGTGACTCAAAAACTCTCCTCCCAGTAATGGTCCAAGCTCCCTGGCCTGCTGAGTAGGGTCAGGATGGGCAATGAGTGTGACCCTAGCCTGTTCCTCAAAGGGCAGACAATAAAACTGCTCACATCTTACGGCATGTTATAATTTTCTGATTATAAAATCAATATTGGCTTATTTGATGGAAGCTTAGATCTGCTGGTATATGCATGTAGTTCTGCGATGAATCAAAGGGCTGTCTCATTGGAAGGGTGGTGCATGAAAAGAGACTCTTGGTTTGGTTTGGGTTTTGTGACTTCTTTGTACTGCTTTTGCCTGAGAAGTGAGCTCAGGTGACTGATAGTCTGTGTTTGTCTTGTCTCATGATAGATAGATAGATAGATAGATAGATAGATAGATAGATAGATAGATAGATAGATACATACATAGATACATAGATAGATACATAGATAGATACATAGATACATAGATAGATACATAAATAGATACATAGATACATAGATAGATACATAGATACATAGATAGATACATAGATAGATACATAAATAGATACATAGATACATAGATAGATACATAGATAGATAGACAGATAGATATCAGATATATGTATACCTGGATGTGGGGTTGGGGTATATTGTTTGTCTTGTTATTGATTTTTACCTACTTAGGGGTTGGAGGTTATTAGTGATCAGCTCCATACACTTGGAAACCAGAGAAAAAATAAGAATAGACCTCCTACCGTCTAGAAACATTTCTTTTAGCAAGTGTCTTTCATATTTAAATCATGAGATTATTACATACGCAAATTCTCTTTGTCCTTGTTTTGTTTTGGGAACAGGGTCTCACTAATGTAGCCTTAGCTGGCCTGGAACCCACTAAGTACATCAAGGTAGCCCTGAACTCACAGAGATCCTCCTGTCTCTGTCTTCTGAATGCTGGGATTAAAGTCGTGAGCCACCATGCCTTCTGCCATGAGTACTTTCCCTTGCCACCCAAAGTTCTTCAGATGAATCACTTTGACTGTGAAGGGAATCTTCACTCTGTATAAGCTCATGCCCCTGAGTACTTTCTCAGTACGCATATCCACACAGTGTGCTTGGGAAAAGCTGCTCCATATGACATATGCAGGTCTGGGCAGGGTGGTGGATCTTGAAAGCAGATAGGTTAAAACTATAAGGCTGCGTTACCCACTCCCGTTTGTAGTCTGGCAGGATTTCTCCGACCAGCAATCTCTGTTTACATTGCTCTCTGTCATTTTTGACGAATCCTACATTGAGCATCCTTGTCAATAAATCTTTATGGCTTTAAATATTTGTTTAGCAAATTTATGAAAGAGTTGTTTGGCTCCTAAGGATAGAATTTTCTCAGTTTCCTTTTAATGTTCTGTGGGACTTAGTACCTCTAATCTTTTTGATTCATTTGTTGTTTGTTTGGAGTGGTAGTGGAGATTGAATTTGGGGCCTTAAACGGGCTAGGCAAGCACCTTCCTATTGAGCTACCAGCCCACCCATCTTTTACTTTTGGTTCTAAGCCAGGGTCTCGCTGAATAGCTCAGGCTTTGCTATGGACTCACTGGGTCACCCAAACTGGTCTTAAAATCACCAGCCTCCTGCCTCAGCCTCCCAAGTAGCTCGGATTATAGTCCTGCATGATCAGGCCACACTAATGGTCTTATATTATTCTTTTTGAATGGTTTCCCTTTTCTTAGCCATGTTTATCAATTCCCCATCCACTTCTGCTGTTCTTCCTCAACTCAACGCTGACATCAATAAGCTCAATTCTCCTTCAGCATGGGTGTCTGGAGAACTAAACACTCACTTCCCACAAGGCAGATGGGCGATACGGTTGTATTAATGAGGGTTCTAGAAGGCAGCTGAGCCATAGGTTTTCTTAGTGAGCATCCTAAAAGGAGACTGATGGTCCAGGCAATGGAGACAGCAGAGGACAGTTTATTAGGGATGGGACATCTACAAAAGCTTCATCAATAATGATGTAATGATCAGGAGGTAACAACACCAAAGAGCCTTTATCTCTTTTGCTCCAGAGGGAGGGAGCAAAGCAAATGACTGAAGAGAGTAGCCATGATGTAGGAGACGTACAGCCAGCCCTTAGAGGGTAACACCATGATTCTGTCACCTTGAGATACAAGATGAAATTTCTACACAGCTTTCTTGGATATCCTGATAAAGCCAAAACATCTGTGGGTGAACTACCAGTGTAGTCATCAAGAAAGCCACTAAAAGATGTATTTTAAGGTAAAGCATCTTCTGTAAGTCCAAATGGGCTCACATAAAGAACTGCCCTGCAACTCAGGGAAGGACAAAGCTCCAATTCTGTGTGTGTGTTCTATGTTTCTTCAGGGACCTTGACATCCAGTACTGTTGGGTGCAGAGTGGGGCTTGGGTTTTAGCAGCATCGTTTTCAGAAGAAGTAAAGGCCTGCTTTGTGGTTCCTCGGACCATCTCTAACTGCGATCAGTCTCTGTTAGCAGAAATCTCCCAAAGATGGAGTAAAGCTGCTGTTCCCAGCATGCCATGGTACCCTCTGCTGCTGAACAGTATGTCTCCCTGAACTGTGAAAGGTACAAGTTCTTGAACTCTTATCCTCAGCCTGACAAGGAATCCTGGATCTTGTCTCCTCTGAAGTATGAGAGGAAACAGTGAGCAACAATAACTCTGCTGTAGGACCAGACACCGCTCACCTCATAATAATCCAGGAAGATCAGAGTAGTAAAACTATAAAGTTTTACCCCCACTTTGTAGACAAGCTACCAACACAGAGGGAGCAGTGTTCCAGTCTGCGACTTCGAGCGCTCAGGTAAAGAGCCAGAATGCAATGCTAGGCATGTCTGAACTCTTCATACATAATCACAGAGGCACCTCCCTCAAAGGACATCACGTGGGCCTGGAACTGAACTCTAAACTCCTCTTCTATTAAAAACTTGATTTTGGCAAAGCCCCTGATGCTGTGAGTCCTGCCCCCATGCGCTGCTGTCCAGATCCTGGGCACAGCCTGTATTTCCTCCTGTAGTGTGCTATTTACTTTCACTTCAGCTGACACCAACTCACGCAACAAGGTGTCCCCAGTATCATGAGCTTAAATGTGAACTAAGCCCCATAGGCTCGAATGTTGAATGCTTGGTCTCCAGCTGGTGGCATTAGGTTTGGTAGGTTGTGAAAAGTGCAGGAAGTGAAGCCTACCTAGAGGGAATAGATCCCTAGAGACACGGTGCATCCAGTCCTGTATGACTTGCTGGCTAGCTGCTTCCCAACTATGATGTGAACAGCCTCTTCCTTCTACACGAATTTCCTCCACCATGGCCTGCTCACGTGCACAAAACCAAAAGACGTTGGACCCAACCCTCTTAGACTATGAGCCAAAATGAATCTTTATTCTGTGAGGTCTTAGATACAAGTTACTTCATCACAACAACTGCAAAGTCACGGACTGCTAGTAGCCCTATAGGAAAGCCAACCCCACCTTCCTGACCCCACCAAAGCCTTGTCTCATTCCTTGCCCCACTTCAATGTCTATCATAGCACTAAGCTTGAACTGGCCCTACTGTGTGAGTGTTTGTGGTAATGCACAACTCCTTTGAGGGCTGTGTGGGGCTAGCATGTGTGGTGCCTAGTGTGTGCCTGTCCACACATTCACAACAGTTTAATGCCTGATTCTCCACTATCAATTCTCACCCTTTCCACAGTTCCTACATCACTGAAGATGGCACCTTAGTATTTGGAAATGCTCAATGATCTTTAGAGATGAATAATGGTGAGTAGGGATGGACCAGTCACAAGTCATTCCTCCTAAAATTTTTATTATCTCCATTATAACCCAGATGCCCTGTAATATGAGCTAGATAAAACTGTAGGCTAACTCCAGTCATGAGCATGGAGGATGAACTAAGTAGAAATACCTTTGAGAAGGGTTTCAATTAGCATATGTTTAAGCTTTGACTAGCTAGTAGCCAAGGCAACAGGTAAACTTAATGAGCTCCCCAAATCTCCTTTTCCTGCAGAAAGCAGCAGGCTGCCACCCAAGACTGTCTCAACCATCATGGAGAAGCAGGAAGGAGTAATGGATACCACTTAACCCTCAGCACAGCAATTTGAAATAAATGACATAATATTTACCGTTTTCCTCTTTGGTCCATTCTGACCGCCATTTTTTTCTTCTCTTTTCTTCCCTTCCTGTAACGCTATCAGCTTTCTTCATGGTGAAATGCCTGATTCCCATAGTTTTCCCTTCTACAGCAGACCTACTGAATATGATAGAATACAAGTTCATCTCCTGGGCGGACCAGAATCCTCTAAGAATGTGTCAGATTTCTTTGAAGGCATAAGTTTACCTTCACAACTATTCCAGAGTTCACAACTCTGAGGGAGAGACACTAGGAACCCTCAGGAACTCAAAAGGAGGGAACCCAATACCCATGGAACTTCCCAATGCATGGCCGCTCTCCTGAGACATGATTGTCAGGAGGGGAAGGAATGTGTTGCTGCATGTGCATGGAGCACATCCTGATGCATGTGGGTGGAGTTATGAGACAGGGTTCAGAACCAAAGCTCTAAGAATGCTCCACCATAGTACCTCTGGGATGAGGGTGGAAGGACCCCAGGGCAGTAAGAAAAGCTAAGGAGATGTCTTAGGGTTTCTGTTGCTATGAAGAAGGGAAAGCCCTATATCCTCTGACCATAGGAAAGATGGTATGGGGTTAACATGGGAAGGCCAAAACAGTGCCCAGCATACAGGAAGTGCACAGAGACACCATTCTGGGTTTTACCAGTCCTTGAGTCTTTGCTATGAACCCAAAGAATACGTGAATGTTCTCTTCCCTGGAGACAGGGAACCACATCTGAGTCCACTTGTATTTAGAAATCAGGTCCCTTATTAAATTCTCTCCCAAACACACAGGATCCCTGGAAACACTGGATCACTAAATGAGGAACATCTAGGCCAGGCTTTTCCTGGGAAGGGATGGAGAAACAAGAGAGGCTGGGAAGGCACTGGCCAGAGCCTGTGTCCAGGGAGTCACAGGCACAGAAATAGGAAGCCCTGGATGGCTGGTATTTACAGTAACTCCCCAGCCCCTGACCACATTGTCTTGTCTGTGGTGCATTTATTTTTGGGACAAGTACTGAAGTCATGGTTGCCTGAAAGTGTTCCAGGCAAGGCTGCCTCACCTCTGCTTTCCCTGGGGGAATCCTGGGGTAAAGAAAGCAAATCTATGGGCAGACCTTAAGGCACCCCAGTGTAGCACACTGACCGCAAGCCTGGCTGAAGCCCTGTTAAGAACAGATCAGGATCGCTGTGGACTCCTAAGAGGCATCCCCAGGGGAATATGAGGATAGTCACTGTGCCTTCCTTTGCTTTCTCTTTCCTCATAGACTGGTTCAGTCCCTGCCTTCCTGGTCCCACAGGCTCCTCTCTCCCCACTTCCTATAACTCAGCAGTAAAAAAAAAGGGGGGGAGAACAGATACTTCAAAGCCTCTGCTTGGCTTTGGAGAGCAATCCATGTCCCCATACCTGGGTTCTAGACTGGGCTCTGGCCTCCTTTGGTGGTTCTTAGGGCAAAAACCAAGTAGCCCTAAATATTTCTACCCCTGATGTCTTGGCTTAGTGGGATCCTGAAGCATCTCTGGAGGTAGGCCTCAGGCTCTACCTGTACCAAAAGCCTTACTTCGACAAAGACATCCTTTCAGAAACAATGGGCTGGCCAGAACCCCCTCTGCCAACCCTGTCCTACTTCTGGAAAGAGTATTCCCTGCCTTCTCACCCAGCTCAAAGGATCTTGGGGCACAGTAAAAACTCTGCTAAATTCTTACAATGTAACCAGGACTCCCCATTGTAAAAGGAAGTAGTTAAACAGAGTCCTTGCTTTCTCTGTCTTTAAAGAGAAATTCTCAAAGAAACTCTGCTTTGTATCACAGGCCCTTCCTCTAACTGCATCATCTTGCCAAGGTCCTACTTCTTAAAACAACTCCATGGGAATCCTTAGGTCTCCCATTACAGTTATATAGATCACATACTGTACTAAGTTAAGAAACCAAGTTTACACTGTACAATATAAAGGTGACGCCCCACACATGGTCCAAGGTATGACCAAGCATGGTAGTCCAGTGCCTTGAGCTTCACAAAGCATAATTTAAAACCCACTGAAGTGAATATGCACCTTTCCTGAGACCCAACACTCCCCCCCCTGATGCATGTCATCGTTAGCTAGTATTTTACTTACTAAGGTGTGAGTGCCTAAGAGCTTTGTGGGCCAACACTCACTAGAGTGACCTTGTGCCTTAAAACAACTTCATGGAAATCCTTAGATTTCTAGTGGAAATCCTTCCACTAGACAGTTGTACAGGTCATATACTACTCAGTGATAGAGGACCAAGTTCACACTTTATATACTGTAGAGATGACACGACTGGACACAAAAAGTCTCAAAGCCAAGTGCTAGGGATAGTTTAGGAAACATCCGGATACTGTCTAAGGTGGAGTAAAGGAGAATACAATCTAAGGTCTTTCTTGTGATGGACAATTCATTCCAGAACAGCACAGGGCCTCCTTTGTTGTGAAAACTGCTTGGGGCCACCTAGAACTGTATCTCCAGCCACTACTTCCTAAACTAAGGAAAGAAAGAAAACACAGATTAGCCACCCCCTACTTTTTGCCAGAAATGATGTTACTTACATGAAAAATAACATATTATATTTACAACTGCCCTTCTAGAAAAAATAGAACTAGTATGGAGCTCAGAAGGGAGCTCATTCCTGAAGTGGCAGGGTGACAAAGACACAGGTACGTGATTCAAACCCACATCTGCCCACACCCAAAATCTGCCATCACCTCCTGTCAGGCACAGGTACACAGTCGCGTCTGTGTTCAAGACACCAGAATCTCCTGTGAAAAACTGAAATGTGCACCCCTGCTGGGGAAAACTAGGATCCCCAGTCATTTCTGTCTACCTCTTTCCAACCACACCAGGAAATCTGGCTCATGCTGTGATTTACTCTTGCATATCTTGAATACCAAACATGTTGGTGATTGAATCATTTCATGTATCTAGCTTCCTCTGCCTTTATTCCACCCACATATGAGGCCATCTTCCATCTCCTAGGCTTACAGGGTCTAAGTTCTAATTCAACTTTCAATATGAAGCCTCTCTGGGTGGCCAGTCCTGTGCACGGTCTCTCCTCCATTTCCAACAATATCATCCCCACGCCTCCCTGTCACATCACCGCCCTGTGTCTCAGACAAGCATCTGCATGCCTTTACCTTTCCTAGATTCGAAACTTCACCTGGACAAAGCTCAGGCCTTGCACCTCGGTCTCCATTCACTCCCGTCCTCGTGGATGACACCAGGCTCCTGGACAGATCCCTGGCTGTGACTCAAAAGGCATTTACTGAATTAAATTAGATTAGATAGAATGATTCAGACACACCATTAGAAACCTATTTCTGTGAGATGAGTCTTCAGGGCCCTCAGAAACACCTGCAATTTCAAGCCTCTTTGCCTTTTGCCACCCAAATCTTTAGCCAGAAATAATATCTTCCTCCCCACCCCCGTCCCCTGTCTCTTTTTCCCCTCTATAGTGTTCACCTGGAGCCTTTCTCTTGACATTTCAACCATCATTACCTGTGCAAAATCAGGACCACCAAAGACAGCATTTACTCTATGTATCTCTGTGGGCCGTCCTCTGCCATTGTGTGGTATGCTTTTTTGTTTGCCTTCCTCACTTGGCTGCAAGTTTCCAGGGGTATGGTTAGGTTTTGCTATAGTTTCCCAGGGCCTCAGTGCTTGGAGAGGCACATGGGAGCTACTATGAAGAATGACCAGAGGAAGGCTGGGGGATGTAGCTCACTTGGTAGAGTGCTTGCCTAGCATGCAGGAAACTGGGTTCTATCCTCAGCACCATGTAGAACTGGGCTCAGTGTTACATGCCTGGAATCCCAGCACTCAGGAGGAGGAAACAGGAGGACCAGAAGTTCAAGGACAGATGTTAGCTACTTAGTTTTGATGCCAGCCTGGACTCCATAAGACACTATTTCAATGAATGAATGAACAAATGAATGAATGAATGAATGAATGAATGAATGAATGAATGACAGGGAGAGGGCTAGGTGACATCTTAATAAACAGGTCCATCTTAAACCATATTTCTGCCAGTGCATACATACAGGGCAATTACCATCAACCAGGACCTAGACTTCCTGGAAGTCATTGCATGGTACTGGGTGTGGAAAAGTGTCTGGAAGTGAGTGCCTCTCAGAAGTGGAGGAGCACCTTGAGTAGCTCCTCAGTAAGAAGGGCAAGGCCCAGGATGCAGTAGACACCCAACCTTCCTTCTTACAAGCCACCTCTCACATTGTCTGCTTTTTCCTGAAGAAGATCCTGGATCCCTCAGGAGTCTTCACAAAGTCCCTTATGCAGCAGTGCAGTGGTCCTCCCTCCCCTCTCAAGCTCCATGGGCATCAGAAAATGACATAAGCCAAGGCATCCCAGCTTCATCAGCACATTGGCTCCAAGTCACAGGGTCAATATCTTTCCCCATAATTAGTAACAAATGCAGCAATGACTCGGAACTTGCTTTTCTAGTACTTTCTAGAGACCTTTTAACCACAGCATTTTTATTAGATCTTTGTGTGTGTGTCATTTAACAAATGAGAAAATCCCTGCAAATTGAAGCCAGGCGTGTTTGTGTGGGCTATCAAACACCATAGTATTTTTATCAGGCTTGTTATTTGTGCAGTCTCCTTAGCCCTCAAGTCATGGGATTCCAGTGTTCCCTAGTTATATTTTGAAAGCAGGGAGATGTTGATTGTCTACCAGGATCATAAGCAGCCTAAAGCTCTAAAACTTCTGTGTGGGAAAGATGCACAGGAAAAACAAACCATGTCGGAGAAAGCAGGTGAAGCCCACAGCATGGAAACTCTGTTCTAATTTTCATGTTCTCAGTTGAACATGCCACTGTACATATAATTAATCTGATATGCATCATAATTGTGAAACAGTCACAATTTTGTATCTCATTAAAAGTAAGTGGCTTGGTGAGGCTGCGGCAGACTTCCCTCCTCCCGTGGATAAACCGGGCCAGGTTTTTATGGTGTCTCCAGGTTTTGACATCATCAGCCCATCCCAAGGGAATAACAGTTGCTCCCTGAGATCCCCTTCCTGCAAAGTCACCCATCCCGCCCAAGTGGCGCCACACCCTCCTGCCTCCTGGCCAGACTCAGAAAAAGTCGTCCATTCTGAGCCACTCCAGGTTAAGAGGACAGAAATCAATATTCCTAAGTGGAGAAAGACCCAATAAGTTGCTGGGAAAACTTATTTCCATTTATATCCTCAGTGCTAAGTAGGATCACCTTTAGGCGAGCCATCCATACCCACAGGAGCTACAGCCGGCCACCTCCCTCCTCACAGCCTCTGCAGGTCCACAAACAAGTCTCGCTCACTCCAGATTGCTTCCAGATTCATTAGTATTTACCTACTTAGTTTTCTGAAGCCTAAGCTTTGTGGCTTTAAACAAGAAATCACATTGACATAGACACAAATGAGAAACAATTCTTTAAAATCCATGAACCAGAACTCTCCCCCTATCTTGCCAGAACTTCAGGCAGAAGCCAAGAATGCATCAGGGAAGGAGCCACAGAGCAAGGATGGGCTTGAGTTCCGAGTTCTGGGAAGGGTTGCAGCAGAGCCCAGTTTAGCTGAGCACAGTCCACAGTCTGTGAACAAAACCCCTTAAGAAAGCATGGAAAGTTGGGTTTTTTTTTTTTTTTTTTTTTCTTAATAGAACTATCGAGAATCTAGGAAAATGACCAGACTGAGAATCTTCACGAACAAGCAATAGACTGACTGGGCTCTATCACACGAGAGAGACCCTGCTTGGAGCCCCGACTGGGGTTGGATAGACACTCTGTACAAATTAGCTCGCCCAGCAAGTGAGAACTTCCCAGCCCAGCAGCAGCCAGGCAACTGTATCCCTGGAGGAGCTGAAGCAGAGATGGAACCCTGCTGTGTTGAAAGACCACCCACAAAAGATCCCAGAATGCCAGGACACCCAGGACAGGAGTGACATGCCACAGGGGTGAGACACAGCCTGACTAATAGCCACCATGCCTTCCCCTTTCTACATGAAGACATTGCTCTAAGACAGTGACAACGCCTGCTGTATACACACTGCAGCTCTCTGTCCTGACAGCATCAGCTTGGCTATTATTCCAAATCAGTCTGTGAACAGTGTCTTCTTTCTTCTCGGTGGCTTCAGTTAGAGTCTACTGGAAATGTCTCCATCTTCAAAAGTTTACTCAGTTCCTGATTACAAACTCCAAGTTTGTTTCTAGTGATTTCTTTTCACGAACATTAATTGAACATGCAGCCCCTGTGTATGCCACATGAATTACCTCTCTAGGTCACATTTCTGGTAGTCTTGGTGGAACAATGAGAATGTGCCTAAGAGATTCTGTGACAGTTTGCCTCTCCACAGGCAGGGCACCTCTGCTGGTCCTTCTCCACCAACAAAAAACTTACCTCAGGATGTCATTTATAGTTGCAGCTCTTTGGCTGTGGCCTTCGACAAGCACTTCTGCAGCCTTCCAACTCCTGTAACTGTGTGTCTGGGTAACTGTGTGTCTGGGCCTCTGAAGTGAGACATCACGGAACCCTTGGCTCCCGCAGGCCCTCAGGAACATCTTTAGTGCATGAGCCTGAGATATTGAAAGCAGGGAGGGGGTCTGACTAGTTTAAGGTCTATGCTCCACTCTCCTGTTTTCATAATGAAATTCTGGTCTCACCTAGAATGGATTCTTTTTTTATTAATTATTTTATTTATTTACATTTCAGACGTTCTCCCATCCTGGTCCCCCCTTCTAGAGTTTTTCACCCTATTCTCCCTCCCCTTTGCCTCTGAAAGGGTGCCCCCCCCAGCGTGCCCCTTCCGTGGGCCATCAAGTCTCTACAGGATTAGGCTCATTCTCTTCCACTGAGGACAGACAAGGCAGTTCTCTGCTACATATGTGCCAGGGTCCTTGGACAAGCCTGGTAATGCTCCTTGGGTGGTAGCTCAGTCTCTGGGAACTCTGAGGGGTCCAGGTTAGTTCACACTATTGGTCTTCCTGTGGGGTTGCCATTCCCTTCAGCTCCTTCAATCCTTCCCCTAACTTTTCCATAGAGGTCCCTGACCTCAGTCTAATGATTGGCTATAAGTATCTGCATCTGTCTCAATCAGGTACTGATACAGCCTCCCAAATGAAAATCATGTTAAGCTCCTGTCTGCAAGTATAACATAGCATCAGTAATAGTGTCAGGATTTGGGGCCTACCCATGGGATGGATCACTGGTTGGCCTTTCCTTCGGTCTCTGTTCCACTTTTGTCCCAGCATTTCTTTCAGACAGAAATTCTGGGTCAAAGTTTTTAAAGGTGGGTTGGTGACCCCAGCCCTCCACTAGGGGCTCTATCTACCTACTGGAGTTGGTCTCTTTCATTTCATTTTCTCCTCTGCCACTGTGGATGTGACCCAGGGCCTTATGTGTGTGTTCAGTAAGCATAGTACTGCCGAGCCACAGGCCAGGCCTGGGTGATTTTTGTCTGTGATACCCGTTCCCCCATCCTCTCACGCCAGTATGGCACTTGTCGGTTCAGCCACCATGCCAGCCCAGCATCCATAGGAGATGTAACCTATGGTACTTCACTAGGAAAATTGTCCTCTTTAATCCTTGTTGGCTCTGAAAGAAAATGTACCCCTTCCTAAAGGGCCATGTTCTACCAAGCACACACGTAAGCTTGGATATGTCACACTAGAATGAAGTTGGAGCTGAAGAGGCCGCATTTCTTTATAATAAAGCCAGTGAGAGTTTGAGATTTCGTGATAGAGACTGGGAAGGAAATGAAAGAACCATCAAATAGGAGCTGAGTGAGATGTTGAACAGGCCCTATGTCTTCTTGCAAATGTCCTGGACCCAAGGACATTCCACACAAAAGGTTATCTTACACAGAAGGTAATATTTGATGTCAGAACTATCTTGGTACCCCCTAGCACCAAACCATTGCTAAAACATATGAACTCTTCAAGGGCTGGATAAGACCCTAGCATGTCACTGTACCAATTGGCTTTTATTACCAACCTGGCACAACCTAGAGTCACCTATGGAAAACAAACAAACAAACAAACAAACAAACAAAACCAAAAAACAAAAAACAAAACCTCAGTGGAAGAATTGCCCAGATTGGCTTGTTTCCGTGTTTGTGGTAAATTGCCTCGATTGATGATTGGTATGTGTTAAGGTCCAGCCCACTATGGACAGGACCATCCCTAGGCTGGTCAGATAGATCTGAGCTATATAAAATTATAGCATAGAGCAATCCAGTAAGCAGTGTGTTCTTCTATGAGTTTTGCTTCAGTTCCTGCTTGACTTCCTGTCCTGACTTCCTTCAGTGATGGACCATGACCTGGGAGTTTAAACCAAATAGACTCTTTCCTCCCCAAAGTTGCTAATAGCCTTGGCATTTGTCACAGTAAAGAAGAAGCATACTAGAACAGCATTCTCCCCCCGCAGGAAGTCATACAACCTCCTCCCTTATTTATCAGGTCTCAGCCCCAATAGCTCCTGTTTTAAAAGCCCATCCCTGATCTTCAAACTACAACCATACCCCATCCTCATTTTCTCCACTGCCTGACAGACACGTCTTGCATCTCATTAGCAATACATCTCATCACTCACACTGTATGCCATGTCATTGCCAGATGTCTCAGCCCGCGGACTCTAAACCTTATATCAAAAAAGGAATCGTCTCCACTTCTTTGTTCCCACTGCCTGGCACATGGTAGGTGCTAAATAAATATTCTTCAAATTCGCTAAGTAAGCAAAGAATGACCAGAGTCCATGGAAAAAATAACATTTAGGCACTGTTTCAGACTCAGCAGATTACAGCTTTAAGTGTCATGATGCATGAGGAAAACAATCGCTTTATAAGGAACACTATGAATTGGTCCGAGGGCTTCCATTTTTAATAGTTCTATGCTCCTCGTGTTTCGTGAATTCATGGCAGTCGCTGACTTGGTACTTGTGTTTGGATGATCCACTGCATATGACTTCTTATCACGCAGACAGAGGGTACAAGTCTTGGTCCAGGTAACCATGAGTATCCATGAGTAATTCTGACCAAAATCCTATTACCAGGCCAACCTCTATACCCAGAATCATGCTTATGTTACTAAACTCAGCGCTGCCTCTTATGTCAGCCCAGACAGTTTTCACTCCCACAGAGGGTGATATCAACTGTATGCTTACTCGCCTTTAACTGTGTAAGTAAAAATATAGCATGGTCCACAGGGCAGAGGACTAGACTAGAGTTTAATACAAGACTTGGCTTCATGTTCACCATCAGGCTATGACTGTTCTATTCATCCTGACCCAGGTAACACACTCCCATTGGCTATTCAGAACACCCATTAGGACAATTTAAGAAGATACCATTAGCTAAATATCAGGGTTACCATTCCAACCACAGAGGAAGCAGAAAGGCACAGGAGCCCTTCGGGTATCACACCAAAGGAAAAAGTAAAGTCTGTGGGGATTGAGAGCCACAAGGATTAAAGAGAAAACAAGGCATCATTGTGAATGGACCTTAACTGCCCTCACCCCCAAAACTCACATGCTGAAGGCTGCTCTCCCATGAGGCAGTGTTCAGAGGTAGGCCTTTGGGAGATGATTGGATCACAAGGGCTCTGCCCTCATTAATGCATGGATGGATTCATAGCGGAATGGTCAGTTGGAAGAATACAACAGAGTGGAAACTTTAGGAAACAGAGCCTTACTGAAAGAAATATACCTACTGGGATGTCCCTCTCCAGAGAGAGTTTGTCTGTCACCTTTTCTCCCTCTCTTCCTTTCCCTCAGCATCTGTGCTCACTGTCCTGATGTCCAGTCTCAATAGAATCTTCAAGGCCACAGAGCTAGCCAAACCTGAACAGAAACCACAAGCCAAAACAAGTCCTCTCTAAGTTGCGTGCCTCTGTTTCTTTTGCCACATAATAGAAGACAAACCCAGACTGTAAAGTTTTGCCTACTTAGGCTTTCTGTCTGTTCAACCTCAAATGACTTTAGAACTGTCCTCTTAGGCTACACCGAAATCATGAGAGAAAACAAGGTAGATGGAAAAATTCTACAGAAACCCATCCAATCTGTGCAGCCCTTAGAAGTACCAGGAAATGAAATCAACTTTGTATTCCTTGACAGTAGCCCTCCAGGGTAGCATCTTGGCATTGTTCCTGTGGCTTCGACACATATCTGTTTGAATAAATGAACACTCGTTTGGGCTATTTTTTTTTTCAGAACTAAACAGGTTCTTGTGCCAATTTATGTGTTGACCTACAAGACACCTTCTGAAAACAATGCCATAAAGTAAATGCTGTGCAAAGCAGTTCGTAGTACCCTGATACCACAAGAGTGGTAGGCCCTCCTTATTTCTTTTCATCCAAAACCATCACACTCTTTGATATACAAACGTGCCTTGATGATATTTATTTGAGTGAAAGATAACAATAAAGAAACAGGTAGGGAGCTTGAAGGAGACGCATTTTATGGTTTACCAAGGGAAGAGAATGCACTTCATTCTCTATATTAATATCTGTTGATATCAATCAACCTTCCACATGGTTATTGTCTCTGAAAAGCCAGCATCTACCATCACACACATTTGTGCACTCATTTTATTTTATACTTTCTCAGAGGACTGGAACGAACAAATGGACCAATTGTCAAATGTTGCAGGTGATGTGTCCGATTGCTCCTTCGTTTCTGTTGGACGTTTCCCTGTCATCTGCTGTGGTCTATAAAGAGAAGTTCACTAGTGTCTAGCTCAGTGAATTCTTACTTAGGGGTAAATGATTACCACATTTCATTGCCCACCTACTGCCCCAGAGGTAAACTTTAATATCTGATTTTACCTTTTTTAAATTTACCTCTCTTTTTGAAATGTATACAACTAGGATTGTACATTATGGTCTATTGGAATTTGCCTTTACTAAATACAATATTTTAAAACTTCATTTAAGTCATGGCATGTCTGATTAACTTACTGTTTTCATTGTTGTGTAGTATTCTATTGTATGAACATGCCATAATGCATTCATTTTCTTTCTCTGTAGATAAGCATTTGGGTTTCTTTTCTTTTCCCTGTATTTTTTTTTTTTTACTATTATACAGTAGCTACTGTGAACACTGTGGTTACTGTCTTTTTATAATATCAGTGTGTCACAAAGTAAACAGATACTCAACTTCATCAAGAAATTGTCAAATCCTCCTCCAAAGGGATTAACTCACATTCCTATATGATTTGTCAATGAGCATATTTTTTAGCCAAACACAGCAGATATCTCTATTTTCTACTCCCTTCTTTCCCTGTGCATAATTCATTTGTAAATGGACAGACACTGAAGGATAGCCAGGTGGCATGAGAGAGCATAGGGTCCAAAGTACACTTCAAATAAACCACAGAACCCAGCTCTTCCACTTAGTAAATGAGCAGCTTCCAGCAAGATACGGTCACGGATCACATCACATCCCTGCATTTGTAAATAACTCTGTGATGTCCATACACTGTGAGACTTGTTACAAGGACAGAAAAGGGAGATGTGAAAATATCCACCACTGGCCAGTATGTCATAAAAGCAGTAACCTCTCCCTCCTCGCTCACCTTCTCCCTTCTACAAGTTTTATGGTAGAGATCTTATTAAACTATGATGGTCTTTCCCCCATCCCCTCCACTCCCCTTTATTCCTGTCCACTCTCCTCCTCTCCTATGCCCTCCCCCCTCCTCCCTCTTTCTCCCTCCACCAAACCCCTGTCTCCTCCAATGTGGGGGGGGGAGGCTAAAGAAGAAGGAAGAGATGCAGAAGAGAAAGACTCTGCAGGACAGAAAGTCATGGTTTTGTATGAGGGCGATACACCACACACACACACACACACACACACACACACACACACACACACACAGCAGAAGGGAAAACTGTATTTACGGTAAGACCCAGATGGAATTGATTTGCTCAAAGCCATCTTATTTCTGAGTGTGATGTTTGTCCACATTGTAAAACCACAGGCTACAATGTGTCTGACATTATACCAAGTGATATAGCCCCTCCTAATGACATTATAATACATCCCAAATGAGACTGCCATCACTGGGCAGTCATTTCAAAGTATTCCTGAAATAGGTTTTACAGAACAAGGGATCTGCAAGCCAAACACAAGTACTCGCTTGAAGCTGGAGGAGCCAGCTCAGACAGCCACATCCACACACACAACAGTGGCTTCGCTCTTGGCAGGGAACATTCTCTTTTCATATTAATATATCGACTTTTATGAAAATCAAAATGCTCCCTTTTTCTCCTTTTTTTATATGAAGGATGAAATTGGACATTCTCTAAGTGCAATAAAATGTCCCCCGGGGTGCTTTTTATTATTCTTCTTCTTTAAATCAGCAGTTTCTGTGCCTCTTCATTAGTGAAAGCCAATGACCCCTCATCCTGCCTTTTCACCTCTCCTGGTGCTCAGAGGAAGCTGACCACACTTCCTGCTGTCCGGGGGTGTGTGTGGGGGGGGGTGATATGTTTTGCTCTGATTTTTTTTCTAGCATGCATAGGTATGTTTCCAAGCCACCATGTGATCTGCCTCCATGGGTGTGGGAGCCTGCTGACTCAGGCACCAGCAGATGGACATCTTCTGAGACAAATCTGTAGCTTGATGTGTCCCAAAAAGGCAAAAAAACACAGGAAATGATGCGTCTTGGAACCAGTGCAGTTTGAAGCAAAACATAGGAGGTGCCCCCGTCTCTTCACAATCACCAGCCTCTACCGCTTTTACCGCTGGCACGGCCACCCATTCAGTTCCATGGCATGCCTCTCACCTTGTCAAACGTGAGGCAAAATACAAATCCAGGGCTAGAAAGACGGCTCAGTAGGGGGGAAATCACTTGCTTTACAAGCACTAGGACCTGATTTTGAATCCCCAGTATTCAAGTAAAAAGTGAGTCATGACTACAATATGCTTATAACCCCAGAACTGGAAGGTAAAGACAGAGAGATCCTGAAGGCTCACTGGCACGCAAATCTATTTGAAATAGGAAGCTTCCAGTTCAGTAAGACCTTTTATCTCAAGACAATAAGGCACAGAATGATGGAGGAAGACACTTTGTGTCCTCTTCTGGCTTCTGCATGCATGCTCACAGGCACACATGTCTGAATAGACATGTATACTACCATGCTTCCACCATACCCACAGAATAAACACCATGTATATGGTAAATGAACAAATAGAAAATTCGTAATGCAAGTTAAGATGGAAGGCCCCTCCCTCCCAATATCATAATCCACCAAGCATTAGAAATCTAGGGATAGTCATAAGCCCCCGTCCTCTTCTGATGCCATTCCAGGAGACCCACGGAAGACCTTTGCCGTCAGGCATGCAATTCTAGTAACTTGGAAATACAGACACACAGTCAACAAATAAGCTTTCATGGACAACAAAAGACCATTTGCTCTACTGAACTGTATGGCTAAGATAGAAGGCAACGTATGTGTCTGACTACCCCAGAAACCCAAGGGAAGGCACGTGTTCTTGGGGGACCTGAGGCACAGAGGAGGTGTGAATTACAGTAGTCATCTTCAAGCATTTCCTAAAGTCACTTCTGGGTCCATTCTCACCATTGCTAGCAATAGCTGGGATGGTTCTAGAGCAAGGATTAGGGAGAGTGGCAAGACCTTCCTAACACAGACAGAGCTTTGCAAATGATGTGTGCTCCCTTCCTTAAATGAAATGCAAACCAACTGGAGCCAACCTCAGCCTAAGAATGCCTTTGGGAAGACAGCATGATCTTGCAGTTCAGGCTCCACCCAAGGCCAGAAGAGCCAAGATCCAGGATCAGTACAGACATGTTCCTTCTCTGCCTCTCAGAATTGGTGTCCCCATCTTTCTTGTGCTATACGCTGGCTTTCTCCTAGAGGTTCCCTCATAGTCAGGAGACTAAGCAGAAAGGTAGTGAAAGTCAGCAGCACTGGGAAGATTTATCCACGGGCAGAGCACACAACTACTTAGAAACAATTACCACCTAAAGATGGTCACGTGCTCCATCCCTAGTTTATGGTGTGGTTTCTGAAAGGCTGGAGCCTTTGGGAGGTAAGGCCTGGCTATCGGAAGCCAGCACTCTCATGTAGTTTCTCTCCACTACATGAACAGCTGTTTATCAAAACTCAAGGTACCACAGAAAATGTTGTGTTTGTGACCATACCTTTCCTGTCTTGATCAACTAAAAGCTAGAATGAACATTTTCTCCCCTAGATTGTCTCTGTTGGGTATTTCGGTTATGGTGATAAACAAATACTTTGCTCAATGCTGTAAAAAAGACCATTCTCGGTTTCATTTCTTCTAGTACTCAACCGTGCAGACTGGTTGAGAGCTTAGGTTCTAGAGCCTTCTATCTGTGTGACTTGGAGAACCATAATGCCCTTCTCAGAACTGTGCCTGAACACAGAAAATGCTCAGGGGATGTTAGATGTTAGCTATGAAAATTCAAGAGGAATGGATGAATGGTCCTTTGGAATGGAACCACACTGTTAGGAATGGTGTAAAGATAAGAAAAAAAGCTGACTTTAAAATTAGAAATCAGAGGTTTCAAAAAGATTCAAACAGGGTGAGACAAATTAGGTTTCCCAGAACAAATGGGGAGGAGTGGGAAAGACAAAGGATAAAAGCATAATGGTAAGGTAGTGGGGCTCGACGTGGCATGGCATTGCCCATAAGCAATGCCTAGAGACAAAAAGCCCAAATGGACCTGGCATGAAAGGAATGCTGCTACTGCCAAGGGGCCTTTGCCAAACCAACTGATCTTAGTGAGCCACAGCTGGAACTCAGGAGGTCCTTGACTATAAGATGGAAAACAACCGCGCCCTTGTCTTTGTCCACCTCAAAGAAAATATGGGCATTTTCTCTAACTATGAGTGTAATAATCCATGACAAGTTTTGCAACATCGTAATCAATCACAGATCCTTTAATACCATGTTACAGTAGCTACATAGATCTCACACCATCTGTACTTATTCCTACTTAGATATCACATTCACTTTCTGGGCAGCCACTCTGTCATATTAGTCAAGGCATTATTAACAATGTAGCATACGTGTCACTAAACCATTCAAATTAATAGAGTGAGACTTTTTTTTCAGCATTATTAATTTTCTTTATAATCCCATGTGTCTTGTTGTATGCATCAACCTTGGAAATGGTCTGGAGTTGTCACAAGACTATTAGTGAGGTGGGACTACTATTAGTAGTGGGAACCACAACTAAAACAAACTCTTCAGTATCTTTGGTCTGATGCAGGATGTTCTTATTGTCTATGGTACATAATCACATCCCATCTCTGTGATCTATAGACACTTGGTAGAAATCTGTTATATACGAATGTTTCATATTACACATTAACAGGGAGAGTATTGGCGGTGGAAACGTAGGAGAAGGGATTGTTCTCATACATCAGTCAAGATGCAGGACAGAGATGTAAGAGCAGTCAAGAGACCAGATGGCTGTAGAATTCTAGAGGTAGGATGTCACCCTCTAACACTGTGAGGAAAATGAAAGTCCTCTGGAAATCAAGCACAGAACTCATGGAAAAGGTGTGGACTGCACAGAACAGGGGACAGTGGTTACAGTCTACCCTGTCTTGTGCATAATTACTCATGTGGTACCATATGATAGTCATGGCTATAGTAACCACAGTAACAAAACTAACCAGTAACCCAATGACAACCCCCAAACATTGAAAGTTCTACGCTCATACATTTTTTCCAGTTTTAATATATAAAGACTAGATATACACATATTATAATAAGCATGTATAATAATTTACATATCAATGTCCAAAGCTGGGCTAATGGAGCCAGCAAGATGTTTCAAGAGTGGCCGGTGCTTGTCAATAACTCTGATAACCTGAGTTCATCCCCAGGACTCACATGGTGGAAGGAGAGAACTGGCTCTGGCAAGTTGTCCTCTGAGCTCCATACATGTGCTTTAGCATGCACGCATGCGCGCATGCACACACACACACACACACGCACGCACGCACGCACGCACATTCTTTTAAACCATAATCATAAGGAATCAACTTTTTAAGCTTAACTTCATAATCTAAGATAAAACATTTCATCCTACGGAGATGCTTTCTGCTGACACTAACTTTTCTAACGGCTTGATGATGTTCAGGCTGTGATCTGGTTTTTCACGTACAAATAATTGTATACATAAAAATCCTCCCACATAATTCATTTGTGTAAAACCCTATTTCCTTAGCCTAAGTACGACTTACAGAGGACTAGGTCAAAGTTTATTCATGTTTCGCCACTCGCCAAATACAACATTAAATCATTTTTATTATACTTGTAATTGGTCTCTCAGCAATATGTAAAAGAGTATACTGCCATAGCCTATCAGCACCTGGTATTATCTATTTTAAAACTTACTTGTGACTTACGCATATGCCTGTGTGTCTGAGAGTATGTGTGTGTACCATGTGTGTGCAGGTGTCTGCGAAGGGCAGACTTGAGTGTCAGCTCCCCTAGAACCAGAGTTAGAGGGAACTGTGTGCCGCTTGATGTGGGTTCTGGGAACTCACGTCCTCTGAAAGAGCAACAAATGCTCTTAACCACTGGACCACGGATGCCACCCGCCCCACAGCCCACTTGTTTTTTAATGCACTACTTTTATTTGTGACACATATTTGCAGATGATTATAAAACCTGCAACAGTTGTCTCCAGCCCTGTGTGTGTTTTTTGCAATAAGATTTCCCTTCTTCTCTCCTCAAAAAAAGCCAATGACCAAAAAAAAAAAATGCAGTCATCTCATCTGAGGTCTCCTAGATCAACTACGAAAGACCAATACAAGAAACACCCTGCTAAAGCTAACGAAATCTGTACCCATTCAAATCATGGGTTACTAGAATGCTTATTTTAGCCATGATGTTTTTATGCAAAGGTTTCAGACAAAGCAGTAGATAACTGATACAATGCTCACTGTTGCCATTTAAAAATATAAATTTAATTTTAGGAAAGAATGGTAGAAGGGACCCATTATTACACTACTCGGCACACACAAGATCACTACACGGAGTTTAATTTGTTTCTGTTCCTTTTTTGTCAGTCCACATACACATTATTGATACCAGAACTATAAACCCATCTTGCTTCATCAGACTGCTGCAGACACTCTAAAAACACATGGGGAAATCTGATGCAATGAAATACCAAAAGCTTAGTTATTTACAACCATTAGTAAAAGAAATGAGTGTTACAAAGTGTATTGTATGTATCGGTTCAATTAAAATACCATCGTCTTGGTAAATACGAAGAATTAATTGCGAAGTTTGACATCCATTCCTCTAAAAATTATAGGATGCAAGGAACAAGTAGTGCCTGATCCAATCCAGCATGATTAAACTGTCTCAAAGCTGAGAGGCAGTTTTATGCTTACTGGTAACTTATAAGCAGACAGCTGCTGGAAGCAGGCGGGAGGCAAGAATATCCTGTCCACTTACAAGTAAGGGTTGCTCTGGAAGCTGCCATCAAAGAAAATAGGACCATGAGGAGGTGAAACTCTTAGAAAAGAGAAAATGAAGTTACAAACATCTATTTACAATGTATCGTTTATCTTAAACACCCTGTGAATAATCAGCTAATAGTATATTAAACATTGAGTAGGCTCAATATAAAATATAGTTTCAATAATGACATATTTAAAAGAATGAGCAAAAGGCTATACTTCTTACAATCTCAAAATGTGTGTAATAATCTTTCCCATGTCATCTTGAATATATTTCTATTATTTTTAATTATGGGAGTTGTTTCTGTGCATGTGAGTGCAGTTGACAGCAGAGACCTGAGAGACCTAGGATTTCCCCGAAGCTGGAATTACAGGTGACTGTAACTCAGGTCCTCTGAAAGAACAATGTGCACTTTTAACTGCTGAGCCTTCTCTCCAGAAGCTTCGATATCTATTTTTCGGACATAAAACACCTGTTAGTAACCTATCAATAAACATGAGGGATACACACTAAGGAACTATATAATCTTTTTCTACCAAATGAAGACAAGAGGATAAAACAGAAAGACAAGCTCTTCACTACATGCTGATATGAATTGCCTTGCCTGCCATTTTTCCAATCACAGACCTCTCCGAATGTCATTAGACATGTAATATACATTAATATAAGCGCATTTGAATTGTATACACTTCAGCTTCAAAAATATGTACAAAGTTATAGCGTATGGAAATACATAGAATCCCAAAATGTATTATACATTTAAAATAATAATTAACATTACCTTCAAAATCCAGCAGAAAAAAATAAAGGTACACATTTGTTTAAGGGGCAGAAGGATGATCCAGGGGTAAGAGATATCACACCTCTTGGTGTGAAAACCCAAGTATGATTCTCAGTATCCACATGGCAGCTCAAAACTGTCTGCAACACCAGTTCCAGGGGTACTTGCACACATATGACATGCCTGCATACAACTTTATATACCCATATACATAAACACAAAATAAATATTTAAGATACTGTTGGTATTAAGAAGACAAACAGACTAAGGCTCCACAATCGATGGTGAAGAGATCAACTTCCGTTTTGTCTGTGAGTTATACTATTTAGCTGTTAGGTACTTATCCATTAAATATTTAGCCAATAAAGAACACAGTTTTTGAAAAATTCCTTAAAAGTTTGTATAAAAATTGGAAGAATAAAAAAAATAATAGTTCATGGATACAAAATATTTTATGCAGTGTCCTCTCAGATGTTCTAATGTAACAGGGTCTATGTCTGCTCCCAGAAACAGAATGGGAGGAGCATCAAGAAAACCTGAGAGTCTCTGGCTGCTTCATTTTAACCCCTTGACTTCTGAAAGTCTGGCATCGTGGTGTTTTCTATCACTTCCTCTGAGTAAAGAAATAGCCCAAACCCAAACAGTGGGCAGAATTCCTCACACAGATAGAATCCTCCCACAACAGAAAGACACTTAGACAACCAGGTCTTTAAGGTGTCAGCTCAGCTGACAGGGTCCTCCACCATCAGTGAGTCCACATGGACAAGAACATGTGTCCTGCTCTGCAACCCTCCTCAAGCTTGAGCTCCATCATTGCTGTCACCCCATCATTGTTACCACGTGCTTTGGACTCCCAACATTATCCTAGTGTTACTCACCCAGGTAGAAGGGCTGTCAACTTGACTTTTCCTAGGAAGACTGAGCAAATAGCTACTTACCCCGGATAGGTCACTGATAGACCACGGAAATGACTCCACCCAAGTCCAGCAGAGGCATGGAGGAGGGATTACTTACCGGAACATAGGTCACCCCCACCAAACACTCACATCAACACAAAGTCTCACCTCAGTGTGGATGACAACCTCCCTATGGCCACAGAGATGAAGACTCCTCTCAAGTTAACCTTCCATTCTCTCTGTACCCTAGTAATGAGTCCACATGCAGCTGGAGCAGAATTACATAAGCTGGGAAAGAAATGAATGGGAGATAATGAATGGCTGAAATTTTGGTTGAAGATCTAATGACCCTCCTCATGCCTTCCTTCTGTGAAGACTATCAGAAGACCTCTGAGAGGTCTCTTGTGGGGCAATCATGGCTTCTCTGAGTAAGATAGTAATGACTGCCAATCTCAGAGGACAGTAGGCCCCAACAGGAGCTGTTCCTAGAGATGACTTTTAAAAGATTCTATAGAGGTCTCCTTCCCTTTGCTGAAGGATTGGTTAACCCACAGTATGAGGAAGGCAAATGAAGCCTTCTGAAAAAACTGACTTGATTGATTTTTAAATCCCAGCTCTTCTTCCCAGCTCTGGGACTTTAAGTAAATTACTAAGCCCCGGAGGACTTCACTTTCTGCACTGGTAAAATGAGAATAATGTGAGAACACCTCACAGGCTGCTGTAGAAGCCAAAGAGAGAAACCACATTGCACCTTATTTCAAAGGAGACAATTTGACCTTGCTTCTGAGAGGAGGGACTGGGTAGCATAGGTCCCTAAGATAAGGGTCACCATTGAAGAATCTGCAGAACTGTGAGTCACTTCAAAGTTAAATAGGTCCAAGAACTGGGAGATCCCAAGAGCAGTGTGATAATCATGGGCTGGCCTCCAAAGTAGTTGCTTAATGTCCACAGTGGGCAGTGCAGAAAGGGAATCTGCGGGGTGGATGGCATTGGCATCGAATAACCAATAAATGCTATTTTAGTAAATAAATCCAAAATAAATATGCATTTCTCCCATTCCTTGCTAGAAGGAATAGAAGATACTTGACATGTCATTAATAAATCTGTCATTTCTCTATCATAAGTTAATTTCTGAATGTATTACTAATCAATTAAGCAGAGCCCTCTAATGGTATGGAATGGGGGGGGGGTTATTCCAGTGATTATGCAACTGACCTGGCAGAAATTAAGATATTCTAAAGAGACATTTGTGTCTCTCAATCTACCAGACCATTGAAACAATGGACTCCACAGAAATAAGAATCCCCCCAAAATCTCAAGCTAGGAGAAGGAAAAGACACCAGCTAGTGTGGAGATGTATTTTCTAGCAGAGTGAGATTTTTACACAGTCCTAACAACTTGTTAGGCCACCTTACAAGGTAAAACTAAAGCCCTGACAAGGACAGGTCAGGGGTGGGTGGGACCACTTCTGGAACCAGAAGACTAATGTGGGGGAATCAGTGTGAGCTTTCTTTCTCCCTCTCTCTGTCTCTGTCTCTCTGTTTCTCTATCTCTGTCTGTCTCTGTCTCTGTCTATCTCTCTCTCTCTCTCTTTCTCTCTCTCTCTCTCTCATTCCCTAGTGTGACCATATTGTTGATTAAATCTTTTTATTCCACTTCCTACTATTAATTTTTGTCTCTTTTAACTGGCTTTTTGAGGACAGGTGGCCTGACATGGCTTGTGGCACAGGGTGTGACCTCCAGATTAAAAAAATTAGACCTTAAACAATTGTGGAGATGGGAGGAAAATGTATAAAAGATTTCTGAGTCTGTGTCAGGGTCTGGATTTAAAGGCAGTAAGGTTATCAGTGGAAATGTCAAAGTGGGTGTCAAGTGGGGACTTTCATCTGCCATTCTCCTCATCAAGCACCATCAGAAGTTGACACTCTTTGTCAGAGACCTTCACATACACCTGATCGCAGCTCAGAGAAAGTGGACAGCATTCAGGTATCTGGTCGTCAGGCCTTGCATGGGCCACATCAGGAGACCCTCCTGGCTCCATCAGAGCCACTGACCATCAGAGTGGTGTGGAAGCTACTTTACTTCCACCTCATACATCTTAGGCAAATGTTTCTCATGACTGGGCTAACCTAGAGCCATCAAGTAAGAGAATTTGGAAACAGAGTGCTAGCTTATCTAAACTGGCATGACCACAGCCCACCTCTTATTCAGCATAACATTAACACACAATCTTGTCTTCAGTTTCCTCATTTTTTGATCATTTTTAATGATACAAAATAATGTGTTTTTGTTATATGGCATTCATGTATGTGCATTATTGTGCTTTGTTAACATTCACATTCTGTCATCTTTCCTTGTTTTCTATTCTCCATCCCGTTCCCATGCCTACCATCCTTTAGGCTGCTGGTCCCCTGCTCCCCTACATCCCCTTAGACAGTCCCCCTTCTACATTAATGTCAGGTTTTTAAAGAGCATGCAATATTTTCTTTTTTCATTATTTTGGATTTATTCACTTTATTTTATATGTATCTGCTTTGTCTATATATGTACTATGTGCACTTTGGGGCCCTTTCAGTATAGACAGAGGACATAAAATCTTGTGGACCTAGAGTTACTGGCAGTTGTGGGCCACCATGTGGGTGCTAATGGAACTCAGGCCCTCTGCCGGAGCAACAATGTTCTAACCTCTTAATCGTCTGTCCAGTCTCAATACTTGTCTTCCTTTATTCTCACACTTTATTCCTTTATTCCTACCCAAAAGAAGATGATCTTTTCCATTTCTCTTCTTCCCATTAAGTCCCTTCAGCCCTCACAGTCTGCCCTTTCCTTTTATATCATATATAGTCATATTTAAATCTAAATTCTTCATATGAGAGAAAAACATGATGTGTCTGAGTCTTGATTATTTCACTGACCATGATGGGTTTATCCATTTTCCTGAAAGAGTTATAACTTCATTCATCTTTATGGCTAAACTAAACTTGAGGACTGCACTGCTCTGTCCCTGTCCACACATCTGCTGGTGGATATCAAGGCTGTTTCCACATTCTGGCCATATGAATAGTGCTACTATAGAAACATTGTTTCATATCACATTTGCATATTGACAATAATGAAGTCACAGTTAAGGCCACTGTGCCTCATGCAGTTACTACCTACCACCCCAAAATAACACACATCATATGTTTTTAAAGTCATTCTTGTCATTTCTGGGTGACATCACTAAGGCATACTGTTAGCTAGCCCATAACTTAGTCCATGTTTATAATAGTAGTAAGGGGAAACACTTCATTAATACAAATATAATTATGTAAAAAAAGAAGTACTCATAGTATTCATAATACTCATTTCTGCCACTGGTCACATGGCTGTGACTGGTGGTTATAATGATGCCTGCTAGGCCTTGCAATGCTCCTTTTGCCATGAACATCTTGAGCATCTTGGTTCATCATTGCCTCTCACCTAATAACAAAGCTTCATCCCTATTGGGCCTGGCTCATTAGCTGCCATGCCTGTGTTGAGCTGCTGAATTCTCCATCTTTTATCTCAGGACTTGGGAACGATGAGAACAACCCCCTAAAAAGACCATTTTTCAGCATAATTAATTTTATCCCCAGCTGTAGTAGCACATCTTCTTGGTATTTAGGCTCACTTGCCTCAGTCTCTCAGCTAACTCCCTACTTTGCTACATTATGAGCATGCAGGGGCCAGAGAGGTCGAGGTAGACCTAAGACTCCACCTGATTGACCCAATGCTATGTTCTTTGTAGGGAACACTTCTCCACTAAGCTCTGTATTCGTTACTTTTATTGTTACTGTGACAAAACACCTAATAGAAACAACTAGAGAAAATAGAGGTTTAGTTTGATACAAAGTTCAGAGATGTAATGTTTAACATTAGTTGTCATCTTGGTGGAATCTGAGACTAAGAAACATGCCTCCAGGAGGAGTTTCCCTCAGAGTAGGTAATGCCTTTCTACAACAGCAGAAATACAAAGGTAAGACCCTGTTACTTTTGCCTACCTACCTTTTCTTCATGCTTGCAAGTGCATCTACTCTTCTGTTGTTCATGATGCTTCAGTCTTCTAAGGTGGACTGAATACCAATGGCTTTCCAGGACTTTGTTGTCTAACTGAGATGGCTGGAGCATATAGCCTCACGGACTCAGCAGCTACCAAATTCTCAATCAATCCAATGTATAGACAGTTGATGTTGAACCCAGTCCATGTGGCAAGAGCCAAGCTAATAAATCTCCTATGTAGTACATATTGATTCTCAGTTCTATTGGAATATGCTGGTCCTTGGTGGCAAGACCTTTTAGCATCAGCTTTGCACATAGCATCAGTGAGGAAGCACAGAGTTTAGAGAGTAGATTAGAAAAAATGACCTGGCTAGCACTCTGAAGTTTCACTCTATAATTGTCTATATCCACCAGCTGTGCTTTATACCCAAAGGTTCTATACCAGCAAGGGCCCAAGTGTTTAAAATCATGAGCTTGTGTGGAACATTTCCTATTCAAACCATAAGACGATCTAAATGTTTCAGACCAGAGAACATGAAGTTATTGGAGGAGGGAACATTGTTTAAAATCGCAGATAACTAAAGCAATAGTGAGAGGATTTGGCTGTGGGAGAAAAATTGTGGATTGAATTAATGCATTTTCTACGTTATGTGGGGACACCTGCAGATCTGTACAGTCCCACCACCCAGCTGGCAGCATAAGATCTTCAAAGGGCTAGAATTCCTCCAGACCATCTGCTTTAGGGCGATTGAAAACACAGAGAGTCGACAAGCCTAGTGGACATGAGCCCACTGCTGTCCTTCATTTGCCACCAAATGACTTTCCTACTAAGAAGCAATGCTATGCAGAAAGCTGACAGGTTGTAAGGGCTTGGGGAATCCATGATAGATCTGAGAGATGTAGTAAAGATGTAGAAAACAAATCTATATTCAGAATAAGCATCTTCTCCAGTGAGCAAAAGAACTGCTCCTCTTACAAAATGCTGAGATGGCACCACCTGTCCCGTGGAAAAATGTCCTACTGAGTCTCAGTGTTGAACATGCCTATTGACAGACAGACCACCAAACAGTCACTGTGGCCTGATTATTCTTGGAAAGTAAGAGTGCATATTGCTCAGCCTATATAAAGCTGCCTTTGCTGCCACCCACAGCCACTTGGTTGGTGTGATACAGACCCGCAGGTGACAGACCAGACTCTAAGAGACTGCAGGGTTCTATTGCCTTCCAAGGAAAGTACAAGCTTAAAATCAGAGTAGGAAGTAAGGCTAATCAAAAAACAGGAAGATACAGGAGGAAAGGGTTCAACGCTGTGCCTGGGAGGGTGAGCAGAATTGAGAGAATATCAGTAACTGTCCCTATATACCGATAATAGAATCACAGATGAGTGCAGTGTGTGTGTGTGTGTGTGTGTGTGTGTGTGTGTGTGTGTGTGTGTGTG
>JANHMN010000002.1:220750656-220775661 GCA_030674055.1 Rhabdomys pumilio
GTGTGTGTGTGTGTGTGTGTGTGTGTGTGTGTGTGTGTGTGTGTGTGAATAGCTGTACACACCTTTGCTGTCATCTAAATTTGTGGCCATTCTTCACCCCATCTCCACTCAGTGCTGGCATGAGTTTGGAGAAATCAAGAGAGGCAAGCATTTGGGAATGTATGAAGCTAAACTAGAGCCAATTCTCTTTACTTCTCTGAAAACTTTATGAAACTTCGTTGATAGCCCATTCATATGGGGCATCTCAGAAGATCATGCCAAAGCAATGAAGAGTTCTATATACCTCCCTGTATTCTACTTTATTTGGGTTTTTAACTTCAAAAGTCCTCAGGGAGTGTCTTAGTTAGGGTTACTGATGCTATGATGAAACACCATGACCAAAAGCAAGTTGGAGAGGAAGGGGTTAATTTGGCTTACACTTCTATATCACTGTTCATCAGGGCAAGAATTCAAGCAGGGCAGTAACCTGGAGGCAGGAGTTGATGCAGAAGCCATGGAGGGGTGCTCCTCACTGGCTTGCTCTCATTGGCTTGCTCAGCCTGCTTTCTTATGGAACCCAGAACTACCATCCCAGGGGTGCCCCTGCCCCACCCCACAATGGGCTGGGCCCTCCTTCATCAATCACTAATAAAGAAAATGCCTTATAGGTTTATGTACAGCCTAATCTTATGGAGGTATTTTTCTCAACTGAGGCTCCTTCCTATGCAGTAACACTAACTAGTGTCAAGTTGACCTAAAACTATACAGCGCAGTGGGAGCAGAGAGCTTGTTTTACATTGTACCCTTCCACTTCTGATGTGTTATGCAATTAGCGTTCATTAATAGCACAGAATGCTGACAGACAGACCCTTTTATCCCGGCTTGCAACCCTCACTTCCCTTTTTCTCTCTCCATTCGGCAGCCTCTCTGACAAGGAGATATGTGCTACAGCCCTGTAGTTCCTAATGTGACTAGCACTGGGCTTTTGAAGCTCACAGCCCAGCACCTCCTTGCCAGCAGGCAAGTGGTAATGTTTGGACAATACTGTGAGCGGAGAGCAAGCCCCGCTTGACACCGCAGAGCTGGGTTCACAGTCTGGACTCTGCCACTTGGCAATAACCATGTTTCACCTTAACACCACTGCTCAGTCAGCAATGTGGTGTGAGCATCTACTCCTGGAATTGTTGGGGGCCTCGGTGAGGTTTTGGAAGAATTTTGAAGGAAATGAAGCTGTATGCCCATGCAAAATGTGATCATTTTAAAAAGAGAAACAGAGGGACTTGCATCAAAATTATAGCAGTGCCAGGAGTAGGGGAGACTGCACTGGCGATGAATAAGGCAGATGACCAAAGCCAGCCATCCTTTCTAGAGGCTCACCTCCAAAGCTGATGGCATTAAATTCCACCAACCCTGTAAGTACCAAATGTTCATTCTCCGGACTGTTCCTCACTTCTCCAGAGTTATTACTCCCAAGGTGTTTTTAAACAAGGAGAGAATAAAATTTGTGCCCTGTGGTCCAAGTCATAACCACAGATGACGTTCATTCTCAAAGTGTGGCCTTAGCCACCTGCATCAAGATGACATAAGACATTGTTTAAATGCAGAGACCCAGACCTTTCCTTGAATATCACTTATTTTTTTTCCTGAGCTTCACTTTTCAAATCTAAAAGGGAGGGACTTAATGGTAGCCCCTTGCCTACCAAGTCAGTGAAAAGAATCTAAATGCAATAATTAAGCAAAGTAAAAGCTAAGTGGTTCACCCAGGGGGAGGCATAATTTGTGTCTAAACAAAATGACCCCAGTATCTCACCCAAATCCAGCTGTTACCTGTTACTATCACAGATCCCCAAAGATGTCACAGGTTCTTAATCAATGAACAGAGAAGCCCCCACTGCTGTCCTATGCCACTATACATCCTAACCAAATGGATAGGAAGTGGACTCCTTGGCCGGGCACCCAGCCAGTGCTAGAGCTGTTAGGAAATAAGAATGTGTGTATTTATTGAGGGAAATAAAAATGTGCATGCAACATTGCAAAGAGACGATTTATGAGATTTTATGGACATGTCACCAAAAGGCCCACTCAGTCATTGCCAGAGTTCGGTCTGCAAACACCTGGGAGCTCGGGCCATAAAATGCCCTGATGGAGTTGCTGGGCAGCACATGCTTCTGAAGAGGCACATGAACCACACTGCAATGTGTTGGCCTCTCCTGTGTGTGGAGCCGAGAACACCTGGAGCCTGTAAGTATGGGTATGAGGGAGAATAAACACACACACACACACACACACACACACACACACACACACTGGTAGATATGCAGGGGAGTGTGCACACATATAGGTGCCATGAGAAATGTTGTATGTGACATCCTGGGTGTGACTGAGAGGCAAGGCAGGACCACAATGCAGAAGTGAGTCCATTACTCATGCTCCTTTCAAAGGACAGTAGAGTCTTTGCTGCTGACGGGAAAGAATTAGTCATCACTCCTGCTAAGACCAAAGGCCTTTGGGATATCGAGAAACTCAGATTCTCAGGGGAAACACCTCTGAGTTAAGCAGCCAAAACTAGAGGGTGCCTGGCTAATGGAATGGGCACTAGAGTCCTGACATGCTCATCTCTGCTGCTCCTAACCCTCCCACAGAAGCCCATGCCTGTCTCTTCCTGGTCTCTAGAGATACAAGGAGCTCTAAGACCCAGTCTGACCTATGTAGCTCTCTTGGGGACATTGTCTGTGCCCTCTGCTGTCCTGAACAAACTCGTCCACCTCCCAAGCCTGTTGGTATTTAGTTTCATCCTGTTCTCTGACAGTGGCCTTCTGTGGGTGAAAGCACAAAAAGGGATACACAGACGTTCATCATTACAAGAAAAGAAGGGAGAAATAGGAAGGGAATGGATGAGAAGAAAGGCCACAAAAAGAGAAGAAGGAAGGTATCCAGGGAGAAGTCGGAGAATCACAGAGACCATTTTCATCTGAATGGCAACGGGGCACAAAAGAAACAGTCTTAGAGACCATTACAGATGGGAGCCGCCTGCTTCTTCCCTGCCTTCTGCCCCTCCGCAGTAACTGTAAGGATCAAACATTTTGCAAGATCTGTCTGGTTGCCTGAGGCATACCATCATCACATGCATCTTCCCAGGCACGTGAGGATGGCCACTTCCCTCCACGATGGGGAGGAATCTGAGCAAGGGTGACTTGTGAACTGAAACCAGTCCCTCCAGTTGATCACCTCTGATGAAGCAGGGCCACTAGCCCCAGCTGGAAGTCTGAGTTAGGGGTCAGGGCTCTGTGGATATCTGCCATGAGGTGCATCCTTGCACCCAGCTGCTTCTCCAGATCTCATCCAGGCCTCATCCAAGCCTGAAAGGGGAAAACATCACAATGCTAGCAGGGGCAAAATTTGAGAATTCAAGAGGATCCCAGTCACACCCAGGTGTATTTGGTCAAGGAAAAATCTGGCAAATTATGTTGCTTCCCCTGCCTCTTGTATTCCCAGACTCAACTGCTTCCCTCTACTCTAACTCTAAAACACTCTGCTCATCTCTCACCCCTAGACAAAATGCCCCTGGAGGTCAGAGAGCATCCCTGCACACCTCCTTCCAGAAGCAAGCACAGAGTGTCAGGAAAGACAAGACAGCTGTGCAATGTCTTCCAGAAGACAGAGGGAGTCGTCTAGGCAATTGTGACTCTAGCCAACTTCTGGAGTTCATTGAGGACTCCTTCACTGAGGTCCAGGAGTAGATTACAAAGTCCAGCATCTCTGCAACTGGGACCTGCTGCATTCCCACTATCTGTCCAGTTCCCGCTTCAGAGCATCTCCACGGAGACAGGGACTGTGGTTTGCCAAATCGACACTTTAGCCAGAGAAAGTTCATATGAATGCCACTCTGCCATTCAGGCAGTGACTCTGTGAACTAGACAATAATCTGTTCACCTTTGCACTTGCACGCTGGTACTCACACAGAGGCCTCATGATATGAGGCCCCCAGTGATTCCTGGTACCTTCCGTTGGCCCATACTCTCATATCGCTGAGCTGGTTTGCACAGAACTGGGTGAAGTGAGATGGGGAGCCAGGGTTGGGTCTGGTTCCATAGCATAGGGTAAAGACTACAGTTACTGTAACAAATTGGCAAAGGAAATCTAATAGATGGAATTCAGGTGTTGACCTTAGTGACCTTTGACCTTCCCTCCCATCATTTGTAGGCTAGCTCAGGTTTGGATACCTGGGAAGCATCAGTGGAAGGCCTTAAATATGAACAAATAGAACACTCTACCCTGTGAACTGCAATACGTTGGGAGGACTTCCCCAAACGTGCAAATGCAGAGGAAGTTCTAGAACAGCTGGTAAGCCGTGGCTGCTGATTCCATGGGGTGGAGCCTGATGCTGCATTCCTAGACACCTTCTGGGTTGAAGTAATGGGGTCTCTCCCAGAATCGAAGCAGTCTGGGCTCAAAGTAGCTTACGTTAGAACATAAGACTCTACTCTCTGCCTTGCTTCAACACTCAAATACCCCCTTGCCCCAACTCCATGCCTTTTATGATTCTCTCCCAGCCATGATCGCATTACACCCCAAGTAGTCAGCTGTATCCCACCCAGGCTTGCCCAGCCCCATCCTATTTACTGTCCCTTACTCCCACCCTTTCCACTCTTAGAGATATAGAAGTTTCTAAGCATCCTTCTCCACCTTGCCCATGACACCCACTCCGTTCCTGCTGCTTGCAATTCATACAAAATTTGATACAGGTCACTTCATCTCTCTAAGCCCACATTTCTATTCTCTGTAGAATAGAGACAAGCACCAGGCTTACCTAGCAGGAGACTTTTCTAAGTATTAAAAGAGGTAATAAAAAGATCTCGCTAAGGTGACTAACACATACTGGGAAATAAAAGAATGAACTAATACCACCTCCCTTGTGAAATCATCCCTAATTTCCCCCATTTTCTTACTTCTGGGCATCCTGCACGGCCTGCCTTCTACTTCTGCCACTGTGGCATTTATCACTCAGCTGAGTAATGACTAATGAGCTGGGCCAACTTGCATAATCAGTCACAAGCACAGAGAGGTCTAGACCGTGAGTCTGGAACAGTGTCAGGCATGGAGCGCACCTTCAACAAGGATGGATCAAGAGTGGTCCACAGCCAGCAGCCTACAGAGATGCTCTCTGTCAAACGAGGGTCACAGGTGCTTTTCAGCCAACTAGAAGACTGGGAGAACAAAGGTTTTATTTAAATTAATTTCCAGGGGGAAAAATAAAAATAAAATTTTCACATCTAAGAAAAGGTATTATTTGTAAACAAATTTTTGAGAGTTTCCCAAGCACTTCCCATATTTCAATATAACACAAGGATCTTAATTAACCTTTCGAGTTGACTTAGGATATCAGAAAGACACTAACCACTGCCCCAGGGTCAGGGTGGTTATACAGTTGTTTTGGACAGGATTGCTGTTTGCATTCATTGTCTGGTATCGATCATCATTTCCAATCTTCTAGTGACTGCTAGCTTGAACACTAAATTATCAGAGATTCTGCATCAGAATGTTGGCTCAAGGGACCCCTGAGATGATGGTCAATAGAGACTGTGGACTTCTAAACTCATGGCCCTAGATTCTTTGATATTTTTCCATTGCAAGATATAATTGCTGCCCCCTCCCTGAATCTCAACTACTTTATGGCTTCTTTTGCACACAGCAAAGGTAGCTTTGTGCAAGTTTGTAAGTCCCGGGTCTTAAGATGCACTCAGCTACCATGTGTGAGGAAGGACACATGTGGATGCACACAGCTACATGTGTGAGGAGTGGAGAGTCCTGTGGTAGCGTATAAACTCTCTTAAGAGAGTTCTCAGCCCTGTGTGAACTGTACCAGCTGACAGTCATGAGCTTTATATGTCCCTTTCAAGCCCTGCTCCAAGACTGGGGAGCAGAGCAAGTGGTGATGGTTGTCTTCTGGTACCCACCTCATGAACATCTTCATGCAATGACAATCGAGAACAATTGCCTCAGAAGAAGATGCTGCCAGAGCCTTCTGCTTCCTCTGTGCTGGATCCAATCTGGAAGTCAGCCTGACAGTGATACTTTCAGGAGCTCATATGCAAGATCAAAAGTTTTGTTGGCCTGTGCTCTGTTTTTTGAGTTTATCCACGATGCTGCAAGAAAATTACTTCTTCCTGAACCCCAGTTTAAAAGAGAGATGTTTTCTTTTCATTCATTGTATACCTATCGTGAATATAAAGGGGACACTAGAAATTCTTACTTCTAGGAAGTTATATAATAAATATCTTAGGCTTTGAAGACCATATCAGTTCAATCACTGCTGCTCAACTCTGCCATCTATAATAGCAAGGAAGCCAGCAAGGTCTCTCATAATCAAAGTGTGACATTTATATTTAAATAAAGTTTTATTTACAAAAAACGTTTCAGACTGTCAGGACCCTGATGTAAAGATTCAGGAGAGTTCCTAGAGAAAATGCCAGTTCCCATTAATGTCAACTTGAAAGCCCATGGCTTAAATATAGTTTTCAGAAAATATTGCTGGCGATTTCACCAACCCAGTGATGACAGGGCTCACTAAAAAGTGTTCCCCCTGAGACAATCAGAAGTGAGCCTAGTTACATGATGAGTCACTGCAGGAAGGTGACATGGAGGACTCCTATGGAATGCTTTATCATCTCTGTAATGCTCCATCATGACTGAGTCTTTTTGCCTCCTGAATCAGAGCAGCGCATCTGGACAACAAACATGGACATCGCAACCTTTCCAGGGAAATTTGCACATGGAATCCTGAGCTCAGAGCCATCCTCATCTGTCCATCAATTCTTTCAGACGAGGGGCCCCCTCAAGCAAGGAGTCTGGAAGAGTTCAGCTCTAGGGCAGAAAAAAAAGGAGAAGTGAGCAAAAGAGTGAGAGTAAGGGCTGAGTGGGCACAAGAAGGGAAAGAATCTGAGGAAAAGAAGCCCCCCGAGTGCCAGCTCACTCAGGGCCTGCTCATTGCATCTTCTACCGCTCATTCGGCTCTCAACTCATTTGACAACAACATGCCCGCCTGGTCTTGAGCCAAAAGAGGAGCGTTTGTCCTCATGGGGTCACCCACCCAGCAAGGGGAAGAGACATGAAGTAAGACAAGGCAGGAATAGTGCTGCATATTGCGAAAAAGGAAGTGGAGGGTGGGGAGCTACTGCGGGGGTATTAGTCCAACTGGGGGGTCAGAGAAGGGTTCCCCAAGGAAATAACATAGAAGCTAAGAACAGGGGTGAAGAGAAATTAGTCATCCTCCGGTCTTCCTCTCTGAACTTAGGCAAAAGGCTCTCTTGATAGATGGGCTCTCATGAAGCCCATCTCTGCCCCCTCTTCTTGCTCTGAGCATTGTTGTACATTGCCTTTGGAATAGCGCTTTGATTATCTGAATTCTCTTCAGCACCAACCTGATGTACTGCATCTCTAGGTACATCTATATCCCAGGCAAAGGCCTTAGCCTGGTGCACTCACTCTGCCTCTCAGGGGTAGCTCCACTCCAGCAGCCCCACAGTCCTCACTCTCTCACAATGACCCGCTGCATGAGCTGTGCCAGCTCCCAGCGCACACATTTCCTTCCTTTACCTAGATAACTCCTGCTTATCCTTCAGATCTTGGGTCTCTTATGTCCCCAGGATGGCCTTCTGTGACCTTCCCAAATCATTAAAAGTCCCAGTTTTTAAGCTTTCAACCACCCTGGACCCCTTATTTTTTAAATATAGAATTTTTATCAATATTTTGAGAATTTCATAGGGGCATTCAATGTAGTTTGGTCATATTCACTCCTACTCCTCTGCAAACTCCTCCCAGTTCCAGTCCTACCTCCTCACTTTCCTCCCAAGTTCATGTCCTCTTGTTTTATTATACTTATTGTACATATTATTATTATTCACCAGGTCTAATTCTGTGTGTATACTCATGGCTGTGGGGCCATCCATCGGAGCGTTGGCCCCTAACTCTTAGCAGTTATCAATAATCTGATGATGTGACCAGTAAATGTCTCCCAAAGGAGACCAAATGAACCCCAGAGGAGCAAGGGTGTGTCCACTTTGTTTGCCACTATGTACTAGGGTGTGACATGAATAGCCAAATGAATTCAATGCCCAGTGTGAGGTTTTGATACCAAGCCTTAGTGGCTTCACTTTCAACCTTTTAAGAATAAAAACCCCTCACCTGATGAACTAACAAATGTGCTTGATTTGCACAGAAATAAAAACAAACCAGTACACCTCACCATGGCTAGAAGAGCTTAAGCAAGATGACCTATATCTAATGATATCTTGAGGTCTGTATTCCTTTGTGCATAAAAAGGGTGAAGTGAGAGCATCTTCAACAAGGTCCCTTGAACTGGCTGTGCGAATGAAAACCACTTTAAAGTCGTGTGCTGAGAAGCATCCAGAGTCACTGGAGAAGCAAGAGAGACGCACCTACCTACACAATATGCCAGCTGCTGTGTGCAGACACCACCTGGAGCAGGCAGCTGAGACTTCAAGGAGGGAGGCCAGACCAGGGCCACGATGAGCCCCCGAGTATTGATCACAAGCCTTGCAGAGGGAACGTTTGCCTTTCTTCCCCTTCCAAATAATTAAAGGATGTATTTTATGACCTGATAAAATTTACTGGGACCCTTGGCACGTAATTATGGTGCTTCTTTAAAGGAGACCCCATAAAAGATGCATGATTAGAAAGTTAAGGATCTGGATAGAATTGCAAGATGTGACAAATAATTTACAAGTGATAAACTGTCCGAGGGGGAAAAAATTCCAATAACCTCTGATGAAGGCTAACAATTAAAATAATAAATTCCCCGGGAGCAAGGGTAAGCCCTTTTTTTTTTTTTTTTTTTTTACACTTGAATCTACTTTCCCAAGATGTCTGCTTTTTCCCTCCTTGCATAATGCTTGCGGGCTTGAGAGCCCCACTATTTAACTATTTTAGTGGCTTGTTTATTTGCTGACCCATCATTTATTTCCAGCATTTTCTTCCATTTCCTCACTCTGCTTCTCTTTCCACTAACCCATCTAGATGCCCACATAGCTACCTATCCATTTGTCAACTTCCTTATCTAGCCCATTCACTTCTGTTTTTCCTTTATCTACCCATGTATTTCTCCATCTCATTCACGTACAATGCATGTTTATGGTAAGCACATTTTTTAACTCTGTTCTAGAATAGTAGTATTCAATAGAAACTATGTGAGGCATGTGTAAGTTTAAGTTTTCTGGTAGGTCCATTTAAAAAGTAGAGAATAACAAGTAAAATTGACTTAAAGAATAACAATAGTATTATATTGTCATAATATAAATAGTTAATTTATTTACCATATTAATTTTAACATAAAATAGAAACACCCTTTAAGAAATATTTTTCCTGATCTTTATCTCAATTCATCAAAACTACCATTACTTAAATGTTTAATCACTATAAAAGACATCAAGATTTTTGTCTTCTTCTGACATTCAGTATCTGAAAAGGAGATCGTCTCTTACACTGGAGCTCAGCTCATACCTGATGACCCATAGACTGCGGCTCAATTGCCTCACACAAGTGGCTCAAAACTACCATATAGGAGAGCATGGTCCGGTACATGGTATTTTTCTTGAAGAGTTTCTGAGGGTAAGGACAGAGCATGCATTAGTTCATTGCATACTTGTGTATGGAATGAACTCATGGTCCACTTTCTCTTGCTATAACTGAATAACAGGGACTGAGTAATTTATAAAGGCATAAAGATGTACTCGGCTCATGCTTTTAACAGTGGGGAATTAAAGATTACAATCAGATGGCTGCATCTGGGGTACTCCTTCTTGCTGGTGGAGACTATGCAGTCCCAAGGCAGTGCAAAGGTGCCACACTCAAGGCAGGCCACCCTAGCTAAGGGTCTCTCTTCCTCTTCTTAAAAAGCCATGGTCTCATTGGATTAAGGTCCCACCCTGGAGACTTCATTTAACCTTAATTATGTCCCCAAGGTTCCATCTCCAAATACCATAGTAAGATTAAGTCTCCACCCTCATAATACCTCACAAAGGGGATTAAATTTCAACATGAGTTTTGGTGGGGACGTTCAAGCCATAGCAAGCATTAAGTATATGATAAGAACTCTTGATTTAAATTGAGGAAACTAACACTCAAAAGAGGGGAGGGTAAAATATCCCAGAATCAAAGCAATTGAGTGTCCTAAAATACTGTGGGAAATGCTGGGGGCTGAGCCAGCACTGTGGCAATGTGACAGCTTGTAGAAGAGCTAGCGACCTGCTCTTCCCAGAGGCCTTTGGGGCCCGGGAGTCAGGTGTGACAGCACTGGGTGGGAGAGACTACTAAGCCAGCCTGGAGGCAGGGAAGCAGCACCACAGCAGCAGGGTTCTTCAGGCATGGGTAGGGACAAATCTTTCCTTGATCGTCATGACAGGCAAGCCACCCCTGATTTCTTCAAACATCTCTACACAAAAGCTGAGGCTGGGTAAGGAAACTTTGTGATATATTTTTTTAAGTCCATATAGATTACGATAACCTTGCACCAAATACTGTCATCTCCGATCCCTGCATAATTCAGAAAGCTGCTGTGCCCTTGGGTTTTGTCAACACCAGCCTAGAGTTTACCTGGGAAGAGAAATCTCAATTGAGAAAACCCCTCCACTGTTTTGCCTATAGGGCATTTTTTTTTTGATTGATGATTATTGGGAGAAGGTCCAGCCCACTGTGGGTGGTGCCAGCCCTAGGCAGGCAGGCCTGACTTGTATAAGAAAGCAGGCTGAGCAAGCCAGGAGGAACTGGCCAGTAAAAGTGCTCCTCCACAGTCTCTGCTTTTATTCCTGTCTCCTGGTCCCTGCTCAGCTTGAGTCCCTGCCTGGATTTCCCTCAGTGATAGAACATGACATGGAAGTATAAGGTGAAATAGTCATTTCCTCCCCCAAGTGGCTTTTGGTCACGATGTTTTATCCCAGCAACAGAAACCCTATGTAAGACAACTAAGATTCTATGACCGATTAAGTAGAGGGTCCAGAGCTTGAAGATTTCCAGAGGGTGATGGTGACAACTGTGACAATGATAGTGACGGGCAGGGACAATTATACACTGCAGCAGCAGTAGTGCTGCACTAGGGCATGTTCACTACAGCATTCCGAGAACTCCACGTTCATCAAGTCAGACGCCTCTATTTCATTCTATTTTACTATGATTAAACTGTTGGATTTTTAAAGTTAGCACACAAAGTAATTAATTTCATCATGGTATCATCATCATCCATAACTTGTTTTCCTTGGTGCGCCTCCCCCACCCATGACCTCTCTTACCAGTCTCCTTCCCCTTCCCATGACTGCCCCCCTCTGCTCTCAGGTCACACGTGAGTTACCTTCTTCTTTGTCTCCTTCCCTAGCCCTACCTTAACATTCAATTTTCATATCTCCTAGTCTCCTTTCTAATTTCATGTCACACACACACACACACACACACACATGCATATACACACAAACACATGCACACAGTCTAGGATCTGCTCGTGAAGGAAAGTGCGGCATTTCTAAGCCTGTGGTATTTTGTTTAAGAATTTCCAATTTTGCCAGGTGTAGTAGTGCATGCCTGTTATCCTAGGAGGCAAAAGAGATGGAGCTCTATGAGTTCAAGACCGACCTGGTCTACATCCAGGACTATATATCAAGACACTGTCTCAAAATCTAAAAAAGAAAAAAAAAATTCAGTCCCATATTTTTCCAAAAATCTCATGATTTCACTTTTTATGGATGAATTAATAGCATTGTGGCATTGTGTATGTATGTATGTGCACACACACACACACACACACTCTACACTTTTTCTTGGCTGATAGACATGTAGGCAGGCTCTGACTCTAAGTCCTAGCTATCATTAATAAGTAATACAGAGATAACCTTGGAAATCTTGGACGTACAGGTATGTCTGTAATGGATATAGAGTCCTGTGTGTAAATACCTAGAGTGGAATAGTTGGATCATATGATATTTCTACTCTTAGTTCTGAGAAACCTCTATACTGATTTACATAGTGTCTCCATTCAGTTTATACTCCAACCAAAAGGAAAAGGTTCTCTTTCCCCAGACCCTCACTTTGGAGTAGACACCTTGATTTGAAAATAGGGAAACTTTGTCACTCTCCAAAGCTCCTTACCTACTAAGTTAAGTGGGTCTTCCTTACATGACCCCCAATTATAAGCCTCTAACTGGAATCTAGTTTGGCCCGACAGGATGGAGGCTTGGATGGGTACTACAGAGGGTCACTAAAACCTGCTGCATGGCTGTGTCTAAACACATAGTCTTAGTAAGATGGAGACAAGGGGTGATCCATCCCTTCTCTGTGGGGATAGAAGGGTAGTCAGAAAGGCTTTACAGAGGTAACAGCTGACATCAGAAAGCTCCCTCTGATTCTCCCAACAGGAAATGATCCCTCTGCCTCCTACAAATGATCCACTGTATTCACCGCAGGGCCCTGCCTGAGCCAACTCCACTCCCTCCTCCCTCCGCACCCAGCTTAGCCAGCTCACTCTGATTCCCCCAGAAGGCTTTGGCCAGCTTTGCACACATGCTCACCATCAGGATGGATCAATGGAGAAGTACAATCACTTGGGTTCCTGAGAAAGCATGTTTGTTTAAGAACCCCTGTCTTTCTTGAGTGCAGACAAAACACCACGAGCTCACCACTCCCAGAGATATGCTGTGGGAATGATTAAAGGCTTTGGTTGTCAGAGGTCACATCAATCAGATGAGCATCCAAGTGTCCTCTGCTTGGGAATAGAAGAGCCATCAGGCAGGGGAGTGTAAAGAAGGAGCTGGGGCCAAAATTAGGTGGAGACAGCAGAGAGAAAGAAGCAAAGACAGAGAGAGACAGGGACAGACAAAGAGAGAGGGGGGAAAGAGAGGAATAAAGAGAGAGGACCCCTAAAAATCACTAGAGAACCAACTGAGAAAAGATGATTCTGAATGAGACAGAAGGAAAAACTAAGACAGTGAAGAAGAGGAGGGAAGGGGAGAGAGAGGACCAAACACAAATCAAGGTAGACAGAAACAAAACCACAATGCTGAACACTGGCCAGATACAGTGGGTAGGAGAAATAGAGGATAAATCAGGGGTGGGCCAATGGCTCAGTACTCCAAGTGCTTGCTGTACAAGAATGAAGTCCCGAGTTTGAATCCCTCTACACTCACATAAAAATCTGGGCTCAGCAGCATGTATCTGTAAGCCTAGCACTGAGGGTCAGAGACAGGTAAATCCTAGGAAGATGAGGACATCAGTCTAGCCAAGATGGTGAGTTCCAGGGTTAGGGAGAGAGCCTGTCTCAAAACTAAGGTGAAAAGTAATAGAAGAAGACAGCAAACATTGGCCTTTGTCCTCCACAGGAGTGTGTGTGTGTGTGTGTGTGTGTGTGTGTGTGTGTGTGTGTGTGTATGTGTGTGCTAGAGAGGGGGAGGGTCAGGGAGAGGGAGAGACAGCAAGCTAGCAAATGCGGAAGACAGAAATAGAAGGTGAGAGGGAAAAGTAAGAGGAGACAGGGTGTGTCCAGGGCTCAAGAACCAGCTCAGCCCCTGCTGCCTAGGCCTCTCTGTTCAGCCAGTCACTCTGCCTAGAAGACTCTTCGCTGGCCCTCTGAGTCACTGGCTTTTTCTCCTCATCCCCCCTGCTTTGTGAACTGAGACATCTCAGAAATCACTGCTTATAATTACCCTAGTGGAACAAACATCTGCCCCATTCATGCCTGTCAATTGTTCTGGGTCTGAAAAGAACACCCAGCCGATCACTATTACAGATCTGAGGAAAATGGTCTTTTCTTAAGGTTTTACTCTTGGCTTAAGACCCCCGGGGTTCTGTCCTACTGCCAGAACCTAAAACACAGTCAGACAGAGAAAGGGGGTGGTGAGAAAAACTGAGGACCAGATGAATAAATGAACAAATAAATGGCAATGAAGCTGAAATCATAACAGACAAATCCTTGGTGACTCACATTCTCCAAGCTGTAACAGTGGGATTCTGAAGCTGGGTTGGGTGTTGAAAGACTCGACGCCTGTTCACAATGGTCAGCTGGGCAGACGCAGGGATACCTGTACTTGGGGCTGGAATTAAGGTAGAGAGCAGGGACCTACCCTGAAGGCTGGGCTTCTGCCACACCCACAGGAGTTCTGAGAAAGTGACTGGAGAGCCAGCCAAGCCCTTTCTGCTTTGCTTTAAGGGGCCCCCTGAAAAAAAGTCACTCCATATACAGCTTCATCTTCTCTCAAGTTGAAAAAGATCATGTGGGCCAAAGTGCTTGATTCCCCGTGCAGTCAAATTTCTGAACTTAACAGAGCTCTCGTCAGCCCCATTAGGCCTAATGCAGCCTCCCTCAGGTGCAGGGCTCTTTGCCATTGCTGGAAGTACTCTCAGGAGCAGCTGAGAGACTCAGCCCCTGCTGACCAACACTGCAGAGTACTCGTGGAGAACCTTGCAGACAAGACCAGAGCACTCTGGCCTCCAGAAAATCCCCAGTGCAAGTCTTTTACTTCCTGGAGCCAGACAAGAAGCAATTACATACCCTTGTATCTTGAGGTCAGCATGGGAGCTGGATTTGGGGAATTGCTATTGAGCCCTGGCTTCGGGACCTGCAAAATCTGAACAGCATGATAGCTAAGACTTTAGGCTTGAAATCTCAGAGTTGGAGGCCACTCCAGGTCACATATAGAAAGACCTGGTGATCCAGCCCAAATAGCATCATGAGCAACCCATAGTGCCCCACCTCCTACAAGGACCCTTGCATTTTGCCTTTGAATTTCTGTATTTGCCGGTGTTTCTCTTCTTGCACCCACTAAGTATACTCTAGTATTTACTTAGTCTGTTTACAAGGTAACCTATAAAAACAGACACCACTCATGATGACACTGATACCCTGCGATTTGATCTGCCATGCCCCTATAAATGGTTCTCCCAAGGACTATCCAGGTTCTTGTCATTCTGGGTACTGATGTGGCCAATGCTTCTGTTTGTTCTGCTTTCAGCTGCGCCCTTCTTCAAGATTACTTTCTCAGCATAAATATCAGGATGGCACAAAGGATCATCATGTCATCTCAAAGTCCGCAAGAATTTGGATGGGTCTTGTTACTAGAATTCCTGCCCTTGGGAAACAAACAACATCATTCCTCATCAGGTCCCAGCAATAAACCAAAGTACAATTCTACCAAAGTTCATACTGGGAGGCAGTAAGCTAATTACTGAACATGGGTGAAAGGTCCCAGGTAGGAATCTGGGTGACTCCAAAGCTGCCACACTGGGATGATGCCAGCATGGATGATGGCTTCCCAATGGTCATTTAGATAGAGACTCTCTCAATTAACTTCCCCCATGTTATATACTATACTATAGCACCGCCCAAAGTCCCAGACTTCTAAGTCACTTACGATGAGGACAGATGGTACACGAATAGCTACGAGAAGTGCTAGAGTCCTGTGGTTTCTCCACCCCTCCTTCTCCAAGGTAAGGGAGCATCACCAGTCCACAGGTCCACTCCTGAGGGACAAGCCGCCACAGCTGATCGGATGACGTCAGCAAATGGTTGGCTCAGGACCGTGTTCAACGCCACTAAGTAGAATTTCCGCACATGATTTTCATTCAAACCTCATTCACAACATTTCTTGAATAGACGGTACAATTCATTTAAATCACCTTGAACAAAATTAAAATTAAACCTTTTTTTAAAAAAGTTTAAGTCTCTTCACAGTACCAAACATGTTCATCTCAGTTTCAGCTCACCCTGTTTGTTTTTTTTTTTTTTTTTTTTTTTGCTCGTGTGAATGTCAGGGTAGTCACCTCTACTGTTGCACGAGGGGTGTCCATCCTCAGATCTACATTGTTGGGATGGCATGACTATCCTTTATCCAGCCAGTCAACTACGAAATCCATGCCTAGACTGGAGAAAGGGCTCATGATATCGATGTACCTTGGGTCCTGTGCGCAGACATTATAGAAATATTTCACAAAACTGGACAAAGCTGAGAAATACGCAACAGAGTTTCCATTTCACAAATGGGGCTACACGAGGGAAAGTGATTGTCTCAACATCGCCCAACAGTTTGAACTGAAATCTAGATCTACGGGACAGTAAAGCTGTTATGTGACTACTGTTTCTAGTACCTGAGGGTGACCAGGATACCCATAGTCCTCTGATGGCAGAAGGAAAGCATTTCAATAGCATTATATGTGGTCGGGGAGTCCTGGAGATATTGGTAAGAAGTTTTTCCACAGAGCTAAGGAATTAATTGAGGAGGTGATGCTTCACGGGTTTTGAGGCTTGAATAAGAGCTCTTGTCTGCTGAGCAAGGGTCAGCCTTTGGAAGAAAGGGAGGGGCTGGTGGTATGTCTCAAGGGTACAGTGCTTGCCCAACATATACAGGGCCCTGTGTTTGATCTCCAGCATCTCAAAAACTAGGGGAAGGGGAGAACAGGATCAAGAGCCAGGTCTTCTACATATGAGTGTGTCAATGGGCAGACGTTAGAAAAGATTCTTTTTCTTGCTGGCTGTGATTAGTCTCCAAGTCCTGGGTTTGCCCATCTGTAAAATGGGTAATCAAGCCATTAGTGGATGTGAGGATTAAAGAGTGTTAGACTACAAAGGTCATAGTCTGGTACCCCACAGAAAGATCTTATCTGTTGTTCTGGGTACCAACCTACAGGACTTCTTGTGTTGCTGTGCCTTCTCTTCCCACCTGCAAACTGGAGAACGTTCATAAGACGTGACCTCCAAGAAGCACAGACTTTCTGATCAATGGAAGCAACCATCTAATGGCGTAAATCGCCTGGCCTGGCCTTCAGCCACACCTAGTTTGAAATGCCTCTTCTGCCACCTACTAGTCTGAGCCTGAGAACTTGGACAAGTCACTTACCTGACTGATGGCTCAGTTTCAAGCATCCATGAAATAGGTCAGCAAACCATGCCTCATGGGCAACTATGGCATGTGAACTAAGTCCCAGACAACATGGGCACCCCACATTTGGTGGAACACACCTAAACCCTCCCTCTTCTTCATCTCAACACATCACACAGGTACTGACTTCAATGGTCTGAGGCAGATGCTCAAGGTTGCATTATCTCCAAACAGAGCAGTAGCCTCCATCTGGGAATGTCTCTGAGGACCTTTGATGCCCTGCAGCCTCCAGGGCAATGAGCCTGGCAGGGCCCCAGGCAGGAACTGCACCTCTGCCTGGGAGACCAACTTCTCCACATCCTCCCCCAGTGATTGCGGGAAGGAGCGTGAGTCATTCAAGGAAAGGCAATTGGCACTGACTCCCCCAGCCTGCGGGGCGGGCCAGCAGGCTGTGGTTAAAGGACCTGCCTGGGTTGCAAAATAAACCAGTGTGCTGTGTTCTGACATCACGTGATGGAGCCATAGCTGGCTCTTCTTCCCTGGGTCACTGACTCAAGCTCATGGTCACATGGCTCCTGGAGGGTTCTGAGCCACTCAGCTCCTTTGGAGAAAAGCTAAAAATTGGACGAACACCTCCCCTGCCCCCAACTTACACACACACACACACACACACACACACACACACACACACACACCATATTTAAATCTCACCATGAATATATAACTATATTCTCGTTATTTAAAATGTAGCCAGGTGTGTTGCCAGATGCCTTCGATCTCAGCACTTGGGAGGCAGATGAAGGTGGAATTCCAAGGGTTCCAGGATAGCCTGGGCTACAGAGCGAGGCCCTAACTCAACCATGAAGGAAAACAAAATAAGGCAAAGACTATGAAGCACAGAAACTCACAATAGAAAATGACACTAAGCCCCTTGCATGAGCCTTATATAGTAGTGAATGTTACAGTATTTTCCTGAGTATTTTAATTTTTAATTTTTTACTTTATATATTTTTTTCATTTTATTTATTTTATATTTATATTTATTTTATTTATTTACTATTATTTTTATTTTTTAAATTCACTTTAACTTACTATGAAGTATCTAAATATATGCTTTCTCTTAAACTATTACTGAGCAGGCAGGCACCGCCCTCAACAATCATCGCCCTATCTGGAGATCAGCACGATGACTGCGTGCATCTCTTGCATGAATGCTCATGAGAAAGACAAGGTGAGGGTCTCTGCATTAGGTTTGCATTCTGTGTGGGTTGTTTTATGCCTTCCTTTTGCACCTATGAGAATGTATTACAGGGGCATTTCCCGTTTCGTTTCTTCATGGCTCCATTTACTCCATGTGAGACTGCTAATTTTCAAAACTCTGAATTTTTGTAACTGTAATAGAAGCCAAATAGTAGACTTCAAAGTGGTCTCTCATTGTTTCCAGTGTTTCTAAGCAATAGTGAAGGCTGAAGCCAAGAAAAATCTGCAGCACTTGATTTAGGTGCAACCCAACAGAATGGGTTGTCTACGCTAAAGATACTTGTAGGTCAGGGTCCATGAATCATCAGGAATCACTTTCTGGTTGGTTGAATCAACACCCAGGGGGAAAGTTAAAATACACAGAATTCTTTCTCACCGGGTCCAACTGTCCAGATGAAAGAGAGTGAAATGGAGCCAAAGGAACATCCAAGGTTAAAGGAAACATCTGTCAATCAGAAATTGTCCATATGGGGAAACTGAGGCCTGACAAAGGAAGTTGACTTTCCAAGAGTTGGACACCACCCTTTTCTTGCTGGACCAGCACTGGGTGTTTGTCAAAAAGAAAATCTTCTTACCTAGGAGCTGGGGGCTATGTTATCCAAATTTAAATATTGGCCATGTTTCTTCTTTTGCTTAAAATATGCCATTGGCTTCCTGTGCCCCCAAGTTCCTGAGCATCAGGACTTTGGCCTGACTTTTGATTCTTTGGCCCTGAGGCCTTCGCATATTCTTTGGATCTCTCTGATACATCTTTTGCTATTGCCCCTGCACATTACTCTTCATCTTGCCTAACTTCCACTTTCTAGGCCCCAGCTAGCTTGCAAGACAGAAACAAACCTCCTGCAAAGTGTAATTAATTCACTAGTTTAGAGATGCCAGAGCCAGGGCATACCTGTTGAGGGAAGCTACTGACAGGGAGTGGAGCCAGCCCAAGACAAAGAGTTGTGTCAACAAAACTAAAAGGAGATGGACATCAGACACAGAGATGCAGAGTTTGAAGGTTGCCCAGGTGGATTTTGGTCATGCTTTGGTCCTGTATTTCCTCATTATGACATTTTGGAATGGTAATGTATATCCTGTGGTATTGGAAGTATGTGATTGGCTTTTTGATTTTGATTTGATAGAGGATTACAGGTAAGAGATTGTATGAATCTCAGAAGAGACTTTGAACTTTGGACTTTTAAATATTGCTGAGGCTGTGATAAACTATGGGGAGTTTTGAACTTGAACTAATGCATTTTGTATTGGTGTGGCTATAAACCTATGGGGTCAGGAGAGTGGAATGTGGTGGTTTGAATAGGTTTAAGCCCTGTAGATTCATGTGTTTCAATGTTTGGCCATAGGGAATGGCACTATTAGGGGGTGTGGCCTCATTGGGGTGGGTGTGGCCTTGTTGGAGGAAGTTCATCACTGTGTAGGCAGGCAATGAGCTCTCCTCTGTAGAAGCTCACACAGTATAGAATGAGAGTCTCCTCCTGGCTGCCTTCAAGATGTAGGGCCATGAGAACATGTTAAAGATCCAAGGAATAGGAAGGGGGAGCTTGTGTGGATGCAGGCCCAGTACTCATGTTTTAATTGTGGCTTTACTCTCTTTTCTCTGGCTCCTTCTTATGTGCTGGACTCTAGGCAGTAAAGTCCCAGTCATCTTCGAGCTTGAGTTCTGGCACCTGCAGGGATGCTTCAAACAGGCTTCTTTCCGTGCGCCATGTAGAGAACCACAAACCCTGAACAAAACACACCAGAAGCCCAGCTTTTCTGTGAGTGTGGTCGGTTCCATATCCAAGCAATAAACGTTAGAGACATTTGCAAGGAAAACAAATCTAATTTTCCAGGTCTATTCCAACCTCCTTCAATTTGAAACCTGCTTTTTCTCTCTGAGACCAGCCTCTGAAAGCTTAAAGAAAAGAGGCTGGCAGCCTCCCTGCTGGCTCCTCTCCAGTCAAGGCTTCTTCCCAACAGCATGCCCAAGGATGGACTCTGCTGTCACTGCTCCCTAGGCTCGGCTTTCTTGGCACCCAGGGGGCTGATGCTCTGACAGAGCTCCAGGAAACCAGGCCGTGGGCCATCTTGCTTCCATTTGTGACTGTAACAGAGATACTTTACACCAGTTCTGTCCTTTCTGTGGAGGCAAAAAGAACCAGCAGGAGGGGCCACACTGAGCTGGGACTCTGATTTGGACAGGAGGAGAAATGGAGGCCTGGCCCGACCTGAAGGCCAGCACTATTGTGCCAGAACCCCAAGTTTTGGCAGAGCCAGAATCCTGCTTGCCAAAGGAACTTAGAAACAGCCAAACTCCATGTGGATGGAGACAACCACCAGCCTCGTGGTTGTGATTCACTTCTGTTCAGCTCATCACTCTGCCCTAACATGAAAGTGGCTTGCATTCCAGTGAGTCTGAGAACCAGTTTCGAGGTCAATTCATCCAAAGACCTCTTGGTCATGACAGAAAGATTGTAGCCACGCAATCTCTGTGACTTCAAGAAGAATGACAGCCTTTTACCTTCCTGAGCCTCAGCTTCATCCTCTGTAAGGCAGGGGTTGACACTGAACCAGAGGTGGTATTGAACCAGTCAAACTACTGTGAAGATTAATTTACAAAACATATTAATTAAGTTCCCATCCAGAGATGAGCACTGGACATAATGTTTTGCGTTCTGTGTTCATGTCGCTGCCAGCATCTTCCTTACCCCTGTTTTATGAGTTGACAGACATGAAGTCATACATCTTTGAATGTTGCATTAACTCTCAGGGTGGATTGCCACAGAAGTGATTCTCAAGAACATCCCACTCAGGACTGGAGAGATGGCTCCACAGTTAAGAGCAGTTCTTCCAGAGAACCAGCGTTCAACTCACAGTACCTACACAGAAGCTCACAACTATCTGTAACTCCAATGCCAAGTGATTTGACTCCCTCACACAGACATACATACATGCAGGCAAAACACCAATGCACATAAACCAAAGATATATAAATTATTAAAAATAAAAAAAGAAGGTTTTAATAAAGGAACATCCCACTTAGGAAATACACCATTGTGTGGTCCCTCATCCAGAAACACTGGGCATGGACCAAGTGACTTGTGTAGGCCAAGGACATGCCCATAGTAGAGCCATTTGGTCTAGATGAAGTTCAGAATGACACTTGTCTTAGAGACCAGGTATCCCAGATGTCCCCACAAAGTCCTGTTTATAACTTAATGGAACTCAACCTGGAGACTAGCAGGAAATCTACCCAGTCAAAGAACATGACCTAAAGCACTAAGGCTTGTTGCCCATGACAACAGATATCTAATTTGGCCAGACAACATTCTTGGGTCTGGGTCTCTTTTTGTTGTTACACTTTCCTAACGTTTTGTTGTTGTTGTTGTTGTTTTCTTTTTTTTTTTTTAGTTCAACTAGACTACCCGGATGAAACAAAGTCCATCCTAAAAGAAATCATAAGTCACATCCCAGGCTGCCTGAACCAGTTGAGCACATCCTTCAACACAAGCCTCACCTCAGGACCAACTACCTGCCATTGAGAACACAGGCAGGTACCTGCTACTTGGTGTGAAAGCAACAGCAGGCAGATGATGTAGGAGATTGACAAGGAGTCTGCCAGGGCTGCATAGCAAATTGTATGCCATCACTAGTTACAAAATGAGACAGAGAGAGAGAGAGAGAGAGAGAGAGAGAGAGAGAGAGAATGAATATATAAGTGATCTCAAAATGATTCTAAAATGAGACTGTCTCCAGAGACAGAGAAAATATAAGTGAGTCTGAAGAGATTCTAGACACTTCCTTAACACAGTCAAAGGGGAGGGAAGACCCACCTGATCAGGCAAAAGCGAAGCACATTAACAAGGCCACTACAGCTTATTGCTCAGAACACGTACCGTAGCTCAAAGCAAACACTGACACGCCACCGACACCTAGTCCCCGGGGCAGCTCTGATGAGCGCAGGGACTCTGTTTACCTTAACCATCTCTGTGTGAGCATGTTCCTCCAACATATCTGAAGCTTCTAGGGGAGAGGTGATTCTCTGAAATGTCCCAACATTAATCTTACTAATATGTACTGTGTGAGCGGGAAGAAGTACAAGAAAATAAATTCACCTCTAGTCTCCATCTTCAGCCAGGTGTTCCTCTTAGCATCTGCTCTGTGTTTATTGAAAGTGACCATTGGAATGGATTTAACCAACAGCCACGAGGTTGCTTGCACTTACTGCTTATGGGCAAGCCATGAAGTAGGCATTCCATACCTTCTTTCAGAGGCAGAGATGAGGGTCAGCGGGGTTAAGATCTGACTCAACATCCTGAAGCTTGTGGTTCCGTGTTCAGTGGGTTCTAGACCTCAGCCTGCCTTGTCTCCTTTGATACTTCCTTCCAGAACCATCCTTGGGTTCATCGTAAATGCACACAAGCAGTTCAAAGGACGTCTTTAAAGTGGTTTTCTGCACTGGCTCTGCCTCCACTCCTGTCCAGGAGCCCCAAGACCTCTTCCTCAGTGATAGTGAACGTTAGCCATCTCTTCCATCATCATTCCCCCTTGACACAATTTAACCTCAGTTAAATTTAAAAAAACTTGAATTAACCTCAGTTAAATCTGCATCAACAGAGATTCTGGACCCATCAGGCTTGAGGACATCCTAGACAGATTCTTCAGTATATACCCTTCTTACTAATACCCCTAAGTCTTTATATACGTCATACTATCCCAGAAATATCATGTTCCCTCTCATCACAGGGTCTTTGCAGAAGCAGATTCCAGAACCAAGAGTTCTCTCTTAACTTTCCTTTAGCTAACTCCTGGATGAACTCCTCCTATTAGAAGCCTTACCTCAGCCATCGAGCCTGTGAGGTATCCTCTCAAACAGCAACCCTTGTTGCGCTGAATAAAGCTCCACAACAGAGCTCTTGCTTAACATAAACAAGGCCCTGAGTTCAACACCCAGTATCAAAATGAAAAAGTAAGAAGCCCTGGCTGTTTTCATCTTGTTAGTCTTTCTTCTATGTATAGTGATATAGCTATGAATGAATGAATGAATGAGTGAGTGAGTGAATGAATGAATGAATGAATGAATGAATATATTTGCTCAACCGCAATTTGGCCTTGCCCAATCAATCTGTGAGCTTGGGTCAAAGAGGTGCCATGGGTCCTTGGGCATACCACATCAGAGACAGACAAACCTCTGTCTGGGGAAAGATTTGACCTCAAGGTTGAGTAACAACTCATGTCCGGAAAGAGGCCTTTGGCTCCTTGAGTTAACGCGGAGCATTCTGGGAACGCAGTGGTGAAGTGAGCTGCGTGGAAGGCATGGACAGAAGCTGAAGTTGGGAAACTAGAGTCAGGGCAGGGGAGCTGCCTCCACCTCCAGCAAGGCTTCAAAAGCAATCAGCCTCTGGTGCAAATGCCACGTCCATCCTGCAAGGTCACAAAGAGCATAAACAGCTGGAGGAACAACAGCCTTCTTCCTATCTGGTGAGCACACCCAGCTCTTTCCCTCCTCAGGCCCTTGGACTTGGTACCCTCTGTACCTGCATCACCCTCGCTGGTTTATGCATGGCTGCCTCCTGTCAGTCAACTTTCATTTCAAAGGCTACCTCCTCAGAACACATTTCCTAGCCCACCTCCTAATATCCCCACCCACCGAGTCACTCTTTTTCTGTTTTACAATTCTGCTCCGCTTTCTTTAAGGAACTTGCCAATATATCCAGTCATCTCAGGAAAGGAAGAGCCCTGTAAGTGGTCCCATGGACCTTGCATCTGCCTCATGATCAGCTCTTAAGAGGACAATGAGAAGCAGACAGACAGAAGTACAGGGACTTTGTGCCAGCTGTCCCATGGCCCCAAAGCCAGCTACAGGTATTCACCCCCTTCCATCTTATGCCCTCCACCAGACTTACAGAGCCACCCAGCCAGCAGACCAAAATCTACTGGGCTACTGTATTCAGGGTGTTGAATCTCCTACAAAGGAAAAAACTATTTCCCTGATTTTGTGTCTAAAAGCGATGCAGACATCACCATACAGCCACCTGCCCCACCCAAGCACACATCAGCATGGCTGTAACTGGCCTTCAATTTACTTGTCTGTAAAATGGGCTTGATAAAAGTCAACTGGAGTTAAGAAAAGGAGTAGCAGTCAGAAGCCCAGGGCAGAGTGTTCAGATAATATTATCCTCACCCGCAGCTCTTTCCCATGCCAATGCATGCTCATATCTGACATGCTGATCCTTCCTCTGTCCCGTGTCCCTCAGGAGTTGCACTGGAAGGCATTGAGTCTCACCATGGCCTCCAGTCTAACTCAGCCAGTTCCAAGCTCACACAGTATGAGGGGGCCCAGCTTCATCCCTGCAGACCTCATTCCGTGAAGGGTAACCCTGACTTTCTGAACATCCTCCAGATTGTTCAAGGAACTTGCCTACTGCCACACAGAGCAGCTCCACTGACCAACTAGGAGGGAAGGATCTACACCTTACAGCCGTGTGTGTGTGTGTGTGTGTGTGTGTGTGTGTGTGTGTGTGTACATGTGTACATATGTCTGCATGAGTTTGTGTGGTATATGTACACGTTTGTGTGAATGTATGTACATGAGGCATGCAGGTGTGTAAGTGTGTACACACGGAAGCCTTGGTCTGCCTTGGGGATCTTCCTCCATTACTATCCACCTAAGGTTTTAGAAGTGTCTCACTGAATCTGAGATCTTATCAATTCAACTAGTCGAGCTACACAATAAGCTCCAGGGTTCTGTCTGACTCCCCCTCCCTGCTGCCTAGCCCCAAACACTGGAGTTAAGGATGCTGAGGGCCATTGGCCAGTTTTTTGGATAGGCTAGCCAGGTTCCCACACTTTCACAATCACCTACTGAGCCATCTTCCCAACCTGTTTCCTGATATTCTCTCCTTACCCCACCCCC
>JANHMN010000002.1:220775761-220792399 GCA_030674055.1 Rhabdomys pumilio
TCTCTCTCTCTCTCTCTCTCTCTCTCTCTCTCTCTCCCTTCCTCCCTACCTCCCTCCCTCCTGTCTTTTTTTTTTCTGCTTCCATATTTAAGTTTGGCTCTCGTGACTTCCTTTGTCTATGGCTCTGTACATTTCTGTCTCTTTGGAAGGGAGTGCCTCCTCCTTTTCTGTCTTATGGCTTGTCTGACAGTCAACTGCAAGCCCATGGAAGCCATTTGTTGAAAAGCAATTTTTAATCTAGGAGGGGTTAGGGGAAGCCTCTGCTCTCACTCAGATAGTGGCAGCTCCATTTTGAAAAAAGCTGGGTTCTCATGGTACCTAAGGCAAGGTAGACCAGAATAGCTGTCTACGTCTGGAAGAATCCAGAACCCAGGCACACCCTCTGCTCCAGCCAGGGGCTGGACCAACCAGTGTTGATGCCACATGCTGGGCTATGGGCCAGTCAGATGTCGCATTCAGAGCCAAGATTCAGTGAGGTGTGGCAGCAGAGAAAGCAGGAGGTGATACTCAGGCCAAATGGTGCCATTACTGCCAATTAGAGAAATGGCCCATTATCACCATCTTGTCATCAGCATCACAGGTGTGCCCCCATGGACACCCACCAGGACGCTGCCATTAAATACCCATGCTTTTCCTCCCTCCTACTCTTCCCACATAGCCTGAGGGTGAGGGCTATCTGCTCCTTTGCTCTGGTGAAATTTTCTGAGATGCAATACTATAAAACTCAGAGCCTCAGTGGGTGGTGAGCACCCCATCTGGGAAATAGTTAACTGAGTGATAAATTCCTAAGTCTAGAGCAAAGAAAATCATCACCAAGGTGTCTAAACTAAGACTTAAAGAATCTTCCAGAAGAACTCTAACGTCTTAATATTTTCTATGTACGTCCACAATTCCTCCCTTAGTAAAGTGTGTGTCATGAATCAGACAAATTAAAAGGCAGAGATACGAGGCTTGGGGTTCTAAAAGTCATTTTGCTGTGACTCTAAATATGGTTGTCTTTGTTTTTCTAAATTTCACTCAAAAGACACAGGTGGTTATTGCTTGAGGTTTGAAAACCAAAGAGTCAAGCAGAGCCAGACCCAGCCTTCCCTTTCCCGTCTGAAGTACACCCTTAAACAAGCCATGTACCTCTTGTAAGCCTCAGGTACCAAACAAGGCCAAGAGCCTATCTCAGTGAGGAAGAATCCATGGGCCACATTCCTGTCATTCATTAAGGACACAATAAATAGATGACTAGATCTGTATATTATAATATAATGGGGGAATTAGGGTCTTGTGCCAGAAGGAATATACAATAGACTGTACGACCCAAGAGGTCTAAGAGTCTTGACTTCAGCCTGAGCAGGCACTGCAAGAGCCTTTGCCTCATCTCTGCCCTCCTATGACACAACACACCTGCTGCGGTCTGGATCCCTACTGTCTCCACCCTGCCCAACTCCAACAACACCTCAGGATCCCCATCCTCTCCGGACTTGACGTGAATCTTTTAACCATTAAACACTTAGCATCATGTTTTCCGCCTTCAGATGTTTCTAAACAGTAATTAGGCCATGGAACACCCTGTCGGGTGGCGAGAATAAATATCATTAGTGTAGGAGGCAGTGTGGGGTAAGTGGAGGTGCTCCAAGGCTTGGCACATGGCTAGGACTGGCTGGCATGAGGTAGAGCTGTCCCACAGGTGTCTGTGCACCACATACATGCCTGGTGCCTGTGGAACCCGCAGAAGACATCAGACCCCCTGAATCAAGTTATGAATAACTGTGAGGCACTGTGAGTGCTGGGATCTGGACCCAGATCCTCTGCAAGAACAGCAACTGCTCTTAACTGCTGACCAATCATACCAGCCCACCTTATCCTTTGAGACAAGGTATTGCAGGAATTCTGAGCCCACTAAGGACAGAGACTGTCTTGATGCTTCAAGACTTAAACCTTCTGTGGCAACTCCTATGGTCCAACTTGCCAGATGCTAGTGAATGAAAGAGCTGAGTGCTTCAGAGTCTTGGATCTTAAGTCCTTGGGCACTAGAAGTTAGAGTCCAGCTTGAAGGTGTGTCAAATATCAGGAGCCAGCTGGAAGTAGAACGAGCTTCTAGCTATAAGGCAACTCAAACAGTGCCTACAACTAGCAAGACAGCAAGACAGACATGTGTACATATGTGTCCATATCAGCATCAGTATCAACTAAAATGTAATGGTTCTGACCCTTCCAACATGTGAAACTTCAGGAGGCAAATGGGGGTAGCGTGGTGCTACTTAGCACACACTATGCACCAAGCATGAGTGGGCATTTTCTGTGTACCACCCTGTAATCCCCAGGGTCTTTTAGTGGAAGCACCTTTCCACTTCATAAATGAGAAAACAAGCTTCATATGGGAAGAAATCCATCAAACCTAATAGGATTTACCCTTGAGCCCTGGTCTCCTCCTCTGAAACCATCCTATTCATCTCCTCTCTGTTGGATGTCCCCACTACCTCCACCTAGATTTCAAACCATGCAGGGAGGTGGTGCTGGTTGAGAAAGAGGGCAGTACCACCAACTTGGTCCTGGGAGATGAGATCTGTGTAGGCAGAAAAGCTGGAAATGGGAAGTCCCGCCCAGATGCTGGTTCTGAGTCCATGGATCCATGTCTATGAATTTAATTACAGGTGCAACCAACCTTCTGTGTACACAGCTCAAGGACTGAGGCATAGGTATCTGGTACCTTCTTTCACACCACTGAGACAAAGAGACGCTGGCAAGCATGACCAGCAAACATGCGAAGCCATTTCTCCTGCCTGATCCACTTGAAATGGCTCTTACATCTGTCCCCTCCTTCCTATGTCCCTCCTTGCCCCAAATGCAGCTCTTACGGCCCAGGCTTTTACAACAGTCTCCTATCTGGTTTTCTAGCTACCTGTCTCATGCTTTACCCAACTCACTCTCACTCCAAGCCATCAGAGCCATCTTCTTAAAAATCTGATCTTAAATTTCATGTCGCAGTAAAAAATCTGCAGTCTAGAGAGATGGCTCTTGGTAGCTCTTGATGCGCTCCCAAAGGACCTGAATGTGGTTCCCAGCACCCAAGCTGGGAGGCTCACAACCACTTATAATGCCAGTTCCAATTGATTAACACCCTCTACTAGACTCCATGGGTAGCCACACACAGATGACACACATGCATTACACATGCACGTACATGAATAAAAATAAATATAAATCTTACTGTTTTTAATACTCTCAAACTTTCAATAGACTCCATTGTTCTGAAGAACATGTACAGAATACTAGCCCTAATTTATTGCAGTAGAGATTAAAAAAGAAGAAGAAGAAGAATTGTTAGAATATGACATTTCAGGATTCTTCTACTCTGTTCATTTTTCTTTGTGGGGACAAAATACATGGGCAAAACAACTTAATGGAAGAAAGATATATTTTGGCTCTTGGTTTCAGAACTTTCAGCCCGTGTCAGTGGAAAGGGTGTGATCCAGCAGCTGTCTTCAGTGGCAAACAGCAAGCAGAGCAGAAGAATGCCTGAAAAGGTGAGCTTTCTGCTCTTATTCCTTTTCAGTCCCATGCACCACCCTTCTTCACCACCTATGGGGATTCCCACATGAAGGACAGGTCTTTCTGCCTTAGCTGATCTTCTGGGATTGCCCTCACAAACACTCCCAATGCTGTACTTTCCTAATCTCTCAGGTATTTCTCAATACAATCAAGATTGAGCCTCGGTCTCTCTTCGCTTCTTTAGAAGGTAGCATCCAGGAAATGTTTCTTATTGGAATACTCATGAGAAGCAAAGACCAACTTATCTGTTCAACTAGGACTGAGATGCCAGTGATATTTTGGAGGGGTGTGGGGGGAAGGGTGTCTGTGTGTGTCTGTGTGTGTGACCTGAGAGTAAGAGAGACATTTTGGCATTGATAGTTAAAACTAAAAATAGATGGAACTTCGGGGAGCCTATTATGACAGGATCTTGAATATGGGAGCTTATAGAGCAGCCGTTTTCATAGTAAACTTCCTTCAGAAACTGAACTTATGCTATAGTTACCAAATCATGGCTGAATCTTCATATAGGACCTCCAAATTGGTTCAGGTTATGCACTCATTAGCATTTACACCAAGTTCATGAAGTCGGCATGATCACCTCTCCAGGAGGGTTGGTTCTTCATCTCAGTGTGAGTGGGACAGCCCATTATCCCTTGTGTTAAATCTGCACAGTGGGATATCTGGCCTGCACATTCTCCCCATCATCGGTCTGTGTGATGCTGAGAGATCAGAGATAGTTGCTCTTCACCAAGTCCCAGCATTTCAAAAAAGAAAGTGACCATTGGCTGTTGTTCAATATATGACTGAACACTGGCCTCACCCTGCTCATTTTAAGATTAAACTTTCCATTGAGTACATGTCAGTACTCACTCCTCAGGGTGACCGCTTTCAGTTCTGGCCCTCACCACTTCCAGCTGAAGATGGAAAACAGAAGTTTAAAGGGTAGAGGGAGAAGTGTCTGAACATTCAAAGCAACCAAGACGGGAAGTTGTCCGATTTGATTCTAAAAATATGTCTTTGCCCTTCTCCGCATTGTCCAGTGAAAATCTGCTTAACCTTTGCCTTGCTGGGGAGAAAGAGTATGAGGGTTCCTTTGCTGGACTCACCCATTATGGCTTCTTCAAAGACCTGGGTAAGAAAATAACTCACGACACCAAACTCCCGTCTAATTGCCAGGTCTTTTGCATCCCTAAGCTCAGTGAGACTGGATACTACGATACGATTCCTTCTCCCTCCTGGGCCTTTGGCTTTGTTTCATTATTGGAACAGTCTCAAGATTATAGTCCCTTTGCACTGATTTTCTGAATTAGAGGGCTGGTCCTTAGACTATTCCATGATACCTAAGAAGCAGCTCAGAGAGCTGAAAATCAGGTACATCTTCATCCTTCAGTTATCAGAATAGACCCCAGACATTTCCTAAGCCTCCACTGATGCTATGTGAAAAGAGAAAGCTAAAAACACACCTTCAGGAGACGTAATATCATAGGTGCTAGGAGCCTTTTAAGGATGTGCATGCCTGAGAAGACTGACTGAATGAAAGGAGATGGAGATGGTCCTCTTTCACTTCCTTCTTACATGCCTGTCTTCCCTTTAAGGGTGGCTGCCTCAGGGTCTCACCCCTTGCCTTAAGAGAAGAGAGGTGTGCCCTTGAGGAGCAGAATGTAGGAGGGTCCTGGCAGCCGCTCCTTGGCCAATCTCTAGACAAGGTGAATTGAAGCAGAGTCCCTAGTGTCCGAGAACCACACAGCTACCAAGTCCTGTGCCAGACTTCACCAGTCGGTTACCAGGGATTACCTCATCTCCAAGAGCCACAGCTTCTTGAAAATGTCTATTTCAGTGTCTTGCTCTGGGGAGGTGATGAACTCACACATGCATTTTGCTTGGTAATAGGGAGTTCTTCATAACTGTTGTGAGAGATGGCACCAGATTCTGCTGAACTTCCCCTTTGAAGTTCTCTGTGCATCTGTACTTCCTGGTCCCCTTGTCTGTCTCTCCTCATGGCCTGTGAATCTCATGAACTGGTCAAAGACCACATTCATCTCGGAAGCTAAGAATCACTGCAAACCCTCATAAGATACTCTCAACTTTATCTGCACTCTAATGCCTCAGTTTCTGCTGAGATTTCTGCCCATGTTCATTTTAATCTCACCATCTTCAAATGATCCTTCTGCTTTGTCCAACTTTTCTGCTGGACTCATAGTCCACAGCTCCACTCCATGTCCCTGGGGTTTGGGAGAGGGAAAAACCACACTGTACTATGCTCTGGCATCTTCAAGAAGTGATGTGCTGGCCACCTCAGCTCTTACTATTGTTTGTGGTGAGTTTGAAGACTTCTGTATTTTCTTTTGATTTGGTTTTAGCAAACAATTATGGGGTGAATAATACATCAGCATCAACAGAGGTTGGTTTACTCCAAACTTACTACCTCACTAGAAGGGTGTGTGTGTGTGAGTGTGTGTGTGTGTGTGTGTGTGTGTGTGTGTGTGTGTGCCTGCAAATTTATATTTACACATAACAACAGAGGCAGGCAGTGACTGGAGTATTTAGAGCTCAGAGACCTCTGAGCCTTCCCTATTTGGGCCACACAGAGACTGGGTGACGGAACAGAAGGGACCTCCTGGGGAGTTTAGATACTCTTGAAATTTGTGCTCTGACTTCCATACATGTGCTGTTGCAAGTCCCCCAATAAATAAATTATGATGATGCCGACAACAGTGACGACGATGATGACGGCTATGATATATAATGATAATGATAATAAACAGTAAGTGAATGTAATTAAGAAAAGGCTACTTGACTCAGCTTTCCAAGTACAGTCCTCCCGTCCTACTGAGGTACATGGGAGTTGTCTGCTGGGGACACGCTGGAGCGAAAACCTGGCCCACTGTGGGTCTGATCATGTCCGAATCTCCAACTTTGACTTGGGCAAGGATTTTGAGCCCCAAAAAGTTACTGCTTTAGTGAACAAGGCTATGAGGGCTGTGTGAGTCAGACAAACCTGTGCAGACAGTACCAAGTGGTACTCTTACAAATGGGTCAGTGTTTCTAATTCTTGCCTGATATTTAGAACAGAATGGGAACCCTTTTAACTAAAGATGCGACACGGTCATCAGACTTTTCCAGGTTCTGGGAACTCAGAATGATGAGTAGGGAGTCACATGAGGGACAGGGAGATAAAAGAATGCTGGCCCTTCTCTTCTGCCTCTCCAGCTGGCAACCTGGACTCTACTGGGATCTAATGAGTTCCCCACATCTCCTGTGAGTCTTTCCAAAGATGATCTGCCTCCTTTTCACCTGCCAGAGCCCACAAAGGACCAGTCTCTATGAGATGGAGGACAGTTTGGTTCACAGTGACCAGATATGAACCCAGCCCCCGAGCTTAGTGAGAGGATATAAGTTGGTCTATACTCTGTCTCTAATATGTAATTGCAGAGCTTGGTGATTTATGCAGAAAAGAGGTTTAGCTGGACTCACAATTCTGGAGGGGTAAGGTAAGGTCTTCTCACTGGCACTGAAGCAGTGCCTAGTATCACCTGGCAGGAGAAAGAAGACACACCTATGTATGTACACACGTCTATCTGGTCTCTGTCCCCTTTCTTACAAAGCCACCAGGATTCTGTCATGAGGGATCCTGCCTTAAGGAATCCTGTTGAATTACTTGGCTTAATTTTAACCACACTCCAAGACCCATCTCTGAATACCCTAGTTAGATTAAATACCCATACTCTTAATGCCTCACAATTCAGTAAATGGGGTTAAGTAGCAATGTACAAAACTTTGGGAAACCTCACACCACGTGCAAACCACTTGGAGGCACTTCCCTCATCTCTATTCAAACCATTTTTGTTTTTTTGTTTTTTTTTTTTTTGCTAAGAGCCAAGGCATAGCTCAGTTGTTAAAGTGCTTGTTCTGAAAAAGAAGTACCTGACTTGGATTCTCAGAACTTTATATAAAGTAGATAAACCCAGCATGTGCCTGTCATCCCAGGAGGAGGCAGACACAAGATCCAGAGGAGTTACTGACCAGCCCGTCTAGCTAAATTAGAGAGCTTTAGATTCAGTGAGAGACTCTACCTCAAAAACTAAGGTGAAAGTGATTAAGGAAGATACCCAACATCACCCTCTGGCCTCCATATGTATGTGCACACATGCACACACAAACACACACACAAACACACACACACACACACACACACACTAACAAAAAGCATCTTCTAAGCCTACCATGGTAGAGCTTCCTGATATTCCTAGTTCTCAGGGAGCTGAGGCAGAAGGATCATGATTTTCAGGCCAATCTGAGCTCACTTTACCACAGCAAGTCAACAATAAACCTAGGATCCAGACCATGCCCCAAACCAAGACTTTGTTTATTCTGTTTAAAATTGAATCCAATTCTTCATTAAAAAAAAGAGAGAGAGAATTCCTCAAATGCCTACTGTGTGTTCAGCTTGGTTCTAGATGCTGAGAATAACAAAAGAAATAAACCAGGTCCCAGATGTGGCCATAGCTAAGGCAAGCAACAGTTTCTTCGCATTTGTCTTGTTACCATTTCTGCTTCTTCACACCACCCTTCCAATACTGGTAAACCAGTACTAAAAAGGCACCAGAACACAGGTAGTGTAATAACCCCCCAGCATACGCACCCGGTTACAGAAAAGCACAGCAGCATGAAGCCCTGCCCACGGGTGGAGACAGAGGCCTGGGATAAGCCACTTCCTGCTTGCCCAGGCAGAACAGGTTGAAGTTCTCTGGCACCTGTGGAAGGGCTGGGCTTGGACAGAGAGCAGAGACAGAACCTGGAAATTACAGGTCACAAATCTCCCCTCCCTCCCCTCCACCTGGTGCCCCCTCCCTGGTCCTGTCCTCAGCCAAGCACAGAAGCAATCATTCAAGTTTACGAGGGGCTATGTGCAGGTTGCAGACCCACCACCATCAGTAATGGGTTGTTGTTTTTATTTTCCATTTATGGGGAGTCTGAGTTACTACCTACGGTCACCACAGCCATCAAACTGCTCTGGGGGCTGAGATTTACATACACGCCATGTGACCTGCAACAAGCTTAGAGAGGAGAGGAATAAAAGGACATTTACAGTCTAATTAGAGCTGATGATTGATACACCAGGGCTGCAAAGATCAGCCTCATCTGCCCTTAAAAGCCTGGGAAACCTTCACCCGCAATGCATTCTTACAGACCGTGGCACACAGGACATAAAGCCAGGGCTCAGAACAGGTGAGCACACATCCCCACCCTGGTGTGAGGCTGAGGAGGTCTAAGAAGCCGGTGAGGAGGAAGCCAGGGAGGGAGAATTCTCTACTCCTCGCACCGCTGTATCAAACTAATGTAATAATTACCTCTATTAGCTGAACAAAGGTCCCTGACAAGCAGTTAATAAGCTGTGGTGGCCTCCGTAGCTTTCATCTCAAGATCTCAAAACGTACTATAAATAATTAAAGGTTATCATTTGGTAATTTGTGTAACCAAAGAACCTTATAACCTCTACTTTCCAGGGGGATTTTTGTTTTTCCTTCCACTTTACGGGGAATGCACTAAGCATCCTGCGCCCAAGTAGAGAAACTTCAGCACAGAGAGCCCAGGTAGAGTGGTTAGGATCACACAATGCCTCAGGAAGTCTTAGCCTTCATCCCTCACAGTCTCTCTACAGGATGAAGGATGCCCCACCCCTGGCCTTACCCAGTCTCGGGCACAGTTATATACTGGAATGTTTCCTGCTGGGAAGATCCCTAGTCCCATACATACAGACATACAGTCCCTCACTAACCCTGACCTTAGCCCCTGCTATCCTGTGCATTCCCCACCTCGAACATGGTCAGAAAGTAGACTCCTTTATCATGTGGTTTAGTGAACCTACAAGTTTGGATGCTTACAAGAAAAGTACATGTTTCCATCAAGTGTCCGAAGCCTGTGCCCTTTGCATCTACCATTTAGCGGCTGCCTCCCCAAAAGCTATCATTTTCCTGTGACTAACATGCACTGGTAGCTTAATTTACATCTCGCAGGATGCTACATCCAATGAGCCATTTTGTCATCTTTGTCATTTTGTCATTTTGGAGCCCCAACAGGGCTCCAAAGCTTATATTAGGATCTGCATAGGCCAGGAGCAGTAGGAGCCAAAAGCACATTGTGTTACCCATGGGTAGGGCAGGTGTTCTGTCTTAAAGGTAGGCCTTAAGCTGAGTCCTGCCCAGATACTAGCACTGTGAAGAGAAGCATTTGCTGAATTTTCTCTCTCTCCCATCAGCCTGAACTTCTTGTGTTTGAATCTTCCCTGTAATTCCTTAGCAGTGTGAGCAATGTGACATGTAGGTAGTTTACTCCCATTTCACAGGCATGAACACTAAGGCTAGAGAGCTACACAAAACAACACAAACAGCAGATGCCTGGATGATAAAGGAACTTGGTTTCATGTTCTTCTTACAATCCCCTAGCTAATCCACCATCCAAATGAAGAAGAGATTTGCCTCCTGACTGGTTTGAACTCCCAAGACCCTCTGAACCAGCCAACTGAGGGATCAACACTTTACCCGAAGTGCAACAGGAAATTGGCAGCTACCCAGCTATTCTGGATATTCAATTCAGAATATTTTGGGGGAGGGGTGAGGAATTTTACTATCATCATTATTGTAATTGCCACCACAAATAAAATTAACTAGATCATGCTAGATGTCCTCATTGCCTGTGCGACATTTAGCTGTAGCTGCGCTTCAGTGAAATTATAGCAGCCCCAGCCCATCACCTTGTCTGTGTGGTGAAGCAACTGCATCTTGTCTGTGATCGCTGCCTCATTTTCATTCATCAGATATTCACTGGGTACCAATGATATGTCACACCCAGAGCTGGAGGTCAGGATGACATGGATGACTGAGACAGTCCCCACCCTTGGGATCCACCCAGCCTAGGGAAGCCATTGAGTACAGATCGCAGAAGGAGGGTGCCAGGGCAGATGGAAGAAGGCTAAGAGTCGGAGAAGCCCAGAAGAGACCCGTCATAACTACAGTATGCAGACAGCTAGCTACTGACTCAGAGGCCACTACCAGAAACAATGGGATTTACAAAACTATGGAGATCTCTTTGCCTCCTCCTCGGGGTGACCACCTTTTACCTCCTCCTGGGATGGCTAGCTCGCTTAGATAACATTGCTATAACAAAGCACCCTAGACTTCTTCGGGACTTAAGCAAACCCTGCTCCCCATGGTTCTGGAGACTGAGAAACCCAGCAGCTGCTGAGAAATCAGAGCAGCAGCAGATCTGGTATCTGCTGAGCTATGTACATCTAGGTTAGCTGAAGCCATCTTCTGGTTGTACTCTCATGTGGCCAAGGTCAGTGATGGACAGTGTTCTCCTGTGTCTTCTTAGAAAGACACTGAACCCATGAGGAAGGCCCTACCCTTGTGGGATAGGAGTTAATCATAATGCTGGCCTTAAAGTGCCTCTCATTTTAACTTCCCACTTTTGCTCTCTGCCATACTATTGGGCTCTTTTATTTAGCCCTGGTGTTTTTCATGGGTTAAAAAGATTCTCTCCTCACCAAAAGCACCCTCTCTTGTGTATCCCTTTAAACAAGAAGATTTTCTTCACTCAAGGGCGAGTCTAGTATCACCTACATGGGGTCATTTTTGTCTGTCTGTCGTTCTGTCTGTCTGTTTGTTTGTTTGTTGTAAGACAGACTTTCTCCCTATCCAAGACTAGAAATCAACACAGTACCCAACCTGCTTTATATGAGCTCTGAAGATCCAGACAGACTATGAGGAGGGTAAATGATGAGCAGACAGTCAAAGGACAACAAACACTGTCCCCTCTCATAGATGTTCATACCAAGCATCTGAAAGATGGCCTATGGGATGCAGGAAGAAAAGCATTGAGAATTCTTTTATAATCTATAGAAACCTATACAAAAGAGGTTGGTAACAGTATTTGGTGCTCACATCAAAGAATCTAGTATGTGGAAACCACTGCTTGTCTGTTAGCTCCTCAAGGTTGCAAACAAATTAGGATCTTTGCATCCACTCCAGAGAGCCATCAGTGGAGTCTTGCTCTGTCTATCTGAGGTAGCAGGAGTTTGACTAGGGCACTACGGTAAATGAAACAAGAGAGTCACAGAAGAGATGTATGTACCTGGTTCCATTTAAATGATATATCTAAGACAGTCAACCTTAAAGATGCAGAGAGTAGAATTCTGCTTGTCAGAGACTAGGGGTAGGGAAGGGGAGAGGAGAGTAAAAGCCTTCAGTTATGCAAACCAACTCCAGTGAACTGGGGAATAGCACTGCCTCTGTGGCTAACAATACAGTATTCTGCACCAAAACAGGTTAGAGGGGGAGAAAAGTCTCATTTTAATTGTTCCTATCACACAAAGAAATGGGGAGGGAGGGTGAGAGAACACAAGGAACTTTTGGAAATGGGTATATACATTACCTTGATTGGATGATAGGATCTCAGGCCCAATCCTCTGTGCAAACTCATCAAATTCTATACATTAAATCTGTATATTTTTAATATCAATTATAACTCCATAAACTGCTTTTTTTTTTCTTTAAGTAGAGGTGAAAGAAACCACATCAGTTCCTAGAAAGCCTTGGACATAGGAATCCTGCCTCATCCTTATGCCAAACTCCATAAAAATCTCCCTTTTATGCGGCTGGCTGTGTGGACAGAGACGCATTCCTACCCGAGTTGGCAACTCTATAGAGCAGATCGCAGGCACTTGGACTTATTGGCTCTGACATATGGGTCATGCTCCCGGGCTGGGGGTTTTTGTTTTGTTTTGTTCCTAATATATATAGTTTTATAAGATTTCTTTTATGTTAGGCTGACTCTTTGATCTCCCCAGGAAACCCCCCCGCCCCCGGGTTTTCTTTTAATCTACAAAAATCACTGACCACAGCTGCAGACTGGGAAGGAATCCGTAAAAAAGACAAGCAGAGCCCGCAGAGTGAGAAAGTAGAGCACAGGCTGGGAGAGAGATAACGCAGTGACTGCAGCACGCTCTCTAAGGCCCTGCAGGATGCAGCTAGCAATCTGGAGCATCCTAGACACTGTGTTTCAGAATGCAGGATATCAGGCTCTCTGCACTAAGCTTGGCTCAGATAGCTGCCACTTTAACCCTTGCAGAGGGAAAACATGATCTGTTTTAGCAAGTGAAGAAACTGAGACTCTGGAATATCTTAGGCTGGGTTCCTCCGAACAGGCACAAAGACTGGTTCTCCTTCCACTCCTTTTGAGTTTAAAAAGGAATTGGAGCCATGCACAAGGTGTTTCTGTGTATGTTTATCCTGGCTCCACAGTGGCAACATTTTACCCAACTTGTATTGACTTTCTCATTCCCCTGCTCCCTTCACTGAGAACTCTGATGATAATAAAGAAAGGAGAAAGTAACTTAGAGACACCAAACATCTTTACCACTAAACACACTAAACATTTCAATGTTCGTGACCTAGGAACAGGAGCGTTCTTAAACACAGTCATAGTATAATGGTCAAACCAGTGCATTGAAGGCTGTTACAATGACACTCCACCTACAAAGCACATACTCATTCTGTCAACTGCGTTAATTAAAGTCTTTTATAAGCTATTTGTTTTTCCTGGTTCAACCATCCTAGGCTGTGCATTCATTGTATTTAATACTCTTGTCTCTTTAAACTCCCTTCCGACTAATGCTTATTTTTAGCCTTCCTTGACTTTGGAATGTTTTAAGAGTATTGGCCAGGAATTTTGCATCATGCTTATCAACTTTGGTTTGACAGACAGACAGACAGACAGACAGACAGACAGACAGACAGACAGGCAGGCAGGTGCCCCACACACACAGAGAGAGGATGGGGGGGAGAGAGGGAGAGAGGGAGAGAGGGAGAGAGGGAGAGAGGGAGAGAAACAGTACCACCACTTGAAAGCATTCCAGGAAGAAGGTTTGTGAAGAGTGGTGACCAGCAAGGGCACCCAGCCGAGGGAAGACCCAGGATGAACAGATCTGGATGTGTCCCCCCCTACCCCTGCCCCACAGCGTCAGCCACATCTCAGAGGTCAGCCACATCTCAGAGTTCTCCCAGATGGAGGGCAGTGGAGCTGATGAATATAAATAAAACCCATTCCTCATTTCCAGCTTAGAATCACATACATAGGTGCTGCAGCCATGAAGGCTCCTGTGCTCAAAAACAGTGAGGGATGTTGGGGAGAAAGTTGGGGCACTAGCTCTGTTAACTACAAAGAGTTTGCCATGCCCTGAATCTCACAGCTTCCAACTGTGGGCTCCAGAATTCCAGCAAGCTCCCATAGCATTGCCCACAGCCCATCACTTCCCGGGAGAGCTAAAGTCAGCTGACTCTGCAGTTCAGTGTTTGTTGACTGACTGTCCAAACGACAGCCTTCTGAATAGCCTCAGGACTGACTTCAGATCCAGTCTGACTAAGCATTCAGTACAACTGGGGCCCCACAGGGGAGAAGAGCCCCATGGGCTTTCAGAGAGATAAGTTAGGAGTAACAAAATCAAGACTAGGGATGGCTGGGTTCAGATTTCCTGGAAAGTCTGGGCCAGAGGCCAAGACAGAATCCAGGGGGCAAAGTTGAGCAGCCAAGTCAAGGGGCCAATGAGCCCTGGTGAGTTGCCCAGGGATCAGAGTCCCTGAGTCAGACTAGGACAAAGCAGGAACTCCAGGGTAGGAGGCCCAGATCTCTGAAGGCTTCAATAAACTGATTGATCAGCTCCATCTCTGTTCCTTACCACCTCCTCTGTGTCAGACGCTACGTAGGGCCAAAGGAAAAACAGCAAGTGCATCAGGAAAATAAATCCTAGTCCCGTGCACTTATTTTCAGTAAGAGGAGAGAGGAGAGAAGCAGATGCAATGAACGAGGAGATTATGAAAAGGGTATAGTGGCATATACCGGTGCTCGGGAGTTTGACTGGAAGGATCACAGATTTGAGGCAAGCCTAAAACTACATAGCGAGACTCCTTGTCAACAGAAGGTATATGCTGGAGTGGAGGTGAAGGAGCCTTGTCAGCAACCTGAAGAAATAAAGTAAGCAAGGAGAGGAAGGGAACACAAAAGTATGAGGCAGGGGGATGATGAGCAAATCTGCTGTGAGAAGGTGACAAAATCTTAAGTGTCCCTAAGGGCAATTCATCCCACTGTAAAGGGAGTCCCTATCTTTTCTGTTAGGATTCAGCAATTCCAGCTTCCGGGTACTAGTTGGGGTTGATTCCCACTGAAGACAGATTCCCAGGCAGCATAAAGGACCCTGGTAAAGGTGAATCGTTGTAAAAAAAAAAAAAAAAAAAAAAAAAAAAAAAAAAACTTAAGGTCTTCTCTGGGTACAAAGACCAGAAAGCAGGCAGACATGATGTTTAACGTTCCACCTGGACATGTGCCAGCAGCAGGGACTGTGACCCCAGATTCTAATCATTCAGGCAAAATGTAGGTCAAGGGGGCAGAAGCAGAACCTGAGATTTAAAGATTGGCAAGTGGGGTGAGGCAAAGAATGTCAAAGGCACCTGTGGCCCCACTGGGTGCTAAGTCTACCAGCAACACTAGTAACTCCATCTCCCATTTGAAGTCAGCTACTGTCCTAGTCAGGGTGGATGCCAATGGGGGGCTGGGTCTGTAGTCATAGTCATTAGCCTGAGTCCTCCCCCACTACCTTCCGTGTCTTACATCATCACCTCATCCTGCACTCTTAGCCTGAGACTTTGCACCATGGTTAAGTCTAGATCCTAACCTCTTCCCTAGCCTGAATCTATTCCTCCTAACCAACTCTACTGAACCCCTGGGGATGGCTCCACAGGCTCATACAGTAGTAGCCTTGTCTGCAATGCTCATGTTGGCTTTTTCTTCTCCTGACCCTTCTTATACCTAAAGGCTCCTAGATGACTTCTAAATGAGTACCTACTAAGTGCCACACACCATAAGCATAGAGACCACCTCTGCAAAGGATCTATGTCCTCCATTACCAGCTGTCACCTCATCTAGAGTTCCAGGTCAGTAAGTATAATAAAGAAGGAAACATATAACATACACCCAGGATTAGAACCCAGGTTCAGTGGCAACTGCTCTTCCCATAATTCTCTGCAGCTTCCAGTCATGTTTCTCAACTGCAAAATGGGTTCAATAATCCATGCCTCAAAGGGTCGTTGTGTGAGTTCAGCATAAAGCCATCCACATAAGACCTGGCACATTCAGGAAGTGCTGTGTTCATAACAAAAGCAGAATCAACCTTTGTCCACCCACCCCCATAGAAATCCTACATTGGAAAGTTGGTGGGAATTCTTAAAAAACCTCAGCTCCCTCTTCCAATAGAAAGCCACTCCAGTTCCCAAGCTCCAAACGGGTCCCCTTCGGTGAGAATCACTGGCACACACAAGCAGGCAGCATTTGTTCACCTATTACAAGCCACCCTGTATGGCTCTGCCATTAAACTCCCTGTGGGTGAGCCAGGTTAACGTGGGGCCTTCTGTGATAAGTCATTAATCTCCACGTGTAATGCAAGAGCCGTACAACTTACTTCAACCTTAATCTCCCGTGAGTTACGGCCTCTTCTGTGATTCATAAAACAAATCAATCACACCTCCCGGGCTCTCATCTATTTATTACTGCTTTTTAAATGCTCGGAGAGGGAGAACACACTCTACGTTTTTCCATCCTTCCTCCGGCTGCAGGGAAATGGACTCTGTGCCCCAGTTCTGGTCACAAACCAAGATTCAATGGATTCTGGCGCTTAGAAGGAGCTGGAGTGGTTTGTGTTCATGACATCAAGAAGGTTCCTTGCTATTGCTCAGTGTGGGGACTGGTGACAGGCCTGGCCATCATAAACTGAGGTCACAAAGGATCGTCCTCTAGAATTCTGGGTGCTGCCATTTAAAATAGCCCTTTGCTCTCTGCTCCATCAGGAGATCTTCACCCACCCCAGTGCCTTCAGTCACTGTGTCTGTTTCCCATCTGCTTGCCTTTCAGCATCTTATAGTGCTGGTGGAAGTCCTAGCTCTGTGTATCTATTAGGGGTATCTCAGTGTATTCTACAAAAGCCTCGTTTCCACTTGAGGTTGTAGCTCTCCCAACTGGACTCAGGGTGTGTGTGTGTGTGTGTGTGTGTGTGTGTGTGTGTGT
>JANHMN010000002.1:220801827-220836702 GCA_030674055.1 Rhabdomys pumilio
ACACACACACACACACACACACACACACACACACACACACACACACTCCCACCCACAGCACTGGGCTGTAACTTCGGTTATAAGTGTTACCACACCCAGTATTTTTTTTTTAAACCAGAGTTCTAGGGATTTGAACCCAGGTCTTCATGCTTGCACCGCAAGTGCTCTTTCCTGCTGAGCCATCTCCTCATCCCCAGGAATGTGCTTTCTGCTTCTTCTTCATCTTCTGCACCGAAGTCGTCAATCTCTGGTGGCCTTTTGGTTTTGATTCGTTTCTAGACCAAAAGTCTCATTATATATTCCCGGCTAGCCTGGAACTCACACAGAGATCTGCCTGCCTATGCCTCCCAAGTGATAAGCTTAAAGGTATGCCCTGCAAAAATTTATCTTATTATGTCTGCGTGTGCGTATATGTAGGGAGAGAGGGTGTGTGCATGTGTTTGCAGGTGCTCAAAAAAGCCAGAGGCGTCAAACTTCCCCAGAGCTGACGTTTCCGGTGATTTTGAGCTACCTCACATGAGTGCTAGAAACTTAACTCGGATCCTGGGCAAAAAAACAAACAAACAAACAAACAAACCAGGACATTCGCTTAGCCACTGAGCCATCTCTCCAGTCCGGCTTCTTTAATACACACTACTGTCATTGATGCTGAGTACACTGGGAGAGGAGGACTGAGGACAGAAGCGCACATGGCTTTCTACTTCCTCGTTATCCTCCAGATAGAGACCAAGTGAACTGATGCACATCCACTGAGATCATCACCAAGCATCTAGACGGTGCTGGGTGCCGAGAAAAGCTTGGAAAACACAGTGAACAATGTCCCTGCTCTTGTGATGCTCAGGGCTCAGCGAGGGAAACAGATGGGACAGGACCCATCTTTCTTTACTGTGTTAAGAATAATGGAAGGTAAAGACCTGGGTTCAATACAGCCGAGGATCTACCCCAGCCTGGGTAATCAGGGAGGACCTCCTTAAAGTAAAACCATTTACGATGAGACCTAAATATGAGCAGAGTTCACTTATACCAGTGGTCCCCAGCCTTCCTACTGCTGTGACCCTTAATGCCCTCACGTTGTGGTGACCCCCCCAACCATAAATTTATCTCATCACTACTTCATATCTGTAATTTTGCTACTGTTTATGAATGCTAATGTTAATATCTGATAGGCAGGGTGTCTGATATGTGGTCCCTATAAAACAGTCAGTTGACCCTCAAAGGGGTCTCGACCCACAGGTTAAGAACCACTGCCTTATATGGAACTCAGTTTCCTGGGCCTTCAAAAATGAGGACTTCCTGGGCAGCCATTGAGAGGCCTATGGAGAGGTCTTAATTCACTTTCCTGTGGATACACTGAGACCTCGATAAGACTGAGCAAGAAAATCCTAGGACCTAGAATAGATCCAGGAACCCCAGATGTTAGAGAGTAGAGTGTGTCGCCTCAAGAGCTCCAATGAGGACTGGACTATAGCATCCCATTGCCCTGAATATGACATTCTGGACCACTTATTTCCACAGCGTACCTCTAAGCCTCAGTTTTCTTATCTGTAAAATGGGTGTGAAGCTGCCGTAAAAAATACTAAAAAGACAACACATGTAGAAATATTGAGGTGATGTCCATAGTAAATACCAGATGTTCCCAGTACTTAAAACAGAAGCAGGTGGATAGCTCTGAGTTCAAGGTCAGCCTAGTCTACATATCCACCTTCAGGCCAGCCATGGCTACATAGTGAGAGCCTATTTCATAAAAAACAAAAAGAGGTTTTGTCCCTTGAAGGTGGAAGGCAGCTTTAAATCATTAGCACTGCAGCGAAGAACGACACAATGCATTGTGGGAACTTGACTACCTCCCATCATTTATCTTACAGTAACAGTTATCTAAAAGAAACTCTTGAACTGGCAAAGTGCCACAGTGTATCTGAAGGAAAAAATTCTTTGGAGCAAAGCCTAGAAGGTGGACATTTGACTTTCAGAAAATGTGTGGGGAAAGGCATGAGGAACAGTGGGCAGCACCATGGGAGAGGCCCCACTGTGCTAGCAGGGAGAACCCAGGGCAGGGAACAGTCCAAAGGCTGTGTGGGCTGTGTGAGTGACCATGTTTGCCTGTGTCATTCTCCTCAGAGCCATCAGAGGTGACCAATGCTTGGTTACAGTTTATAGGGGCAAAAGGAGAAGGCCTGAAGATGATAAGGAGGCCAGAAAGAAGAAGAAAGATGGCATACACGTCTAGGACCATTGAGAGCAATGACTATTGTTCACTGACCACCTGATTTAACACACATTGGTTCTCTGCCTAGAACTCCAACTGATTTCTAAACCATTACCAAGTCATTCATTTGGCTTAGGAAATTCTAAGCATGTACTCTAGGAGAAGGCCATTTTATCCTGGAGTTCAGTGTAACTGAAGGCCTGGCCGAGGGTCAGCAAATACTGTCTGTAAAGAACAAGGAAATGCAAATTCTAGACATGGGGGTTCATAGAGTCTCCAGCACCACACAGGTGCTGCGGATCAAAACCACCCTCACACAGCATACAGGTGAACGAATTTGTGTTTCAATAAAACTTTATTTACAAAGCAAGCAGTGGGAGCTGAGGGCATATCTCCATGGTAGAGGGATGCCTGGCATTTAGTTTTGATTCCCCTAAAACAAGCAATATGAGGAAAGAAAGAAATAAAGAGAGAAAGAAAAGAAGAAAGAAAGAAAGAAAGAAGGAAAGAAAGAAAGAAAGAAAGAGGGTCAGGAGAAAAGGAGTGGGAGGGATGAAGTGGGGATGAAGGAGAGGAGATGAGAGGGGAGAGCAGGCAGAGGAGAAGAGAAGGGAGGGCAGAAGGAAAGGGAGGGGTTGGAGAAAAGACAGAAGGGGAAGGTAAGAGAAGGGATAGAGAGGGAAACAGGAAGAGTGTCGGACAGGCTTGCCATCTCAGCCAGATAGCCAACATCCTAATGAGAGCAGCTGTGCTTGTTTGCAAAAGGCTATCCCATCCCAGAGTGGCTGTTGATGTGGACAGAGTAAGAAGAGTCCTTGGACCCTAACCTAGGTATCCAACCATACCTCTCAACCATTTTTGAATGAATTTTGCCCTAATTGCATGTGTCCTCAGGGTCTTAGGCAGGGCCTAGAGTATATGGACTAGGAAAGACTAGGGGAAGGGATTTCTATCAATGTGTCTGTGGTTAGCATATCTGTGTGAAAGCTCCTCTGTCTCTGGACGCTTTGGAATCACCTATGCACCTATCAGTAACCCCTCATCCATGTTCTGTAAGTAAGCTCAATAAACTCTTTGATTCCCCGGAAGGAACTGCAATGGAATCAAACTTTGGTTCAGCACTGGGTCCTTAGTAGGATGGGAAAGGCATGGTCTAGTCTCTGCCAGAGAAAAATTCTCAAAACACAGGGCCTCTTACATGATTTAAATTTTTCTAGTGGCCATACTATGAGAAATAAAAAGAAATAGGTGTATCTAGTTTTTAAGTATATTTTATTTAGTGCAACATATCTAAAATATAAATGTATTGATAAATCAGTTAAATATATTCTGATGCGGTGATAAACCCTGACCAGAAGCAATGTGAGGAGGAAAGAGTTTGCTTGGCTTATACGTCCATGCCACAGAGCATCATCACTGAGATGTTGCTAGATGGGGCTAGAACTCACAAGAGAGCAGAGGGAGGAACCGTTGCTGTTTACTGGTCTGATTTTGTATATCCCTCAGGACAACATGTCCAGGGCTGGTATCATCCATAGTGGGCTGGGTTCTCCCACATCAATAATTAATTTTAAAATAATGTCCCCAAAGACATATCTATGAACCTATATGATGGATACAATCCCTCCGCTGAGGTTTTGTCTTCTTAGGTAACTCTGGTTTGTACTACATTGAGAAAAAAAACTGACAGAGCATAAAATAGTTGTTAATAATTTACTTTACATCACATGCAAATTTCTGAGTTCAAGGCCAGCCTGGTCTATAGAGTGAGTTCCAGAATAGCCAGGGATACACAGAAAAATCCTGTCTTGAAAAACAACAAACAAACTACTTTACATTACGTTGTGCTGAGTCTTTAAAGTCCCATGAGATTCACACTCCAGGCACATCTCAAGAACCACAGATCAAGGACCCAGTAGCCTCACATGGCTGGTGGTCACCAAGATAGACTGGGAAGGCACAGACTCCTTCTAGAGAGAGGGCAAGGAGAGAGAGAGAGAAGAGAAGGCTAGTTAGCATTTTGGCTGGGGACATGAAACAATTACTCAAATCCAACATGGTGGCTGCTTCCTTGCTGGATGATGGTGAGTCTGGTTATTAACAAATTTGAATCTCTCTCAGATCCAAAGTATAAAATAAAGTTGGCCCTGCCCCTTTGGTTCCTTCAAGCTCTACAGTGTGGAGATTCTAGAATAAAGGTTTGTAGAATAGGACTTTCAGAATGGACTTCTTTTTTTCTAAAAATTTACCTTGGATAAAACAGTCGTCTTGGGGAGATCAGTGTGGAGTTTCCCCACAGCCTACCTTGCCAGTGATCTTTCAGAATGCATGTCCTCTCCAGAGTGTCTGAGGGATTAACATATAGAATGGGAAAGGGGCAGGAGAATTGTCCTTACCAACTGCCTGGGGAAAGAATGGTTACGCACATGCGTGCGTGCATGCATGCATGCATGTGTATGTATGTATCTATGCTTGGGCACATGTGTGCATGCCCAGACATACACAAGCACACATTCATAGGCATGTACACATACACACAAAAGCATACATCCACCACCTCTCACAGGAACAGAGGTGACAGCTGTGATCTTCAGCCCACCCGGGAGCAGTACGTGGGAACAGAAATAGACTCCACCTGAGTCAGAGGATGAGTCAGAATACTCTGGGGAGCTTCAGAAGGGAAACGAGGGAGGGGCTGATGGTGAGGAAGGGAGCCAGGCCCTCAGGGGAGAAGGGGGAGAACAGGCAGTGTCACAGGCAAGGAGCAAGAAATGGGTGTCCTGGAAGGAAAAGGGCCCACTGCCCTACCATCTATCTCCCGGAAGACAGCCCACACTGGGGTGTGCAAAATGGAAGGAAATTAAGAAAATTAAGAAAGGAACCCAAAGGAGGAAGCAAGCACGTAAGGATTAAGCCAGGGTGTGTGGAGCTGTCTCCATGAACAGGCACGGTGCCCATGGCTGGCTGCCCTGTGTGGAGGCTCAGTCTCATCTCTTTTACTGCAGCAGCTGAGCTTGCCAGACACTGGGTTATATTGATCACCCATGCTTAACCGGAAACACTGAGGAAGAGACCATGCTAAGTATCCTATCTGACCAGAATGGGACAGGTGGAGTCAGTTCCCACGACAGGGGCCTTCAGAGTACAAATATGTGTAGCCAAGCCTCATGTAGACACATGAGCAGTCCTAGGGACCAGCTGTGCCACACCCTGTAGAACACTCAGAGCTCAGGAGAGCTCCAGACCACTGAACTTAGGCTCCCAACTTCAGCAAAACTAGATGATAGGACAGGAAGAAACAGGCCAGGGGAGAGGACAGCCCAATAAATGACCAGCCAGAGCCTGAGCTAGGTCACCAAGGAGGGATGGCAACCAAATATTTCAACAGATAAAGTGAGACCTCTGAGGAGGTCCCTACAGAGATTCCAGACTTGATTTACCTCCTGGCTGGCACACAGGCCTCAGAGAAGACACCAGGCAATCAATAGTCAATACTGATTCCAGGACCTGGAATAAAGAATCCATGAAAGAACCAACCAAAGGCACAAGTAGACGAATCTATCATCTATCTATCTATCTATCTATCTATCTATCTATCTATCTATCTTATCTTCCACTGCATTGGGGGGGGGGGTGGGGGAGGACATCTGCATAGAGCCCATCCCCCATCTCCAGGTTCACATTCACTGTGTCCGATTTACCCTGTATGACCCTAGTCTTATAATGAGTTCCTTTAAGAGCAGAGCCTGGGGTAAGACTTTGATGGAAGCAGCTGATTCAGGAGGTGAGCCCAGGAAGCATGAGTGAAGGAGATGAGGCCAGGGAGACAGAAGAACTAATAAACGAGGGCATCACCAAGGTCACAACTATGGGCAAAGTGGATGTGAATACCCAAGGACTTCCCTCTAGGAAAGGTGTAGAAGCTGCACAGGATTTTCCATCTGAAGAACAAGACTTTTACATGGATTCTTTGGCCTCATGGTTGACGGCTTCCCTGGGAATTAATCTTCTGCTTCCCATCTCTCATGTAGTTCTGTGTAGGGGTGATATCTAGAAAAGCCTCCGAATGGGCCAGCTATCTAATCAGCGGAGCAGCTCTGCTTAGCTCTGGCTACCATGTTCCCCACTGGAAGGGGTCAGAAGCCATGTGCGCCATAGCTAGAAACAGCCAGAGGCCAAATATGCCACAACTAGACCCATGAGACGCCTTCGTGGGGGATGGCTCTGCCAATCCACCACTCTGGATCCATAAAGCTCAGCTGAACCCCAGACAATATCTGCCATCCTTGCAGGACAGTAGAAATGAAACTCTTAAAGTTTAATGATTATCTAAAGGATTTATATATTTAGAAGTGCTCAATCAACAAGATGCCCACACAATTAGAATTGTTACTCAACATCTAACCTTTTGATAGAAGTTGCTGTTCAGGACACCTTTCGATCCATCCCCATCTGTGGTTCTTCATGGCTGATAGCCTCCTTCTCTCCTCCCCTTCCTCTCTTTCTCTCCTCCCCTTCCTCTCTTTCTCTCCCAGCTCCACCTCCTCTTCTACTGCCTAATCCCAGAGCTCCACTGTGAATACAATGTAGCAGAATAAGTATCCTGCTACAGTTCTAAAGAAAGCTACAGACACAGTGAGAACAGATGTGGGGCACACAGCCTTGGGAGTCTAGCAGCATGGATGCCCACAGATGGACACTACTGCTTGCTGCAGTAGGGACCAGGGAAAATCCTTGAGGAACCAACTGCATTCTCTGTGGCTTCCAGCTGTGCTGAGTACAGAGCACATTCCTTATATGGCCCAAATGTCACTGCAGCATCTGTCCTCTCTCTACCTGCTCTTCCAGCCTCACACCATCTATCCCTTCACTCATGATGCCCTAGCCCCAGGTACCCACAAGCTACCCACATTGTTTCCCTTTCCATTCAGACAGACATTGTCTCTTGTTCATCTTCTGGGCTGGAAACTCCATAGTCATGGTTACACACTATCCCCTTCTCATCATGGCCTTAACAAATGTATCCTATCCCCCAAAACTTGCTTAGAGAGTTCTCATTGACTAATCTACCTGAAGGCAAATCCTCTGTATCCTCCCTCATATCACAGTCGGGAGCCAGTAAATATAACGGCCAGCTCTCAGAGGACAATAAGAGCCCTAGTGTGTTCTGGTTTTCCTGTTATTGAGGAACAATGTTCCCATCACGGTCAACACCAAGCTCACAATCTGAAGCCACAGAGGGTAGAGTTAGAGAAATGGCCACCCACTATTATGCTATTTCTGTGGTACAAATAACCTCAAAGGCAAAAGTAGTTGTAAAATAAACTGTGATACATTTCATTTAATTGTGATTTTTTAAATATTTTTTATTGGATATTTTACTTACATTTCAGATGCCATCCCCTTTCCCCATTTCCCCTCCCTAGAAAACTCCTATCCCATTCCCCCTTTTCCATTTTGCTTTTGTACAATTTTTTTAAATGTTAATCAAAGGCTTTATAAGTATGGTAATGCTCAATCAGAAATGTAACCCAATACCCAACCTAGCTATGTAAACTATCTTTGACTGGTGGAGACACGTGAACTTCTGCCTCCATGCCCCCTCTCTCTTTCTCTCTCTTTTTCTCTCTCATTACCTAGCTTCTCCTCTACTTCATCTTCTCCTCTCCTTACTCCATCTTTTCCTCTCGGTGCTCCTTCCCTCTTAGCTCCTCCTACATATTACCCTTCCTGTTAAAATAAAACTTTTCTCTCAAAATACAATTAGAGCATAATTATTCCTATTTGTACCAGTGAGGTACAAGATAGTCTTAATTTAATTGTGATTTTGATAGAGTGTATTTAATGATAAATCTATACAACTTAATTTTTTCATAATGTCTGTGTTGGACAAGAACATCACAAAATCCCTCAAACCACAAGCCGCCGTGGGTCTACTTTGATTTCCTATCACCAGGCTTTTTCCCTCTGCACATCTTTAAAATATGTAATTGTTTTCCCTCCCTGCTTTCTTTATGCTGGCCTCTCTGGTGTGGGCACACCAGTGGTGGAAGCTATGACTGATTTATTTATAGCTGTATCCTTAGAGCCCAGCACACCACCTAGCCCACAATAGGAATTCATTGAATATTTGCTAGATGAATGTTCCTACCCATAAAAGGAAAGCATCTGGGAATAGGTGAATGAGGTCAATGGGTGTCATGGGGTTGGGCATCTCTGCTGAGAACTGAGACGGAAACACTCACCTTGATCAACCCATCTTAAATCCCAAAAGGCTTGTTTGGGTGCTACCCGCAGGGTGTGGGGAGGAGTTGCCAGGAGCAACACAGGCTAGGAGATTTCAAGTCAGTGAAGCCAGGCAGTGGCAGGGAGGCTGGATCTGAAATAGGTGGAGAAGGTTCAAAGGGAAACAGAGACAGTGTCTGCAGCCTCCTTGTAACCTGCTGGTGGCTGGCCTCTCAGACACAACCATGGGAGGCATGGTTCTCTGTCATAGCTGTCCTTATGGAAGACTTGATGGAAGAGCCAAGCAGGCCACTTGGCTGCCAAAATTTACTCAGCCGTTTCTTATATGTCTAGGATCTCAGCCACTTATGATCAGTGGGCAAGCTGCACCCATTCAGGGAGGAATGGCCAGCACCCAGGAGGAGTTCATCAGTTATAGATGGGTGCATCTTCCTCCAACAACCCTTCCATCCAGGGACCCTGTTGCCCTAACACCCAGGAAACATCTCATTTCACCTGTCCATTTGCAGAATCTGGCATAAACCCTGGGGGGTGTGGGGGTGAATAGAAAGGATGCTTGCAGCATGAAGGAGCCATGAGTAAGGCACCTTCCCAGCAGAGTAAAAATGAATCAACCTTCTGATCCCACTCAGACCAGGCTCAGACCTGGCACTCAGCAATTGCCCAGAGATGCCAGACCATCTCTGCCCCTGACTGCCACCCAGGACAGTAGCCAAGAACCCAGCCCAAATCAGTCAGGACGGAGCCACATTCCAGCCTTGCCAGTATGCAGCTTAGCCTTCATTTCCTCATCTGTAAAATAGGGACATAGCATCACTCCTTCACCAAGAGGCTGGAAAGAGGAGATGAAAGCACTAGGGACTTGTACATTTCCTGAAATGGAAAAAAAGATCTGAACATTCTTCCTTAATGTGTGAATGTTTATGTGACAGAGTCCCAAGCATTTTATAAATATTAAAACATATTAATATACCTAGTACCATACTTATATCTAGCTCCGATTCTTACTGTATCACTTTTTTTTTTTAATTTGGTTCAAGTTTGTTTCGGGTTTCGATACAGAGTGACTCTCTCACTCACCTGCTTTACTGTAAAGCAGAGCATTGAGATTCACAGTCTCTAATCAATCCGTTGCTTCCATTACTATGGATCTCTTCTCATCTTTGCTGATGTCTTGAGCCACACCATCTTCTAGTCCTCTTTACCTTTCCAGCTGCAGAATGGATTCCAATGCAAGGACCTGACACTGGAGTCTGGGACCTTATGGTCTCTGTGACTGAGAAACTACAAGAATGATGGGCACCTTGCTCCCCTGCAGGGCTCTAGACTGCACAACCTCCCTCATCTCCACCTGATACGTGGGACCAACTGCCCAAGATCATTGTAGAGGGCCTTGAGAGATAAAATTTCTAGCACCAACAAATCCACTAATTTTTCAGTCAACAGATATTTATTGAGCACCTACTATGTGCCAAGGGTTGTACAATGCTCTGGGAATAAGGCAAGGAAGAGGATTCTTGGCTTCATCCATTCTGGCCTATTGGTGAATGAAAAAAATAAACAAGCTAACAAATAAGCAAGCAAGCTTTCGTCAGAAAACACTGTAAAGAACATACAATGGGCTAGGAAGACAGGGAGACTGGGCAGCAGTCAGGGGAGCTTACTTAGGAACGCAGACACAGCCAGCCATGACTTAGAAAGTGAGTGGAAGGTTACCTGTTAATGTACAAGCCTGGATGGCTGAAGGTCTAAAAGACAGGGTTACAGAGCCACCAAGATCAGCAGAGCAGGCTGGGGTGGAGCAGGTGGCACTGGTGAGTCACAGGAAGGAGCCCGGGCTGTCTTCTGAGTGTGACGGGGAAACACTCAAGTATTTTAAGAAGGAAATACGGCCCTCTTAACTTTCAGCTGTCATTTATTTGCCTGTACCCAAAACCCTTTTTACATAATTTGCAGGGCATGGTGCAAAACAGAAATGACACTACTAAAAGTTTCAAGATGGCCTGGGGCTTTTCTAAGCATGGGGTCCTGCCCACAAAGCCAGGCCTGCTCACACAAATCTACATTGGCTTTAACCAAGCTTTCTCGAATCTGACAAGCCTGTATTGGAGGCCTAAAATAAGCTTGGTGCTGTGCCAGTGAAAAACTGAGGGACCCAACTCCAATGGCCAGACTGACCTTGATTTCCCTTTTGATTTTCTAAACACGTAGGAGGCCAGAGGACCGGCCACCCTCGTATATTTCCTGGTGACCAGACCCACGAGGGTCCAGACCTTCCACTGAATAGCTTAGCTCAGTTCTTTGTAATAATGGGGCCAGTTATTGCAGGTCCACTCTGCTGCTGACCTGAACATGCATACGTTATTTCACCAAACCTCCTGTTAGGACTGGAATCTGAAATGTTCCCTAAAGGCTAATGGCTAGAATGCTTGTTTCCAAAGCTGCTGGCACTGTCTGGAGAGGATGTGGAACCTCTCCGTGATGTGGCCAAGCAGGCAGAAGTAGTATACAAAGGGTCAGACCCTTTGACAGTTACAGCCTGGCTCCTGGTCCTAGCATCTTGGCAACATCTGCCAGACTGTGAACTACGATCACTACTTTCTTCCATCACTATGACCCTGTCACGCCTTCTGTAATGGTGAATCTTCATTATCAGTATGGTGGGGTTTGGAAGCACTGTGGGACTCTCGGGGCAAGTCTGAGAGATTTTCTAGATTAGAAGAAGGAAAGTGGGAAGACTCCTAAGTGAACCCTAAGGTCCTGGAATGACGAAGCCATCATCCCCCTCTGCTTCATGACTGCAGATGTTATTGGGCTAGGAACGTCAAGGTCCTACACCGTGACTTTTCCTCCGTGATGAGGGACACTCTGGAACTATCAGCAGAATAAACCCTTCCCTCCTCAAGCTGTTTTTATCAGGTATTTTGTTGTAGCAAAGTCATTAGTTAATAACACACTCCTCTGCCATGATGGGCCCATTGAAAAACACAAGCCCCTAATAAATCTTTCCTCCCATAATTTGTTTCTGTTCCACATTCTGTAACCAGCAGCCCTCAGTAAGAACCATGAAGGAAAGCACAAGACAGGAAATCAAGATCCAAGAAGAACTTTAAACTCTTCAGATCTCATTCTGTTGCCTGCTTTCTGGTAGAGGTAAGACTCGAACCTGCAGCCCTCTTCCCCAGCTGCAGTATCTCGCCTCATACGCACTGCGCATGCACATGACTGCTCCAGGGCAAGATTCAAGCTGAGCCCGGTGATGCAGATGTCAATCCCAGCTATTGTGGAGGCTGAGCAAAGACTTCGCAAGCCCGCTTATACTACACAGTGAGCTGAGGCTAGCCCACAAGCTAAGGCTAGCCTGATTAACTTATCTAGACCTTGTCTGAGCATTAAAAGGGAAGAGACTGTACCTCAGTGGCAAAGCACTTGCCTAACACTCCCTGCCACAGAAAAGCAAAATTGAGCTGCAACCTTCAACAACCTGGAGAAGGAGTAACATCTATGGAGTTCTTGCCATGTTCAGTGCCTGACACTCAGCTCCCCACATAGGTTTTCTTGGCCTCTCCTGTCCTTTATCCCCCACTTTCCTGGTGGATACAAAGACTCAAGGGTTAAGTAATGTATCCAGTGCTTGAAGAACACAGCTGATGGTAAAACCCATGCAGATAACTCAGGGTCTCAGCTCCTTCCTCTAGTCCCTCACCTTTCCCCATCCACTAAGGCCATGCATACTTCTTGCCACTGTGGTCCACTGGTCGTGTTTTTTGTTAAAAAGGCCAGAACTTAGAAGTCCAAGGAGCCTTGCCCAGGGAGACAGTCTGAGCCTTTGGCCTGGTGTCAACATCAGAACTGAAAATTGCTTCATGCCTGACCCAAGAGGAACAGGAAAGTCTGACTTCTCCCCTAACCATGGGAAAACAGTCTTTTTCTTTTTTAAAAAAAAGCAAGAACAGATCATGAGTGTGGCATGTCAAGGCCCTTTCTGTCACCGTCTTTCCCAGTCGCCTGGGTCTTTGGACTAAGAGAGATGGTTATCTCGAAAGAGGAAGACTCCTTCGCTCTTGGTTTCAAACCAAGGATCTGTGAGACTTCCTTTAAAAAAGCACCAAGTAGACTAGTGTGGGGCCGGGCATGAGCCAGAAGGCCTAGGCCCCTGATCTCTAGTACAACCTTGCAAGGACCATCAAGATAGGCTCTGCTTCATCCTGGAACTCCCAAGAAAGAGGCATGCTAGAGATACCACAGGAACACCCAGCAGGGGAGGAACACACCTCTCAGATCTAGAGGCCTCTTCTAGTCTGGCTTGTCTTACTGTGGCCTGGGGCAATGCTCATACCTGTGAGAACTCGGTGGGAACCCCCACCACCACCACTTAGCTAATGCGAGTCTGTGCTACTCACTTTGTCTCTGTATTACTGAATTAAGTGAAATGTCCTCTATTTAGGAGCGCATGGGAATAGGGAAATTGATTTCTGAGTACCCTGGAGTTAAAGAAGGTTCACCATGGAAAGCTGTGACTACAGTGCTCAGGGGTGTGGGCTGGATAGATCATACAATCCTCACCTGATTTCTGAGTCTCAGGTCCAAGTTTCCTTGGTAAAGACCTGTGGCCACTTTGCTGCAGGGCTCCCTTCTCATAGTCTTAATAACATTCAGTCCTTTTCCCTAGGATCCGACCTGGGATCTCCAATGCCTGCTCCTTACTCTTACCAAGAAGGCTTCAGAATTCTTAGATCCCCACCGTTAGAACCCTGCAGAAGGCTCTTACGTTTAGGAGGGCAAGGGAACTGTCTGTAGGAAGCTCATTTAATTCCATTCAAAGATAATCTCTTTTAAAAGGGGTCTCTTGTTGGTCCCTCCTTGATAGTCAACAATATAAAAACAAACAAAGCCAGCCTCGGTGGCTTAGCAAGAACTTGTGTCAAAATAAAGTGAAATAATGAACTAAGAACTGTTTGTTTGTTTGTTTGTTTGTTTGTTTGTTTGTTTCACTTTAAGTCCCAGGGGGTTAGCTCAGGCATAGAGAACTTGCCTGACAAGAAAGGGTCCCAAGGTTCACCACTCCACATAAACAAGCAAATGATAACTCCTAAACTTAAAATGTTGCTAGAGTATATTTTAAATAAAAGTCCCTTTAATGTTTCCCTCTTCCTAGGAACACTGTATGCCTCTTTATTTTGTATATTCATTGACATTTTTCTTCAAATATATATTTAAAAACAAAACTATTCCTAACTGAGCACCCACCCTTCTGCCATGCATCTTTCAAGCTTACTTCACGGGAGCCTTACAAAACTCCTTATCAGAAAATGATGGATGTGTGTCATAGGCAGAATGGCTGCTGACAGCTGGTCCAGACTGGGAGTCTTTCCTTGGACATGTTACCCAAGTCCTCTGAGCCTCACTTTCTTCATCTCTGAGAATGGCAATGGTGCCTCCTTCCCTGGGCGGCTATGGAGGTTAGATAAGATAACAGAAGTAAGACATTAAAATTGCCTAAGAAACAAATTCAGCCGAGTGGCAGCACATAAAAAAATCAACATGCAAAAGCAGCCCACATTTCCATGCACTAATAATGAATGTTCTAAAAAGTAATTATGAAAATGATTCCACTTAAGAAAGAACAAAATGTTTAGGAATAAGCCAAAGAAACAAGAAGCATATATAATACCAGAGACCACAAACATTGATGAAACAAATCAGAGGAAATACAAATAAACAGAGAACCACGCAGGATTAAATATCAGAGGCTCCCAAATGCACTTACAGAACCAAGGAGCTCTTGCTGGAGATCCCAATGGCATTTTTACAAGCATGCACACACACACACACACACACACACACACACACACAAATGTCCTCTGAGAGGCTCCCCTCAGAAGCTGACCGAAACAGATGCAGAGACCCACAGCCAAACATTGGACAGAGCTTGGGAAGTCTTGTGGAAGAGTTAAGGGAAGGATTGAGGAACCCAGAAGGGATAGGAACTCCACAGAAAGACAAACAGAGTCAACTAACTTGGACCCTTGAGAGCTCTCAGAGACTGAACCACCAACCAAAGGCCCGAACCTAGCTCTTCCTGCACATACGTAGCAGATATGCAGCTTGGTCTTCATGCAGGTCCCCCAACAGTTGAAATGGGGGTTGTCCCTAACTGTTGCCTGGCTGGAGATCCTGTTTCCCTACCTGGGCTGCCCTGACTGGCAACATTGGTAGAGGATGTGCCTAGTCCTGCAGTGACTCGATATGCCAGGATGGGGTTGATACCGAGGGATGAGGGTGGGGGTCTTCCCCTTCTCAGAAGAGAATGAGAGGGGAGGGTGGGAGAGTTGCTGTGTGAGGGGGGGACTGTGTGTGATCAAATTATCTTTGATAAAAATGGCAAAAGGACACAGAAAGAACAAGTGCTTCCACTCTGGCATCGGGAAAACTAGATACACACTTGGGGGAAAATGTAGTTGGGCCAGTACCGTACATCATATATAAAAATCAGTACAAAAAATGGGCTGAAGACTTGTGCACATAGGAGCTTTCAAAAGAAAAAAACATAGAAGAGGCGTCCTAACGTTGGAATTGGTAATGACTTCTCGGATATATAAAAGATAAGGAAAAAGAAATAAAGGGGATTATTACAAAGTTTTAAACTGTGCATCAAAGGGCACAAACCTTAAGGTGACAAGTGTGATCCCACTGGATCATTACATGGATACATCAGTTGAAGCAACGCACACCGGAGTTCATAATGTACATGATTGCACGTGAAGTTGTATAATTAATTGTGAGTCAAAACCTGAAGTAACTTTTTTAATTAAAATAACTTTTAAAAACAGTGTATGCTAATACATCACAGTATATAATGAACCAAAGGGTGAGCGATACAGTGTAAGACGACAGAGCAGACAGAGTCATCAGAGACTGCCGTGTGGTAAAGCATAGATATCCAGGATGTACTCAGAGTGTCTACAACTGAACAAAAACAAGCATTTTAGGCAGAAGAAGTGCAGCCATTTCTACAACGATTATAAACAAATGACTGACAAGAGATGGGCTGATGAGTAATCGTTAGAATACAAATCGAAACCACAATGAACTCCATTCCCTACCGGGTGTCCACACCCCACTCCACCCCCCAAAAAAAGCATAAAGCAAATTAGCAAGTATCAACGAGCACAAGAGGCTTTGGGGAGCTTACACACAGTTGACTGTTAAGAGAAGCAGTCTGTTCGTCAGAAAAATTAAAATACAATAAGCCACTGCTGGATTATTTAAGGTATATTTAAAAACAAAGCTGAAAGCTCAAGAAAATATTTGCAAGTTGCTCTTCAAAGCCACATCACATATGCCAAAAAGCATGCACAACCGGGGCACCCATCAACAAACAAATGAATGGTCTGTACATAAAATAGAATATCCCTCAGCCTTGAAAAAGGAAGGAAATTCTGACATAGGCACACTGTGGACGAACCTTCAGGACATCAGGCTGAGTGACACAAGCCAGTCACGACGAAATAAGCTCGAGGTGGTTAGTTTACTTGAGAGAATCTACAGTAGACAAATTCATATGCTGAAGAGAGAGAGGTAGTTACCAGGCACTGAGAAGGGGAGAGAGGAGAATTGTTTGATGGGAATAAATTTCAGTTTTATAAAAATGAAAAATCTCTAAACATCTTCTGTAACAGCGCAAACACGCTTATGGTGGCAGACATACCACATTATGAGTTTTTATCACAATCAAAAAAAAAAAACCAAATTCTAGACCTGGCATGCAATAAGAGAGACTACAAAGGATATTTTTGACTTTTGACAATTCCCTGTTATAAGCAACAAAGGAAGAGCTTTAAGAAGCAGGTAATTCATTCTAAAGCATTCAACCAGTATGTGTGGACTTCAGCTCTCTCTATACCTACAATCCACACTCACAGTGCACTGTACATCATGCCCGTGTCTAGTACAGAACAGGTTATGAAGAAAGGAAATTTCCTTCACTATCATCAGCATAGCACAGAGGACAGAACCCTGGATGATTGACAGACAGCACTGGAACCTCTTCTCCTCTCAAGCAAGCAAGATCAATAATAACCTGTCTGAACTGACCAGGTAGAAGAGTCTGGAAACCACACCCGCTTACATGCTGACTGCTCATCACCCCTTCACCCGGCTCCCACCGTCCTGCCTTATAACTGACTACACGTTTTTCAAGTTTTCTACTGCAACGAGAGGTACACATCTGAGCAAAGATGATGGCAAGCTACCCCCAGGATCCAGCTCAGCATCCTTTCCAGCAGCATCAACAGGTGAAATAGGCATAGCATAAAATCTACTCTGAGTCCCTGGAAGAGCTGGCCAACAAGTAAGACCCATAAAACTTCTGAAGTACTGATTCTTTCTGGAGCGAGTCCAGGATGATACGGGAGCATGGCAGAAAAGGAGAAAAAAACGACATTGGCAGAAGGGTTCAGGGAAGGCTTCCTGGAGGAGTAAACACAGAGCCAACAGAGACAGGCAGAGGGGTCTGGTGGATAGGAAGGCTGTGGTTCCAGGAATCTATCATTTACATTACCTCTTCAGTCAGAAAGCCAGTGGACCCAAAATAAATGTGAGCCCCTGTGCACTGCTGAAGAAGTAAAAGTAAGATCGGTCTGTGTGATTAGGGCTCAGAGCTCCGAGCAGACATCATGAAACAGGGGAGCAGGCGTGACAGCGTGTAAGGATGTTTTCAGATGATGGAGATGAACAGAAAGAATAGAGGGATGGTGGAGACATCTCACTGCTGCACAAATATATGCACTTGAGTTTAAATCCCCAGATCCCGTATAAAGCCTAACATGGTAGCACACATCTGTAAGCCCAGTTCCTATAGCAAGACAAGAGGTGGAGCCAGGAGAATTACTGGAGGGTTACAGGTCAGGGACAGAACAGCAAACAACACGGAGACTCTGAAAAAATGTAAAAGAGGAGGACCAACATCTGACCTCCATGGGCACATCCTGGTACACAAACGTACACACACACACACACACACACACACACACACATACACACACATGCACACTGTATATACACAAAAGCACACACATGCATGCATACCTATACACAAATGCATGCAGACACAAGCAAAGACAATGGATAGCATCTACATGCAGAGAGAAAAAAGGGAATGCACTTAGTGAACTTTGAAGGAAAGTGCAATGAATTGAATGTTTGGAAATAAATATGTAGGGTTGTGTGACCACATCCCAGGGGTGAGGGAAGGAGGATCTGAGAGGTTGCTAATATCCAGCAGGGAGATCAAGAGGACAGGACACAAGAGGTGAAATGTCTGGAAACAAAAACCAGCTCAGCTTGCAATCATCTTTCTCAACATGTGTGGTCTCCATAACCAGTTTCACGGGCTAAAAAGTGTTACACCCTGTGAAGACCCTGCATCCCCACCTAGAGGTCCTAACACAACTCTTGGTACCCATGGTACTAAAGAAGGCTCTGCAAGTATCCCACCCACGTTGTGCTTAAGCCCAGCGTCATTCAGAAACTTGTTGGGTATAGCTCGGTGGTAATGTGCAAGCTTGGGAGAATCCGGTTTGGGAGAACAACCCAGCCTTACTCAGAAAATGCCCTATAGAATATCCAAAGTTTGGAGGGCCTAGTGAGCACACCCACCCTCATCCACACCCTTTCTGAGCTATGGATCTACACTGATGGTACCAGAAGCTTCCCAGGCATCCAGAAATGACACAAAAACGGTTTCTCTTTTCAAAAACTGAAATGCTCCCAAGATTGAATGCGCAGAATGCTTGTGCAGCTATAATCTTGGCAAACATCTGCCACCTTTGTGTGGCAGGCGCAGTCTCTTCAGAATACTGCCTTTGATTTCGGGGAAAGACAAATCAGGCCGCACGTTTTGTTGTGAATGCTTCTCATCACAGGAGGGAATTTTCAGCAGCTTGAAATTTTGAATGTATGAAAAATGGATTTAAAAAAAAAAAACAAAGAGTTCTTGACAAAGAATCAACAAGGTCCCTAAAAGAGATTAAGTCAGTTCTCTATTCCTGTCCCTTTCTCCTCCCATGGTTCACCTCTTTTTTCTACATTCCTTGAGGTTAGCCTCTGGAGCTGAGTCTTTCCCTTATGGACACTGGACACTAGCAATTCAGGGTCCAGGCAATGTAGAGGGATGTGGTGACTTCTGTCATTCTTCTACTCTGGTGTGTAAACTCACCTTTGTAAATTGTCAGGATAGAGAGATCTGCCCAGCAGCCTCAGGTGAGAGGAACAGCCTTAGTGTGAGCCTCATTGCTAACCTGAGTTCAGTGTCTCCTTCTGTGCCCGAGCTGGGGATTCAGGATGGAGCATCAAGCCTCTTGGGGAGGACACATGGGCTGATTCAAGTAGGACTTTGTAGATTATGGAAGATTTGATCCAAGTTTGTAAAAGCTAACAAGGATTTTAAACAGTGGATGATCTGCCTTGATATGTTCTATAGGACGGTGATTTTCACTCCTAGGTAGAAAGCAAACTGTTAGAAGTTGCAGAGAAATTAGGAAAGCAGCGAGGAGGATGTCACCGGTGCTCCTGGAAGGAGATCTCAGGGCCACGGTGATGGTAGCCATCACTGGCCTTCAGGACTTTCCTCTGTGGGTTTGAGTGGGTGACAAACGCCCTATGCTCAGTGGGACTCCAATTGTGATTTGCATTCTAGCTGCTACCTTAACTGTTCTTGCAATGTAAAGAGAGATGACTGAAATCTCTTTCTATTAGACAGTCTCTTATCTGTTACTGTCACTGCTGTTACGTGCCATTTGTTCGTTTGTTTGTTTTACCAATGAAGTCATCAGTTGGTGAGCATTTTGTGTTATCCCTTGAGAGACCCAAGAGCACGGACAGAAAGATACACAAATGGAATGTCCTCTGGACATGTGATTGAGTCTAACTTAACAGACAGTTAAGTATTAGGATGCATTCCTGAAAGTTTCAGTGAATTTTCAAGTGCATGAAAAGGGTATTCTGCTTTTTAAAAGAGATACACAGTACTTATAACCGTACTTAGAACACATTGAAAGTGTCAAACAGTAATGTGGCATACTGAGAAACAATCACGGAAGGGCTATGACAGACAGGATAATAAAGAGTTAAATAAGGCTACCGTGCAAGGAAGGGCATGATCAGATACATGCTCCCTAGCAACAGGGAGGAGGTAAATTAGGAAGGTTCTATGATAATTCCAGGAGCAATGATCAGCCCCCCAGATTTAGGCTCAGAAGTGGGGTTAAGGGGAGGGGGAACAATATGGTGGTTATTTAGACAAAAGGATGAAGGTTCTGGTGACTGGTTAGAAGGATAAGCCAAGAGGCCAAGGGAGATTGGGAACACCCCAAGGTTTTTGTGTTAAGTGACAAGAGAACATATGTCATTGTAGCTACCAAACACCTTACTTGCATGTTTTATAAAGTAAAGTAAGAAACTGTAGGTAGCAGAAATTTTATTTATTTTCCTTATATATCTTTAATCCTTTGAAACATGTCTTCGAAGTTCCTGGCATCAAAATATGGAGTCTAGGGCTCCATACTTCTTGAATAGGATAGCTCTAAGGCCATTCACACCACCTCATTGATTCCAAACCATGAGTGTCACTCCCTAGAGAGGTACATATCCACATCACTGGTATCCTCCCCATCTACCCAGACAGACTTCTTTCTCTCCATAGCCACTAGAAGGATAATTTCAAAGTAAGCCACATATGTACCATAGCTTGTCCAGACTCTGACTTCTTCTTAGAGCAGAAACCAGATCCATATAAAGGCTTACAAGGTCCATTACTACCTCTCTACCCATCTCCTATAACATCCAGTGGTCCTCCAGTATCTATGTTCTTCCTTGATAGCCTTTTTTGAGTCCTAATTCAAAATACAACCCCCAAAGAGCAGAGACATGCCTCCTTTTGTGAAATCTTGCAAGATCAGGCTCTGGTGCAGAGCAGCTCATAGCACTGAATGGAGAGATGAGTCAATGAATCAATGAATCAATGAATGAGGATCAGTTTATATATGGGCGTTGGCTGAGGTCCCTTATTTAGCAATCCTCAAGAGAGACGGGAGAACTGGATGAGCTAGGAATGAACAGTGGAAGGAAGAGTTGTTGAAAGATTAAGAACCCTGTGCTGAGACATACCATTGTTTCTCTGTAACTGGCAAGGCCCCATTGTCATCTACTTATGTCTGCACCAACGAAGCACATATATAAATTATGTTTATTCCCTTTCAGACCAATGGCACAACACATTCACCTTATTTCTTTGGGAATCTTAGATAGTTCTCTAGATTCCTCAGAAATGGGAAGAGAGAGGACATCAAGGAGAGGGAAGAGAGGCTGGATTTGCTATGGTCACTTCTCCAAGGAAGAAACCAGAGAACAGAAGCATATATGTATGTGCGTTGTCTGTGTGTGTGGGTCTATGTGGGGGGGGGGGGGGGTCTGTGTGTCTGTGTGTGTGCGTGTGCATGTGCATGTGCATGCACAGAGAGGGGGCAGAGAGAGGAGAAAGACATGGAGAGACAAAGGGAGACAGAGAGACAGATAAATAGAGAGGGGGCAGAGAGAGATATAGAGATAGAGATGTAGACATGGCAAGTCATGGGGACAGATAAGGGGGACAGAAAAAGATAAGGACACATTCTAAAAAAGAAATAACCCCATTCAGACACCTAGATCAAATAGTCCTGAATGACATCGATACCAGTGACATGGTTAACTTTCTTTCATGTGCTGGTGTGCTGGGAATTCTGCTTGCTGCTGGAAACACCACATTGGTTTCTCGGGGCCCAGAGCCTCGCTACAGTGTAGTGTATGCTGAGACTCTGAGTGGACACTCACATTCAGTTACAGTCCAAGCTGAGAGGGAAGTACAGGGGCCAAAGTAACACAGAGAAGGGCACCTGACCTGGCCTGGAAGTCAGCAGAGACTTGAGGAGAGGAACTGAGAGCAAAGCTGCTTCATGATGACCCCTCCACACCTCAACTTCCTCATACTTAACTAGGGCCACGAGTCCCACCTCCCAGAGTAATGGTGCTAGCGGACACTCAGTGAGCACTTACTTCGTGCCAGCTGCTAAATGAAACATTTGCACGTAATCTCATGAAGCCTGTATCACAAATCTAGAAAGTATACGTAAATACTTCTCTGTTACAAATGAGTAAACTGACCTTTAAGGAAGTCAAGACACATGTCCTGTCACTAATGACCTGTCTTTCTGACATCATGCTGGGAGGCAGGATGCTCCTCCGTCGCCTCTATACTTTGACCATGAAAGTCTCTCAGCTCAAAATAAACCAACAACGGATTTCAGTTCCTTTTCTGCCCTCCCCCTCCCTCCCCTTTCCTCCATAAAGGAATAAAACCCTAAGAGATCCCAGTGTCTTCTGACTTTCATTTATTTCTCTGGACTTCATGATGCCAATTTTCCTAAATAAATCTAGTCTACAAACGGCTCTAGAAGGGAGATCAAGCTGTGGAGAACTTTTCCATCTCTAAGAACAATAAACTGAATACCCGAGTCCATTCACATCCTTGACCCCTACCCCGGGGAGGAGCCAAGGAAGGGAATACCAACTTTGCACTAACATAGTGCAAGTGTCCACTCAGAGTCTCAGCATACACTACACTGTAGTGCAGTTCAGGACCCAGAGAAACAAGTGTGATATTCCCAGCAGCAAGCAGATGAAAGAAATTCCCAGCACATCAGCACATGAAAAAAAAATTAACCATGTCCCTGGTGGTGATGTCATTCAAGGCTATTTGATCTAGGTGTCTGAATAGGGTTATTTCCTTTTTAGAGTGTGTCCCTATGTCTCTCTCTGTTCCCCTCATCTGATCTGTCCCTGTGTCTTGTCTGTCTGTCTCTGTATCTCTGTGCTTTCTGTTCTCTCTCTCTCTCTCTCTCTCTCTCTCTCTCTCTCTCTCTCTCTTTCTCTCTCTCTCTCTCTCTCCCCTCCATTTGGGTGTGTGTGTGTGTGTGTGTGTGTGTGTTCATTCTAAAGAATTCAGAGAAATATTTAAGATTCCTAAAGGGAGAAGGTGAATGTGTTATGCCATTGGTCTAGAAGGGAACAAGGGTAATTTATATACTTCCTTGTTGCAAAAAGCACCTCGGCTGGAGGCAACTGAGTTTAGAGACCAGCTGCCAATGCCTTCCTATGATGCTTTTCAATAGTCAGTTCAACTCCCAAGATGCTTGTAGCCTGACCACATCCTGTAGCCTTTGAGGCTTTATGTTGTGAGATTCAGAGCTCCAGCTACCATCCCACCAGCCCTTTCCTGAGGACTGACTCCATCTCACTTCTTCAATGCATCACCTATTGGCCCAGCCCTGCCTCCCCTCTGACCCATGCTAGGCTCTTATATTATATTCCAAGGTTTAATCTCATAAAAGATGCATTTACTCAGCCCTCTGAGTTACTCATTCACTCGTTATTGAGGCACCAGCCTGTCCCTTCGAAGGGCAAAATTGGGGGACCATGATGTTAAAGTCACTGGGTCAGGGCCCTGCTTCCCCAGCTCAGCTCATCTGAGAATAACAGTCATGACCAGCCAATTCAATACAATGACACCCAGAGATCCTGCCCCAAGTAAGCAGGACCTAAGCTTGCCTGTTCACTTGCTGTAGTAGCAAGATTTGGTGGCTACTAGGTTATTGGGAGCCCCTCACCCCTCATATTTCTCTGAGATGCAGTTCCATATTTTCCATCCTTGGCTCAGCTGACTTTCAGCCTTCAATAAAGCAACCAAGTACACAGGCTTTAGAGTTGACAAAACTTGGACTCAGATTTGCATTCTGTCATCTTCTAGCTTGGTAATCTTGACCAAACTGTATTATATATGTCTAATCCTCAGTTTCCTGCCTATAAAACAGGTTTAGTTGTAGTAATTCCTGCTTGATAGGATTGACTTGAAGAGTAAATGAGAGAATACACACAGTTTATCCCACAGTTTCTCAACCTCAATACCATTGATATTTTGGTCCAGAAAAAAAAAATATTCAGTTGGCCATCCTGTGCATTATAAAATATTTAGTAGGAACTCTGACCTCTACTCTCTTTTAGGCAGTAGCAAAACTCCCCTGGTTGTGATAAATGAGTGTTTCCAAGCATTCTCACTAGTCACCTTCTTGTCATTGAGTGGTTTAATTCAATGCCATGAAAGTAATGTGTATTGTGTTGATATTAGCTCTTATCAGCATTGGTCACTGGAGATCAACCTACTTAGAGGTACCTTGCCTTGACCAAATCTTTTCAGTTTAGTGTCCAAAGGTTTACCTCTAATCTCAGCTTCCTCTTCACCGGCGGAACTATTCTTCAAACTATCTGAAGTTACAGTCCTACTGATAGCGTGGTTAACAATGCCTAGACAGGTATCTCCTGTGTCGTACTAAACAAAAGAGATCTGCATCCTAAGAATGTCATAAGAAACACAACTGGAAGGGGGCAGTAAATCAGGAAAAGTTTCTAAAGGCAATTCAATTGGAGCTTAGAAAGAACAGAAGTCGGTATTGAGAGATTCAAGGGCACTAAAAATAATGCATTCAATCAATGTAATAAGACATGAAAAAATGACAATTTACAATTGGTATAATTAGTGAGTGGAGTGGTCCACCTAGTTATTTAGTATCTAAAGAAATTAAAAGGAAGCAAACCACATAGTGTCACACTATGCAAAAATAAAAACAACTAAAAACAGAATTCGTTTCGCCAGACTCGACAAAGGATTCTAATATGCATAAATATATACATACAAAATTACACTAGCCTAAGCCCAGCATTTTTAGGCACCTTGTGTGTAAAACTCAGAAACTGAGTAAAACCATGAGCATATACATCTAAGGAACATGGGCTTGGGCTATCACGTGCTCTCTGGATTGTCATATCTCACATGACCATCCTGTCCCCTGTTAACTCTAATTCTCTGCACTTCTACATTCAACCTGTTGTTTATCCCTCTCTCTTCTCCATCCCTTCTTCCCCACAAAGTCTAGCCAGGCTTTATCAGAACTATCCAGTACCTTCTGGTCCCACAAAAGTATCTGACTCACTGGTGTATGGCTTAGCATTGCCTCCTTTGATAAGAACTTCTATTAAGTGCTCACTTTGAACAAAGGACTTCATATGCATTGCCTGTCTGTACACCACAGATCATTTCTATCCACCTCATTGTCCACATAATACAATGGGGCTCAGACAACTTCCTGTGTGGAAAAGAACAAATAAGATACAAATAAGATACAAATAAGATAGACCAAATAGGTTGGGCAGGAGGTGGGAGGCAGAGGCTTATGAAACCTTACTGGGAAGAGCGATAATCTCCCAGAATTGACCTTTCCCACTTGTATCTGGTGGATATGGAATCATCGAGTAGCTACACTTAAAAGTTCATAATCTTTTCAGAAACCATGTTCATGCCATTACCCGGCTGGCATCTGTCCTCATTTAGTCTCTAAGTCACAGGTGGGCAGGGATTATGAGGCTCCACCTGTCTTGATATGTGACCTCCAGCTCCTGACCCACTTCTGACTAAGCCACCTGTGGAGTCATCCAAGAGTATGACCCACTTCCCACAGAGCTCCGCCCCAGATGTGCTTCCCCGTGGACCTTCTTGTGCCCCAGTGTTCCTACAGCCTGCAGGCACCAGCACCTCCCCTTACGGACTATTCCACCCTCTCAGTCCTAAACTGGGTGTAGTTCTGGATTCCACCCTCTTCTCCCACTCCAGTGTTTTGCCTCTCTCTGCTTCTCTAACCTATCAATGTCTCCTGCGCTTAGATCTTTCAACAAATGCTAGCCCTGCTCCAACGTAATCTCCTTTGAAATATTCAAAAACCTGTTCTTACAAGATTGTTGCTTAAATAGTTGCTATGGCTCTCATTTCCTCTAGCATAAAACTGAATCACTCCCCCAAGGAAACTGAATCTATAAGTCAAAGAGTTCCTCTGCCAAGTGATTCCAAGAAATTTACTCTTGGTTGCTCAAAGTTAACCACTAATGCTTGGATGCAGTTGTGTTCAACGACCCTTAGTCTTAGATGTGTGTGTATATCTAGGAGTGAGAGTTGGCTCAGCTAGTAAACTGTTTGCCTCGCGAGGGCCTGAACTCAACCCTTAGAATCAAAATAAAAATGCAGATGCAGAGATGTGTGCATGCAATCCCAGTTCTAGGGAGGTGAAGACAGAAGGAGCCCTGGATTTTGCTGGCTAGCTAGTCTAGCCTAATTGGCGAGCTTCAGACCAAGGAGATACCCTTACTCCTTGGTATGATGCGCACATACACACACACATTTAAAGGTGTACACACATGCATATGAATATTTCGAAAAGAAAAATCTTATATCTTCAAGGAGTCTTAAATCAAGCTCTCTGCACCAAAATCAGGTCTTCTCTTGACTGTTCCAATCACAGCGCTTCTGTTCTATCAAATGAAGAGCTCCTTGTCCCGGGGCCCTAGAGCCTTAGCTCTGTAACACACCCAACACATGGTAATCTTCCACTCAGTGGAAATACCTCTTTGCAACAAGCCAACAAATAATCTGAACAATTCCCTGAAACTATGTATACTTTTATACAATTTGGAGTTTGAATCTACATTTAAGGTTTTGCCTCCTTCCCAAATGTCTTCAAATTCTCGGTCTTTCTGATGCCCTGGTCCAAGAGTGCAAGCTCTAAGACCAACAGCCTAAGTCAACATACCATCTCTGCTGTGTGATTGGCTGGATCACTTAAATTCTCTTACCCAGTTTTTCCTTCTTGATGCTATTAGAATGACTAAATAAACTGCTAGGCATAATGTCTGGCACATATAAATATTCAATAGGTATTATTTTTCTATGATAATGCTTAATAACTTTGTTTATGATGGCAGCCATGCCTTTCAGATATTTTTCTTCAGATCTTGCATCATAAGATGGATCAAAGTCTTACTGTTCTAATGGTGATGTGAGAGAGCCCTGCTTTCTCTTTTTGGTGACTGCTGAGATACCTGACTGGCCTCTCAGGTCTGTCCCCAGTGTGGTTTGAAAACTATTAATCCATGTAATATTGAAATATCCCACTAAGCACATGGACCGTGTATCCTTTTCCTATTGTTACTATAACAGACTTAGTGGCTTCAGTGATATAAATACATTCTTTTACAGTTCTGTAGATCAAGCATTCAATACATATTTTTCTTTTTTATTGAAAAAAATTCATGCAATATATTTTGATGTTTTTTTCCTCTTCTTCCAGTTTCTCCCAGATTCTTCCCACCTCGTTCCTCAGTCCCCACCTAGATTTATGTTCCCTTTCTTCCCCTCTCAAACAAAAGAAACAAAAACAAAAAAAATACAAGAAACTCAAAAGACTAAACTCCAGACAAACAAGCAAAAGATCAGTAAGACGAAAGATGCCAAACCAAATCCAAATGAAACAAAGCGTCCACAGAAATACCATTGAGTTCATAGTATTCAGCAAACATTTTTCAATCCATACCAATGCTGAGGGTTAAATCCAGATGCTGGAACATGCTGGACACTTGGTCTACTCTGGCTATAACTCTCAGTCTCAGCACAAATTTCACAGAGCTAAAACCAAGGTGTCAACAGTGCCAGGCTCCTTCTGGAAGAAGGAGAATGTGTCCCCTGGCTTTACCCAAGTATTAGACGCCATGCATATCCCTCAGCTCATAGCACCTTTCCATCGTCAAAGTCAGTAATGTAACTTCTCTTAAGCCCTGATTCCACCAAAATATCCCTCCCCATCACTTCTGTCTCCTGCCTCTCTTATCTGCTTATTAAAATGCAGGCTTTTCCAGACCCACCCAGCATAACGACAGTTGGTTAGCAGCTTAATTCTGCCACGGTAATTCTCCTCTGTCATGTGTCCCAATGTGACATCTTCACATGTTTCAGGCTGTGAGTATCTTTGAAAGACAACAAAGTCTACTCCAGCTTGGCAGTCATGACTACAAGACTCTGGAATATCAGGGTCCCCACCACCCTTGGAAACTCAGTAAAGTTGCTTCTTCACCCATGATTTGTACTCTTTTGCAAGGTGTGAACTCACCTCAAGTCATGATTGCAACTCCTTTGCAATACGTGAACCCACCTCAAGCCTTTGGCTGGCGGTGCCTGGAATGCCCGCCAATGTCCTGTTTGCAAGAGAGACAGGAGAGGTGTACTATTTTCAGTTTTGTAGTGGAAAAAGGACACATAGTTTTTCAAAAGATATAAAGGAGAGAATCCATGCCACTCCCCTCTCCCTGCCCCCACAAATTAGCAAAAAATGCTAGGGAGATGCTATATACTAGCAAATACCCATGCACTATCTAAGGGGTTATTTTTTAAAGAGGGGCGAGGGAATTTTTTACTTACTCATCCTTAGTAGACCTATCATACTTCTAAACTAATCCCTGTCATTCTCGACGCTTATGACCCTACATTATTCAAACAACTATTTCTACTTCATTGCCAGAGACTGGCCTCAAGCCCATAATTTCTAGAACTCCTGGTTTGAAAATCAAGATAAAATGAGCCTATCCCCAGTTCTTTGGCGTCCACAATCTCCCTCCCAGTCCAATTTCAAATAAAACTAACAGATTCTGCAAAGACTTGTGCAAGTCTCTTCAGGACCCTGGGCTATAACTCATGTAGGGTAAGGACTCGAATTAATTAAGATCATTGAGGCGTGCCTTCTGCCTTTCTACTGTACCTATCTTCCATTTCGATCTTTCCAGATTAAAGGCCATCTCCCTTGATGAATTGGGCAACTTGGTGTTCTCTACAATAACTGACAACTTTATACCAGGAAGCCATCTACTGAGGAGTCTCCAAACTCCCCCACTGTTGATCTCCAAACAAGTCAATAAAACCCTTGTTTGGGGGCCTAGAGAGATGATTCAGTCAGTAAAGGGTTTACTGTCGAAGCGTGAGCACCTGAGTTTGAACCTCAGAACTGAAGGAGAGCAGGTAGCAGGCAGTACAGTGGTAGTAGACACATTTATAATCCCAGCACTGGGGAGACAGAGACAGATAGACACCTGGGATTCACTACCCAGCAAGCCTAGCATGCTTGGAGAGTCCCAGGTCAATGAGAGATCCTGTCTCAATCGAAGAACAATCCCTCTGGCTTCCACATGCACACACACACACACACACACACACACACACACACACACATATGTATACACACTTATACAAATACACTCACATACATGCACAAACATAAACACACACACACACGTGCACACACCACACACACTCCCTCATTTTTATTTTCAGTGGTTTTTTTTCCAGAAGCCACCTCTCCTCATGAGGTTAGTCTCTCTCACATAGTTCTTCTTTAACATGGATCAAATCCCCAAGTGTTTAAATGTACACACTCTCTTCACACCTGCTTGTTGAACACGTGCTCATCATAGGTGCTGCAGAGTTACGCTGACTTCTGATTCATCCACATCGAGATTATACAATGTGAGGAAAACGGATGTGGGGGCCAAAGTCACAGGAGCACAAGTCTTACCTCTCTCACCAGCAGTACGAGCTTTGTCTCGGGAACTAGGGTAACTCTACTGAGCTGTAACACTGGACTGTTTTGTAGCAACAACTTTAGGGAACATTCTCATTACATTTCATTTATGCATTTTTTCCCTTTGTAGAACATAGAGTTTTGTCTGTTTTTTTTTTTTTAACCTCTGGTTTATTTTTATTCTTTAAAGAAAAAAAAAACAGACAGACAGATAGACAAACATTTGGAAGGGCTTTTTGTATGTAGTCCAAGATACAATATGGGTCTCTATTGCCTGAGCAACCTTGTCTTCGGAGATCCAAGAAGCACTGCAAAACAGCTATAAATGTATGTTTCAAAGAAGACTTGTTCCTGGAATATATAGGAACCTGAGAAGATTGTGTTGATGGAATCCTGTCAAGTAATCAACTTAATTTTAAAATGCAGTACAAAGCCCAGGAGCCCATGTGAAGCAGAGCAATTAATCAATGAACCAGCATTAAGAAGTTATGTAGGAAGCAGTAAGACCATACTAGTTCACCATCCAGCCAGTACACACAATGCACCTTCCTACTATCCTGGCACCATCTCATCTCATCGTGTCCAGGAACGATTCTTTGGGATTCTTAGGTGGTTTTCCCACTGGACGTGGCAATCACCCAATCCTTTTGAAGGTGTGAATAGAGAAAAAAGGCAGAGAAGGCAAAAATTTACTCTGCCTACTTGATTCTCATGGTGTCAGATTCCCATTGTGCTTAGACTGGGATTTAAATCATCAGCTCCCTGGTCCTCAGACCTAACTTAGGTCTCTGGGTTTATACCAGGCTTTCTCCAGGCCTCCAGCTTGCAGACAGCAGCCACCTCAATCTCTTTAATCATGTGGGCCAGTTCTCATATTGAGGCATTTTGGAGCCTGCTCATTCAGGAAGAGTGTGCATCTCCCTGCATGTCCAGCTCTCTGACAGCATTTTAATACCCATGCATCATTCTTGTGGAGCTGGATCACCTGTCGTCTATGAATGCGGGCTCCCAGTTACTCAGTGGTTCTCTCTGAGCATCCTAGATAAACACCACAAATACAAGCCTTACCAAAAAACGGGTTCAAACATGTAAATGATGATTCTTTTCCTATCATTTTACATCAAACTATCGCTTAAAGACAGTATAAACTACATGCAGTAAAGTCCATCTTCCAGTCATGCCTAGAACCATTTCTGCTGTAACTGTTACAATTCTAGAAGGTGATTTCTTTCACTTTTGACCACATTGTCAACTTTTGCTTCAGGGAATCATGATACTAGCAAGGAGGGGCTCCACTCATACAAGAATGTTAACCCCCTTATACAAAAGGCTTAGATCAATCAACACATCCACAACACATCCACAAAAGACAAGAATATTCATGTAAAGGGCCCTTTGGCCAACTTAACAGCCCTGGTAATAGCCTTAGCCATTGCTGAAGGATATTAGAGGATATCTAATGCTTAACTGAGGAACCAGTAATAAAGTGGTCACTCAGTGCCAACAGCAAGGCCTGAACAAAAGAAGGGCCAAAGAGTAAAGACAATGGGGCTCTTGGGTCATCTGAGTCAAGCAGAAAAGTGTTGAGGACTTCAACAAACCAAGCCACAGGAAGAATGAGAGAAAGGCACTAAAGAAGGAACATCCAAGAAACATCAAGTCATGTCCTATGGCTAAAAAAATAAATGCCCGTATTCTTGGAAGGCCAGAATAAGAGCCTGTGCCCAAAAGCAATGCTAAATTTCATGAGCTGAGCAAGTAAGCTAGAGAATTTGAACTTTATAAAACATCCAATCTCATGTAATACTTTCATGTCTAGATTTGGGGTTTGTTTTAGTCACTGGTAGGGACTGGAGAGATTTACACAGCAGGTGAAAGCAGGTATTAGTATATGATTCTTACAGAGGACTTGAGTTCAATTCTAAGAACCCACATTGAGGAGTTCATAACCCCTGTAACTCCAGTTTTAGGGGATCCAACACCATTGGCCTCTTCAACCTGCAAGCACCTGTGTGTGTGTGTGCACGTGCACACACACACGCACACGCACACACACACACACGCACACGCACACACACACTAGAGAGAAATTCAAACTGGGAGAGGCAATTGATAGATAAGAAACAGATAAGGGGATGTTATTTTTAATTACCTAGTAGAAGACAAAGAAAACTAGACACGAAGTTTAAATAAGGAGTTGGTGGGGAAAACATGGTAGATGCTAGGCATGCTTTAGGGGGCAAATAAAATGTGATTGAAATAGGTAGGGGCTGAGGTCAGGGAGGAGCCCAGAATAATTCCCAGCTCCTACCCATGGTGACTGGGTAGGTAATGTCATTCCTAAATCCAGGAACTGGGAAGGAGCAGCAAGTTTTGCAAGAAAGAGGATCAGATCAAGCTTGGACTTGCTAAGCTGAAAGAACTGAAGACTTTAGGAGTTCCCAGAAGACAGAGAACACTTTAGAAGTCAGGAGTTAAGATTGCCCTAGAGAGGGCCATGCAGCATACTGAGAAGACTCTGGAAGGAGACGGAAAATCTAGGAAGCTGAAAAATCAATGAACAGTTACAAAATGAAAACCAAGAGACACCCAGAGATGAAGTCTATCTTCCAAGAACTGGAAACCACACCCAGTTCCTAAGCCAAGTTTTCATAGTCAACTATTCACCCACACCCTGACTCCCTTTTTTTCCCTTTAACAATGACTAAAAGCACAGCATTCATTCTCACTGAATTTGAAAACTATCAAATTTCCCTGGAGCCCAACATGGGAGCCTCTTGAGTCAACAAAAATGAACCCAGACATTGGGTGGGCAGAAAACTGACTTCAAGAATGCATCATGAACCTTCAGTGAAACATCACCAAGACACTTGTCATAAGGGCCATTCATTCAAGTCCATCTCAATGAATGGAGAAGAATACAGGGCCTCAGAACTTGGAGACTAAATTAGAAGATTTATTTCTGCCTTCCACAGTTTCAAACAAACAAACAAAAAACAGGTCGGAAAAAATTGTACAAGGTGATTGGTTTAACCAGTAGGCTACATTGACATGAATATATTTTCTGGATTTGATTAAAATATCTTAAGTTACAGAACATTTTCATAATCTCCCTGCCAGTGCAACTGGACACCTCAAGCAGAATTTATTAAGATAATGAGGCTGCCACTAATCTGGCTCATTCAGAAATTCCTGCGATGAGACGGGATCCTAGAAAAGATGATACAGAAAAGACTGATGCTATCACCATTTATAGGATTTATCGGCTAGTTCCACCATATCATCTTCCTCCCTGGGGCCACTAGGATCTGTGTTTGTCCTGAAAAGGTTCATTGGGGTCATCCAATGATTGTGACTATGGGATTCAAAATTATCTTATACATATTTTCTTCCTAAAGACTAGCTTGCTAGGATGCCCTCCCCTGAAAATAGTTGGCCATGGGGAATCATCTTCACCGTTTCCTCCCTAACATCCCTTCCTGACATCCCTGCCCCTGACACTCCTGCCCATGTCATCATGCCACTGATGTCCCTGTCCCTGGAATCCCTGCCTCTGCTCTTACCTTACTTCAGGCCATCCCCTTCATAGATGCCAGAGAATTATCTTTGTGATACTTATGTCTGATAACTTCACTCTCTGCTTGGGAGCACTCAAGGCCCCCTTCCTTAATAGGAATATTAAGAAGGGCATGACAGGGAGAGGGAGGTAGCTTAGTGGTAGAGTGTTTGCCTGGCACATATAAGGCCCTCGGTTCAGTCCCCAGCACAAGAACTGGAAGGAAGTCTACATGGAAACCCAGCCAACTTCCACCTGTTTTACCTCGAAAAAAGATCAGAAAATTAGAGGTAGAGACTGGGATTGGCCTCCACCTGGCACTCTGTTCCCACAATTATAAGCTTAGAGATACGGCTTCACCAGATCTTCCAGGTCAACGTGTCCCTTAAAAACACAAGCCCAGACACTCAGCCCTGGCTTTCATTATACAAGGAAGTGACAGAATGGTCCCAGCTGCCAACAGAAACCCTTCTCCCTGTTCTTCACCCTGTGTGGCTTCTAGCACAATTCTGACTTCATCTCAGACAAGCCAGATGATGGGGAGGAGGGGAAGGGAAGAGAAGTCACAATTACCACTTCAGTCCGAGAGAAAAGCTCCCTGACACTAAGTGGTCCCAAGAGTTACTTAGCTCTGTTTCCTAATGTAGTGTAAGGACATGAAGATGTGATATGGGTTTATGCAGCTGTGTAAGGACAACTTCTAGGAGGAAGTGCTGCTCTTGAGCAGTGAGACCTTGTCCTAAGGGATATGTGTCTTGTAGACATGGGATAGGAGAAAGGCAAACTGTTTCAACGAACAGCACGTTGCTCTTTGGACTCTCACTGTTCTTGGGCTTCAACAAATCTGGCTTCAAAGAACAATCCTAAAGGGTAGGAAATGCATGCTTACTTTCCAGATCCTGAATCAGAGGCTGGGGCATATGTATGAAGCTCTGAATCTGAAGTGTCCAGGAATTTGCATCTGGCCCTCTTGCCTCCATTCACTCACTCCCTTCTCCTACTGTCTCGGGCAGCCAACACCCTAGAGCCCTGGTAAGGTTGGTGAGAATATCAGTTTTAGATGAAGACAGTGAGGCTCAGATGTGTGGCAGAGGTCACTGGAGACATGCTTTGGGGGCTGCTCAGGCTGAAGCAGTCAGCATTTAGTGGGGTGAGGCTGCTCCCCCAGCCTCCCGAGCTCTACCTCCTACGAGCTCATCAGGATCTTTTAATGAAAAGTAAACGTCTCACATCCATGCCCTGCTCACGAGGCCGGACTGGGTAATTATACAATGTTTGTGTGGGGTGTTCTCCACTCTGAACAAGGAGGATGGCAGAGAGGAAACAGCTGCACCAGCTGGGCCTTCTCATTCCCTCTCTCTGGCCCTTCTCTGAGCCCCTTCCACTCACAAACAAGCTTATTCTTTCCAGGGTAACCCCCATCCAACCTTAGGAAGATGAAATCCCTCGGTATAAATCGGGGACCTGAACATGAGAATTTCACATGCTTCCCAGTCAAACACCAGACTGCAAAGTTGACTAAGGGCACAAGAATGAGAGGGACAGTGGCCACCACAGCTCTCTTACTCTGAACTCAGGCAGTGGTTCTCTCTCTCTCCCTCTCTCTCTCTCTCTCTCTCTCTCTCTCTCTCTCTCTCTCTCTCTCTCTCTCTCTCTCTCAGAGTGACATCATCATCCATAAGATGGGGGAGATAGTAGCAGCTAGTTCACAGAATTAAATGAAATGATTTACATAAAGAATGTACCAGGACCAGTAAGGTGGCACTTTCAAAGAACGTTGACTTAATCCTTTTGTGGCTTGCTTTTTATTGAAGTGTTTTGAACATTAAAGCAATAACAAGCAGCTATCACACGTGAACACCTCCTCTACACTCAACTCAAGACACAAAGCATGCCCCTCTTCTTAGAAGTTCCACCCTTCGACTCTCTGGTTACTCTTTGTGGAGACAAATCCCATCCACTCTTCCAACAACATTGATACCATTTGCCTACAGTGAAGATGGCAATAATTATTTGTTGAGATCACGTAATCCATGCCAGGAACCAGGATAAATCTTTTGGATGTCATACTTTATTTTGTCATCACAACACCCTCTGATTTAAGTGTCCTCACACTGTCCCCATGTCACAGATGAAGAGACAGAAGATTCCACAGAATCTGCTGAACAGCAGACAGAACAAGACTAAAATGCAGAAATCAACTGTGCTTCTCGACACCACACACTAGCAACATGCTACTGGAAATGGAAATTGAAAATCTCACTGCAGCTCTCTCTTTCTCTCTCTCTCTCTCTCTCTCTCTCTCTCTCTCTCTCTCTCTCTCT
>JANHMN010000002.1:220836712-220850149 GCA_030674055.1 Rhabdomys pumilio
TCTCTCTCTCTCTCTCTCTCTCTCTCTCTCTCTCTCTCTCTCTCTCTGTCTCTCTCTCTCAAAGAACACTTCTTTCTTTATTTATTTATTTACTTCCTTGCTTGCTTACTTTTTCATCTGGGTGAAGAGCTGTATGCTTGCTGCAGCCAATGGGTGGAGGTCAGAGGACAACTTGCAGGAACCAGTTCTCTCCTTCAGCTATGTGGGTCCAGGGGTCATTGATTTGGTGGCAGACACCTTTACCAGTGAGCTGTCTCACCAGTGCTGCTCTTCTCACCCTCCTCTGTTTTTCCATTGTTGTTCCCAGTGTTGGGGACAGAAACCCAGGACCTCTTCCTTTGCTGAGCAAGCATTCCATGGCTGAGCTACATTTCCCCCACTATCTCATTTCCTCTGAACAAGATATTTCAAACTATGAAATGCTTAGAATACGCAACACCATTTTACCATAGAAGAATGCCTTAGGAACTTATATTACCTGATTTTTGGACTTAAAGTTATGAAGGCTTGGCTGGCATCAAACTAGTACAAGGTAGCTATATAGATCAATGCTAAGAGACATAAGGCAAGAAGCAGACTCACTCATATATGAGCACCTGATCTGAGACAGATAAGCCAAGGATGGTCTTTTCTATACATGACAGTAGGATGCTTGGATGACATAGGCAAAAAAAGCAAACAAATAGAAGGAGAATTTCAAACTTTGTCAGAGTTCCAAGGAATTGTGGAAGATATCCATCCATATGAATGCTCAGAACCACCCCATAGGAACCCCAAACTGGACACAGTGCAAGTTCTTACCAACTACTGAACAGGGACAAGCTTACTCAACACACTAGTCACACAGCAGCAGCATCGTCCACAGAGAAAGATCAACATATGTATATATGTTGCCCTAAAAATATTAATATCAGAAATTATCATAGGTCTAACTTTAAAAGATGAAGCTATGAGTCCATAAGAAACTGATCTTTACTGAGTGGATGGTTTTCAGCTGACATTCATTCTAAAGCCAAGAAAAAAGCCAGGTTCAAAACTAAGTGTTTTAGTCAAGAGAGACGACAGAGGTTCTGCTTAGTCAACAAAATGACAGACTGGGTATTAAGACTATCTTGTACCTCACTGGTACAAATAGGAATAATTATGCTCTAATTGTATTTTGAGAGAAAAGTTTTATTTTAGCAGGAAGGGTGATATGTAGGAGGAGCTAAGGGGGAAGGAGCACCGAGAGGAAGAGATGGAGTAAGGAGAGGAGAAAATGAAGGAGAGGAAAAGCAAGGTGATGAGAGAGAGAAAGAGAGAGAAAGAGAGGGGGGACATGGAGACAGATGTTCACGTGTCTCCACCAGTCAAAGATAGTTTATATATCTAGGTTGGGTATTGAGTTGCACTTCTGATTGAGTATTACCATACTTATAAAGCCTTTGATTAATATTTTAAAAAATTGTATAAAAGCAAAAAGAAAAAGGGGGCATGGGATAGGGGTTTCCTAGGGAGGGGAAATGGGGAAAGGGGATGGCATTTGAAATGTAAATAAAATATCCAATAAAAAAAAAGAAAATAATACAAAATTCTTAAGAAAATTTACGTTTGATAAGAAAAAAAACATGTTAAGAAATGAATGTGATTTTTAGAAAAATCTCTAATAAAACTGAATATTTGCATGAAAAAAAGAACAACAACAAAAAAAAAACGAAACTGATCTTCAGGATACTAAAGTGGACATTCTTACACCATGCTTAAACATTATCCATTTCATCAAATCATATCTTAGATGTCTCCAGAACTAAAGATGTCCTCTCTGAAAGTGACCTTTACCATCCAAAAAAAAAAAAAAAAAAAAAAAAAAAAAAATCCCTATAGGACCAGAGACATGGCTCAACAAGAAAAAGCCAAATCGACATCAGCTTGCTGACCCAAGTTCAAGGAGAAAATTGACTCTCAGAAGTTAGCCTCTGGCCGGGCATTGGTGGCACACGCCTTTAATCCCAGCACTTGGGAGGCAGAGGCAGGCGGATTTCTGAGTTCGAGGCCAGCCTGGTCTACCAAGTGAGTTCCAGGACAGCCAGGGCTACACAGAGAAACCTTGTCTCGAAAAACCAAAAAAAAAAAAAAAAAATGTTAGCCTCTGGTCTCCATACTCATATCATGGCACATGCATGCCCACACTTCACACACACATACACACACATACACAGATGATAGACACACCGTACATATACAAACTGTAAATGAAACACTGTTTTTGAAAAGCAGGATACATCCTAGAAAACCATTCCCAACACCTGTGTCTGAAGTAGGGCTTGTTCCCGTGATGTTAAGGAACTCTTACAACTCAGCGGTAAAGAAACAGTTTGATTTTTTTTTTAATGAAAAACATTCTCAAAAGAAGATACACGAGTAGTCCACAAGCACAGGATAGATTATTATTCATTGGGAATTCAAGTTAGAAACAAAATCAAATAACATGGCTTGCCAGCTAGGATGGTAAAATTAAAAGACAGGTGTTGGTAGAGAAACAGGAGAACAATCTAAGCAGTCTTAGATTGTTGCTGGTAGAGTGTAAACTACTGTAACCACTCTGGGAAATAGGCTGCTGCTTTGCTATAAACTTAAGTATAAGCCATGGAACATACATATAAAAATATGAATAGTGTATACAGACATATATAGAGAAATTTGATACAGAAAATCTCACATCTAGATATTTATCTGAGAAAAAAAATGAAAGCTGCCTTTCCAGAGATGTGTGTGAGAGCTTACAGCAATCTTATGACGCTCTTAAAACTGATAGCAACTGAAATCTTTACCAACTGCGTCAATAGACACAAGCTGTCGTGTCGTACAATCCATAATCCACAAGAAAAAGAAACAAAATATTCATTCACGCCACAAAGAGAATAGATTTACTCTAGAGTGGTGGTTAGCAGGGCAGGGACTCCCGGAGGCCAGAAATAAGAGACATAGATGGTGTGGGCTATGAAGCCACACCAGAAGCTTCTGGAGGTAAAATATTTCAACCTTGATAGTGGTAGTTAATTGGTTAATGGGGGTATAGCCATTAGATTGGTCTGCTACCATGAACATAGCTAGCCCTAGCACTTAAACTTTAATTGTTGATAAAGAGGCTGCTTTAAAAAAAAAAAAAAACAAATAATAAAAGCTATTAGTTTTACTGCTGTCACTATATTCTGGAAACTGTGCTGAGCCTTTTGTCTGTATCATCTCAGCCAATCCTCTCAGCAGCCCACAGACAGATGAAATTACTAACATCTGAATTTCAGAGAGAAGAGAAAAAGGCTCTAGGGAGGATTCAGGATAACATGGCCAAAGCTCCACCACTGATAAACAATCCCAGATTCAAACTCAGGTAACCTCCACTGATGCACATCTGCCTCCAGGGCACAGGGGAAGCCCTCGGTGTGCACTCCAGCAATTCTCCCTTAATAAGTAGCTAGTGTTGATAAGGTTTCTCAGGCTGCTATTGGCAGAGGTGTACTTAAATCTCACTTGGAAGTGCCAAAGTATCTGGCATGTGAGATGCCTCTAACTTGAAAGATAGCACAGCCCTGGCTTCAGGAAGTGCTAGGATTCCCTGCTAGATAAGGAAAAATCTCAACACAGTCCCAGGTCATCAAAGAGATAGAAAGGAACATTGAGGCAGAAGCTTGGTTGGGGAAAGAAGTGTACACATTGTGGGGAAAGGGTGCACACAGACTGAAGCATAGACTATATGAACACTGCAGAGCACACATACCCCTGGGTACCCTATAAAGCCCCCTCCATCCAGGATGGAACTAAGGTTTCTGTACTTTTTGTCATGGTTCAAAGATTGGTTATTGCTGGTTGAGGAGAAATCTGGATAGCCTTGCTTGATTAGGGGCTGTCCCCATCCCTGCCAACCAGAGTGCAGTAACTTTTGTCATGATGGAAAGTTTGCACAGGACTACTTCTAATTCTCTGCGTTTGATCCATAGGAGAGGTTTTCTTGGGCAATGTCCCTCCTCTGACTCTGCAATCCCAGAGCGTGAGTTCACACCCTGTAATCATGACTTTGGTCCTGAGACAATTATTTACCATGTTCTGCAGAAGATGGGTGGCCCATCCTCACTGGGCGAGGAGCTCTACCCTAATCCCTGTCCTCACCTGTTTGTTCTTCCTGGCTGGCTGTCCTCCTGGTTTTGTCAAGGCCAACTACATCAGCCTAAGGGAGTGAGGCAGAGTGAAGGGTGAGGCCAAGGACTGTGTCTGGAAACTAAGTAGAAGAGAGGGGTTGGAGAGATGGCTCAGCCACAAGAACAAAATGTTCTTGCAGAGGCAGAGGACTCAAGTTGGTCTCCAGCACCCATATGGTACCTTGAGCTTCAGAAGCTCTGACACCTTCTTCTGGTCTCCATGACTCACATGCACATGTCCATTCACAGACACATACACACAAACACATAATTTAAAAGTTAAAATCAATCTTAAAAAAATATATAAAGAAGTAGAAGAAAGGCAGAGAGTGGCGGAATCCGAGGCAAACCCCAAGTCTAAGACATGGGAGGCATTTCTGAACAAATTACAATTCAAAGAAATCACAGGCAAAGTACTTGAGCCCAGAGATACAAGTCCTACTGGTGAGCTTTCTTAGTCCATTGAAAGAAATACTTATAAACCCATCACTTCAAGTGTCCCAAGCTAAGAAATGCCCAGTGTTTGCCTCCAGGTAATAGATTCTATCTTGCCTCTGCTCAGACTCTATGTTAGGTCCATGAAAAGCAATATCATGTCCTTCTCAATAGATCATTGGGAAATTACCATCCAATGGCTGTTTCTTATTTCTTCTCAAGAATTGGGGAGGGAAAAAAGTAGGGTCTATGACCAAGAAACTAAAATCTATAGAGGATTACTAAGGGCGTGTTAGGTGGATGAAGCACTGGGACTGCCAGGTACCAGAGATGGATACTGAGTAGCTAATGTCAGAGAAGTGCTTTAGATGAGATGTTCCAGCAGCCAGAATGAGGATTGGCCTAGGCACAGAACAGGGTGAGGTGAAGAGGTAATGATGAAAGACATATGTTAGGATCTAAACTATAAATCAATCATTCTCCCTGTCCCTGTTCATCACTTTGTTAGCAGTATTTTGAAATATGGGCAATGGATGGCAGACTGAGTTCCAGTCTCTGCTATAGAGGTCAGAGTTCAAATGGTCCCCAGGCCCCCTCATCAATATGTTGTGTCCACATTTCCAGACTCAGATAGACCAGCTGGGAAGGGTCTAATGTGAAAAACTACCTCTTGCATCTCACTTGGTGTTGGTGGGTAGGAAACTACCAAGGCCTCCAGCTACAAGAGAGCATGGCTCCTGAGTCTAGTTGCCAACCCTGAGCTGCCCTGGTGGAACAGGTCTCAGCGAAGCTTTGCAACAGAGCTGGTTTCTGGCATCAATATTCAGGGGCAGCTTCACCAAGAAATCAGAACCACAGGTGGTTCGGGATGTTCTTAGAAGCTTGGCCTCAGGCCAGTTTCTCCATCTCATCCATTAATTCTGGGGCATATGTAATATATTTTGCTAAGTGTCTTTTTTTTTTCTGAGTAAATACTGCATCATTTGCAACTGAGAAAGTGGGTAGTGCAATTCTTAGACATTTGGGGGTTGTGATGAAAAATTTTAACTGCCCAGTGGTCTGAAAACTAATGCAATAACTGGCATTTTGTAGACACTCAGTAAATGCTGAAAATACTTGAGAGGGAGGAAGGACAAACAGATAGAAGAAGGGGTGAATGGATGGATAAAAGGAGAGAGGGAAGGAAGGAGGGCAGAAAGGAAGGTGGGAATGTAATATGGGAGGAAGAAGCATAGGATGATACACCTTGGTGGATGGTGACGCTCTGGCTGAGTCATGGAAGACAGAAAATGATGACTCAGGGTGGAGAACATAGAGCTGGAATTTCCTCTGGCACATCCAAAGACAAAGCCTCAGTAGTTAGAAACTTAGATCCAAGGTTTAATAGAAAAAGCAAGGTTACAGTCAATGCCCCAGCAGTGAGCCAGATGGAACAGTGCAAAAGCTTTGCAGTGAGCTGGACAAGGCTGACACCAAGGAATGTGCCAAACAGAATGGTGAGAAGCCCACAAGGCCTCGATCCTACACAAAGAACTGCAGACAACCAAAGCAAGCTGGGAATGAGAGAGGTGGCCTTCCCCAAGTAAGTGCATGCACACCAACAGGTTGTCCAGTGCCAGACAATCAGCCATAAAAACACACATACAGGAAGCATTATACAGAATGACCAGGTTATATTTAGGAATAGATATGTACTGTGTGTGTGTGTGTGTGTGTGTGTGTGTGTGTGTGTGTGTGTGTGTGATAACACTTATCAAAAAATAAATTAAAAAGGAGGAGAGTGAGAAGGGAATGTTGGATGGGAAAAGGGAATGTTGTAATTAAATTATAATCTCAAGATTTTTAAAAAGTGAAAAAAAATACTTTGCAAACAGAAGATACTCCTTTGGGGAAATAATAGATGTCAAAGACTGGAATGTTGGAAACTGACAGCCTTTAAAAGAAAAACTAAGGGCGGGAGGAAATACTCAGTGTGTAAAGGTGCCTCCAAGCCTGGTGATCTGAGTTCTGTCCCACGATTCAAATGATAGGAAAGAACCAAATACCACATTATCATATGACCTCATTCGCACACCACAGCATGCAGGTGCCACAATATACATACACACCAAAATATAGACAATAGATAGATGACAGATAGATAGATGATAGATAAATAGATAGATAGATAGATAGATAGATAGATAGATAGATAGATAGATAATAGATACATAGATAATATAAAAAATATATAAGAAGAAGAAGACTTGAGGAAGCCAGGCCTGGTAGCACACATCTAAAATTTCCTCACTCTGGAGATAGAAACAAAGGAACCCAGAGTTGAAGGCCAACTTCAGCTGTACAGAAAAATTCTATTCAAAAATTAAGAATAAATGTATGAATTGACTTGATGAAGAATGGCTGATAAAAAAAAAAAGACAGAGGGTAAAACCCAGAAGTTCAAAGAAAGCAAAGACCTACTCTTATGTTACTTCCACAGTGTTCAACCCAAAGCTCTCTTCTTTCAGACCCTCACTCTGCATATCCCAGAATCCTGAGCTTGACCAGCTGTGGTACTGTGGACATGGCACCAAGCATGGCAATCTTCTCTTTTTTTAACCTTAATTGCACCAAAGCTAAATTCTTACACCTGCTCAGTTCATTTGACGAAGACACCAAGGCTCACTTGTCTATTTCCCACAGAGGAGGCAGCCATGACAGTTGTTCAACACATGTGTGGGAAGTTTTTTGGAGACTTTGAAACTGAAGGGAGGAGACCTCAAAAAGAGTAACCAGTGGTGGGCAGAACAGGAAACTGAGGCATAGACATGTTACTTGCCTGATGTAACACAGCTAGTGACTAGTTCTAATCCCAGCCTGCCTTGGGGAGCCAATAATGATGATAATGATGATGACAATGACAGTAATAACAATGACAATAATTATATTTATGGGGCACCAATCAGGAGCTAAAATGGGGATGTTTCATGCATTCTCTCACTTAATCTATAGAATGACACAATGAGGTGGGGTTATGAGAAATCTCTCTCTGGCCAGACATGTAAAAGGGACTTGCCACTGGGGCTTGAATCTGGAGTGGGAGGGATAGAACATGAGGTGGACTTGGGGGAACAAGATATTCAACCTGACAAATCCTAGGTCCTCAAGTTCAGAGGCGGTCCCAGAGAACAGACAGCCCAACCCAAGCAGGGAGATGTTCAGCCAGACAAACCACAGAAGCGTCTGGGGTGCTGCTGTCTCCTGTCTTCGGTGAGCTTGTAGCAGCTTGTGCTGTTCTCTGGGATGAGAGGATCAAGGACTAGCCTTTTTTGTCCCTGGTGCTGGAAGGATGCCTTACAGTGTGCCAAGAGGCCTGGCCTGCCCAGACACTCATGGAAGAAAGTGAGCTGGGCACAGACAAATGGCTTGGAGTGGTGGAATAGAAAATATCACCAAAGAGCAGAGTTGGAGGACACTACAGAGCCAGGATGGCCTCTGTCCTGGGCTTAGTGGGTCTTCCAGAACCTGAACGGATTATTGCCTTTCCTCTTAAATCACATTTGAAGCAACTGCTCTGCAACCTCCCAACTAAAGACATCACGAATGTTTATGAAGACATAAAGAATGCTAAGGCATTCCTTAGAAAAAGAACAAGGCATATTAAGCACCTACTATGTGGCAACAATGTACACCGAGCCTTAATTCTTTAGCTCATTTAATGCTCACTACAAACCTATGAAGTAAGGCTCAATTTCTCCATGGAACAGATGAGGAGACTGGGAACCAAGAAAAGGAAGTGGCCACTCCACATCACATAATTAAAATGTGGCAGGAATAGGTTTTAACTGGCATCTCCGATCATAATGAAATTGGAATCTCACTGTGGCACTTATTTACACTAATTAATAAAGTGTGTGTGTGTGTGTGTGTGTGTGTGTGTGTGGTATGTGTTCATGTACTTTTACATGTGTGTGCATGTGTGTGTGGTATGTGTTCATGTATTTGTACATGTGTGTGCATGTGTGTATGGTATGTGTTCCTGTATATGTACGTGTGTGTGCATGTGTGTGCATGTGCATGAATAGAAAGATAGCCTAATTTGGTGGAGATATGTCAATCTTGGACTTGAGGCTTAAGTTTGCCACATGGAAGCTGTGCGGCTTTGAGGAGGGACTTTCACATCTCTGAGCCTCTATTTCTTGGTTATTTTTATTAACTACTCGATAACAGAAAGGAACATACAAATATGGGCACAGCACCAATAGCAATGTTAAATAAGAGTATGTCTCTGTGTGTATACATGTGAGAACCCCAAGGCAGACTTGCACATGTGTGAAAATGCATTTGCAAGGGAACAGATCTAGTAAAACTTGTGACTACTTTCTCCCTTGGGAGGCCCAGGTAAGCATTGTGGTCCCAGGTAAGACATCCCAGAGCTCACCCATCATATACCTCACTACTATCCTACTGAGAAATCCTGCTTTCTGCAAAGATGAGGCTACCTCCCAGCTGTGTATCCATCCATCATGGCATGCATGGAATCTCAGGGTTGTATCCAAGCCTGAGTCCTGCCCAATGGCCTACTACAGGTCCAAAACTGCCCCGTCAGACACTCCTCTTAGAAATGTAAATGTGCAGATGAGCCAGATGCAGCTCCCAAGCAAAGGAAAGCTCCAACCATGTGGGAAAGCTTAGTTTGGAGTCCCATTTGACGCCTCTCAATTCCCTAAGCAAATATGTTAAGTACAAAGGCAGGAGGTTGGCTTCCAACACAGAAGGAGAACTACAAAATTACATGTCAAAAACATAAACGGCCTTTGAAAGTCACTTTCATGGGCCCCACTTTATAGACTTAGGGAACTGCGGTTTAGAAAGGTTAAACATGCAAACTCACACAGCACTTTCGCAGTAAGATAAGTTACATTCTACAGAAAAACTTTTTTATTTCATTGTGTCCAAGAAGGTAGCTGGCAAGGTCACAGGTAAGACCTGTGACCAAACCTGCTTTGTCCTGCCTTAGCCAGGGCACCTCTGCCTAAGGGCAGTGTACTAGCCTGAAACAGTGCCAAGGAGAATACTTCCTGGGAGACCAGCTTAGCCCAGCTCAAGGAGGCATGGTTGCCCCATGTGTTCAGTTTCCTTCCATAGACAAGAAGAGACTAGAATCATGCCAAATATTGGATGGGAGATAAAGATCCAGTGAACAGTGGCCAGTTCTGAAGACCTAGTGAAGTTGTCTGTGTTAGTTTCTCAAACTACGGAAACTTACCAGAGACAAATTTCCACAGCCAGCTTCACTAGGCCAAAAGCATTGTGTTAGCTGAGCCATACTCCTCCATGAACCCTAGAAGAAGCCCCATTCTTTGCCTCCTTGGACTTGGAAGAGGATGGTGCTATCCCCCTGCCCTGTTGTGTATCTCTAACCTTTGCCTGCATGCCACATGGCTTCTCCCTTTCTGCCTGCTTTCTCTCTGTGTTAGCATATCCCTCCACAAAGACATGTGATAATATTTAATGCTAACCCAGATAATCCAGAATAGTCTGCCACCTTAAAATTCTGTTTTTGTTTGTTTGTTTGTTTGTTTGTTTTGGTTTTTTGAGACAAGGTTTCTCTGTAGTATAGCCCTGGCTGTCCTGGAACTCACTCTGTAGACCAGGCTGGCCTCAAACTCAGAAATCTGCCTGCCTCTGCCTCCCAAATGCTGGGATTAAAGGCATACGCCACCACTGCCGGGCCATCTTAAAATGTTTAACCACAACTACAAAGACTATTTTTTTTTTCTGAAAGAGAAACACAAGTAACATTTACAGATTTGGGGGATTGGGAACAGAGAGCTCTGGAGTTTTATTTCAGCCAGTCACAATATTTAAATGAGCATTTTCTTTACTCTAGAAACAATGGGAAGCTGACGGAAGGTCCCAAGCAGCTGAGTACCATAGCAAGATTGATGTTTCTAAACAAATAGGGGCCGTCTCTCCTGTCCTATGGTGAGCCTCCTCCTGGCTCCAGACGTCTAAAAGATTCCGAAAACATACAATCTGGGACCACATCTAGATACCCGCTCACGACGCTCAGTGTTTCATTCTGTGTGATATCCTACCTGCCTAACTCAAATATAGAATTACACCCTGCCTGGATCAGCAACCCACATACAAGAAAAACTGATCAGTGAATGTTAGTGACTGACAGTTTGCAAGGCCGGGGTGTGGGAGCTGTTGACGGCAAAGCAAAGCAAACAGTTTTAAACTATGCATTAAATGTGTTTTTTTAACCACTTCCTCTGGCCACCTTGGCCAGCTTGTCATGTGTCAATGGCACCCTTTCCTTATGCTTGACCCTCCCACTCCGCTCTTTGCTTCTTTCCCTCCCTCCTCCACTTCCTTTGCTCTACTCCACCACATCCCCACATTCTGTTATTTCTAAGGATGACCAGGCAAGATATGTGTTAGCTTTTTCAAATGAACTATTATTTTCTTAAGCATAGGTAACACCCTCCCTAAAAGGAACCTTAAAACCAGTAGTTAAAAATAAGGATTGTTTCCTATCTTGCGTTTGTGCATGGAGGCTTGTCACAGTTAAATACATTTAAATGGACATCTTGTATGTAAATACACCCATGCCCCACGGGTCATAGCTCAGTTCTAACTTGAAAGGAGCATGTTCTAATGTCATCACCACCACTAACCAACCTATCTTGTTAGAGCTGTGACTGGCAGCAAGGTAATTAGCCTTTGCCAGGACAGCCATGCCCAGTGCTCCACCATGGATCCCAATAGACTACACCACAGTAAGAAGCTCTGTTTTAGTGTAATTACCCAGCCTTGCACACCAGTTGCCCTGATGTGATGTCAGCCCCTCCACACTGTTTATTTTAATTAAAACAGAAATTGCAGGTCTTGGGTGCTTGTAATTACAGCCCATGAACTAAATTGACTGAGGCCCCTAATTAACCTGAAACATGTCTACCTGACTGGAGGTGTGAGTTTGGACTTGACTGATGTACAGAACTGTGTGGGCCCTGAAAAGGAAACCAAGGAAGAGCAGTTAGAGACCAAGATGGAGATTCTTCATCAGAAAGAGCCACACCACAGCCACATGGTGAGTTCAACTCTATCTCCAAATGTATCTTAACACATACAGAATCATACTAATCATATTTGAATGTCTGTTAATGTAATAACCCGTGGTCTAAAAGCAAACATAATAGAATGAAAGACATAGAGCCACAATGGTCACCCCAATAAATACAGAAAAAAAAAGCATTCCACAGAATTCAACATACCTTTGTGACTTGAAAAAAGAAAAAGCCAAAGGCTAGAAGAATGTGCTTCAATATAACATCCCAAAGCTAATGCAATGCTCACTGAGGAGAGCCAGTGTCTGTTCCCTGAGATCTGGACCACAAGGATGCCTCCCCTCACCACTGCATCTCACTGCACTGGAGGTCCAAGGCAAGGAAGGTCTTCATCTTAGAAAGAAGCAGAACTATCTCTGTTGTTAGATCTTCAACACAGAAAATGCCCAAGAGTCTACTAAAAATAAACATAACTTAAAACAAAGGAGTTACTTAACAAGGCAACAGGATACAAAGTCGATATATCAAAGCCCACTTCTGTGGAAGCACCTAAAGCATTAAGGCAGCTGTCAAATGTTTAGGAATAAGTCAAACAAAAGAAGTACAAAACTTAGACTCTGAAAAACTCTAAGATGTTAAAAGAAAAAGGGAAGAAGACAGAAGGTGAGAGAAATGGAGTTTGTGGTTGGGGAGACAACACAGTTAAAGATGGCAGGACAATTTACAAATCCAACAGTATCTCTTTCAGAACCATTTAAAAAAAAACTTATGTGTAATCTCAATAGTCCAATAACCAACTCAGACCTTGAGAAAAGTACTTCTCAGTGTCAACGGCAGCTACCAAATCATAGTAACCAGGACAGTGTGTGCTAGGAGAATCGACATTGAACCAACAGGATGAAGACGAGAGAATGAAACCCATGTACCTGTGGCCAGTCAATGGGTGGCTCAATAGATTCAGGATCTTCTTTTGAACAAAATGTTAGGATAACTGTGTAGCCACATGGGAAAGAATATAGGGAGATCCTTAATTTAAAATGTGTCTGATACTTAAATACAAGGATTAAAACTACAAAAGTGAAAAACTATAGGTAAGTAAATCTTCATTGCCTGATACCTGCTAATGGCATCTCAGAATTCACATTTTAAAACCCAGTGAGGAAAGAAACGTAAAGATAAATTTACCTCATCAAAATTGGAAACCTGTATTCTTAGAAAGATCCTATCAAGAAAGTACAAAGACAATCAGAAAACAGGAGAAAGCATTGGCAGACGATGCATCTGAAAAGGAATTTACTTGTGTCTTACCAATTTCTGAAAAGAAACAGACTATAACACAATTAAAACTCGAGGATCAGAATGCGCCTTTCTCCAAGGAAGATAGACAAGTGGCCAATAAACACACGAAGAGATCTGTGACAGTGTTAGTCACCAAAGAAATGCAAATCAAAACCACACGGACACCACAAGGTCAGGCTAGTTGTCAACAAACAGGAAGCAGTGAAAGGCCTGTGCTGAGCTTTAGGGAAGTTGGAACACTTGTACCACACAGGTGAAGATGTGAAGTCATCGTGGAAAATGGCCTAAAAGCTCCTCAAAAAGTGTCACGCAGAGCTACTGTAAGACCCAGCCAATCCTAGGAATATCAACAACAGAAAGAAATACACTCATTCCACTGGAGTGTGTGTGTGTGTGTGTGTGTGTGTGTGTGAGAGAGAGAGAGAAAGAGAGAGAGAGAGAGAGAGAGAGAGAGAGAGAGAGAGAGAGAGAGA
>JANHMN010000002.1:220850159-220889694 GCA_030674055.1 Rhabdomys pumilio
GAGAGAGAGAGAGAGAGAGAGAGAGAGAGAGAGAGAGAGAGAAAGAGAGAGAGAGAGTATGTTCCCTGAATATGGAAGCCAGAGGTCAGTATCAGGTGTCTTCTCTATTGCTCAAATAAAAATCAAAACCAGCCTTTCTCCAAAAAAGTTACGTCCTCTATTGCTTCCCAAATCTCGTGAGAAGGGTTCTCACAGAACTTTGATCTCACACCTTCATCCACACTGGTTGGCCAGGGAGCCCCAGATTTCTCCATCTCCATCTCCTCAGCACAGGTATGTCAGACATGCTCCAACACATCTGGCTTTTACGTGGAGTTGGAGATCCGAACTCAGCTGCTTATTTTTCAGGCAGCAAGATGCTGAGCCATCTCCCCAGTCCCAAAAAACTCGATTTAACAAAACCATCCCAGAAACGATTCGGTTGGTGCTTTTTAATTTATTTGTGTATGAGTGCACACCAGAAGAGGGCGTCAGATCCCATTACAGATGGTTGTGAGCCACCATGTGGTTGATGGGAATTGAACTCAGGACCTGTGAAAGAGCATCCAGTACTCCTGAGCACTGAGCCATCTCTCCAGCTCCCTGGTTGGCACTTTTTAATCTTTGTAAACATAAAACAAAATTGTTCATTATTGATGAAAGATTTCAGTAATGAGGTGTGACATTTATGAACTTACTGTCCTCACATTTCTCCCTTAATTCCCCTAAGCCATTTTTTTTTTTTTTGCTTTCTATTATTGTCTTAAAAGATCTGGTGTTTATTCAGGATAGTAAACCTTCTGTCATATTTATTATAATTTTACCAGTTCTGACTCTTCTATTTTACTGTTGCTGGTAACATTTTTGAAGACATAGAAATTCCCTCTTTTCAGTACCAGATATGTTATTCTTATCCTTTAGGGGTTTTTTCCCTACTGTTCTTAGAGTGTCTCTCGTCATCTAAAACTCAGTTAAATATTTATCATACATTATTCTGGGTTTTTAATACAATCTTAACTTTTCACCATGCTGTGTTAAGTAAAATTTCTACATATCATAACTGCCTAAGGCAAGAAGTGCTTGTATGTTTAAAAATTAAGTATTTATTGTATTCATAATTTAATTTAGGAGATGATGTGAGGTAGAGTTTTAATTTTATTTCATTCTAATATCCATTGAGAGGGGGAGAAACTTATTCCCTTCTAAATAGTTGAGGTTTGTTTTACCTTCTTTTACTCTCATGGATGTTTTTTCCATAAAATTCAAGAATCTCACATGCCATAGCACAATATATTAATCATTGTATAATGTCATCTTGTCTTAACTATTACACATGTAAAATACATTGTAACAATATTCTTCAGTTTAGAGGAACAACAATGCTTGTTCTGACTAATAAAACTCAGAATCACTTTGAAAAAGATAAATTCCACACTGTTGAATATGTAGCTTAATAGATTAATGTGTTTTCAAAATCTCCTGATGTAGTTGTTTGATTATGTAATCAGGATTGATTTTACTCTCGAACATTTTACAATAAAAAGTTCCAGGTCTCTAGAATGTTGAGAGGCTTTCAGAATGAACACTTCACAGATGATACCACTAGCACCTGCTTTACAGTATACCAGTCTGTCTGTCCATCTTGAGGTTTTGTTGTTGTTTTTTCCTGATGACACCATGGAAATGACCAGCACATAGTAGGCATTCAACTTTTTTTTTTTTCATTGCTGAAGCAAAATCTCACAAAGGTGACTTAAGAAAAGAAGGGTTGAGGAGGGCCCATAGTTTGGGAGGATACAATCTGTCGTGGCAGGGGATATGGAAGGAGGGGTCTGAGGCGGCTGCCCACACTATGTCCCCACTCAAGAAGCAGTCAGAGGCCAGTGCTGGTACATTTGACTGGCTCCATTCTCATTTTGCTGTTATTCAGTCTGTGAATCTCCAACCCACGGGATGGTGGCATCTGCTTCCTGGCTGGGTCATCCCTCCTCAGTTAAACCTCTGTGGAAAACACCCTCATAGGAAAGTCTAGGGGTGTCTCACCTGGATGATTCTAAATCCACTCAACTGGAAATCATAACTAACAATCACAAGCATATTGACAGGGGTCCACTTTTCTTTTCTTGCCACAGATATCCTTCCTCAATGATTCCCTAGGTAGACTTCTCTGGGCCAATTATTCTTTTTTTATTGGTATTTTGGATTTGTGTACAGAACAGCAGGCTTTTATCCTGGCATTTTCTGTATTGTCACACCCTTCCTTGCTCACTCCTTTTCCAATTGCCCTTTGCCATGCTCCCCTCAGCAGGTTCTTCACCCTTGTCTTTTTTTTTTTTTTTTTGGTTTTTCAAGACAGAGTTTCTCTGTGTAGTCCTAGCAGTCCTGGAACTCACTCTGTAGACCAGGCTGAACTTGAAGTCAGAAATCCACCCGCCTCTGCCTCCCAAGTGCTGGGATTGAAGGTGTGCGCCACCACCACACAGCGCTTCACCCTCATCTTAACAGACCTACTTTCTCCCTCTTTATAAAATAAATTCTATTTTCTTTATAAAATAGATTCACCTTTTCTTTCCCTCCTGCATTTAAGATTCACCCCTCCCCTCTCAGGAGCAACACACACACACACACACACACACACACACACACAAATGCAGACATATATAATTTTAAGAATCATTTCTATATCTGAGAGGAAAGCATGCACTTTGTCTTTCTGCATCTGCCCTTTTCACTTCACGATCATTTTGAATTCCACCCACCATCATGTAAATGCTGTGTCTCCGTTTTACTCCTGACTACATAAAATCCCATTATATATACATTATATATACACATCACATATTTGATATTCATTCATCTGTGGACATCAAGGATGGCTCTACATCTACTTGAATGGTGCAGTAAGAACTAAGGACAAGCAAGCATCTCTGTATTGTTGACTTAAAGTCCTCTGGGTGCACAGCCAGGGGTGAAACAGCTGGGCCATAGTGGTTCCATTTTGGGTTTTGAAGAAGTTTCATACTAACTTGCATAGTGTCTGTCCAAGTGACATTCTCATCATCTGTACAAAAGTCTCTCTCCCCTCACATCCTTGCCTGCATTGGTTGTCGTTAGTTTTCTTGAAGATTACTATTGTGAAGTGTGATACTGAGTTGCAACACAGTTTTGATTTGAATTTTTTGATGGCTAAAGACGTTGAGCATTTTTAAATACTTACTGATCATTCGGATTTCTTCCTTTGAAATCTATCTATTCAGTTCACTCGCCCACTTACTGATTGGATCACCCTACGTTTTTGGTGTTTAATTTCTGAAGTTCTAATTCTAGATATTAACACCCTAATAATGTATAGTTGGCAAATATATTCTTCCCGTTCTATAAACCATCTCTTCCCTCTGTGATTGCTTCAGAAATAAATGGTCAATGTGTCTCCAATACAAAGTCTATCCAGAAATGAAGGATTCTGTTCACTGGTGAAAAATACTCAGCAGTAGTGGTGTCAGAGCTCCATCTTCCTTAAATCCTGGTTATCATATCTTTGTTATCACAAAGTCTAAGATCGAGAAAATATTCAGCCACCTGACTCTACTCATCCATTTCTCACTGACAGCCCTAACCAGCAACAAACTAAATGCTGATTATGGGATTTCTATGAAAGATGGAACCTTAAAAACCTTCACATCCTTAAAAGCTACAAATCATATGTGTGTATCTATGTTCTTACTGATGAGACCATTTAAACAGGTGATGGCTTCTATTTCTATAACAAACACCACGACCAGAAGCAACCGGAGAGGAAAGGGTTTACTTGGCTTGTGTTTCCCAGGTCACAATCCATCATGAATGGAGATCAGAGAAAGAACTAAAGGCAGAAAACTGGTGTCTAGAACTGAAGTAGATAGGCCATGGTACCACTGCTTAGTTGCCTGTTCTCCAGGCTCATGGTCAATCACATGTCTTAGACCTCCCAGAACCACCTCCCTCCCCAGCGGTGGCATTGCCCCCATTGGGCTAGGCCCTCCAACATCAATCATTAACTTAAAAATTACTCCCACTAAGTTGTCTATAAGCCAGTCTGACAGAGCCATTTTCTCAATTAGGTTCTTCTTCCCACATGGCCCTAATTGTGTCAAGTGGAAAAATCTAACCAGCACCAGTACTCTGAGATCCAACTTTGATGAGTCCTGGCAGCTCAACATGCTTTGACAACCATATGTCATCAGTTGATTCACTTGTTTGTTTAGTAAACATCACACATACTGACAAAAACATAAGCTTTGCTGTTTTCTAGATGACTGGGGACCCCAGTGCACAGAACAAAGCTTAGTGTTTTAAAGACACTCAACAGGGGCCAACATGGTGGCTCAGCAGGTAAAGGTACTCGCTGCCAAGTCTGATGACCCAACTCTAATCCTCAGGACATACATGGTAGAAGAGAAGCAACTATAGTGACAACCACACACATGTTATGGCATGTGCAAGCACAGTATATATTTATGAAAGGGGATATAAAATCCATTGCTTTTCTAGTTCCAAATTGTCATGAATTTTTTTTTAACCTGGATGATGGGTAAGCACATATATAAAATGTCCTTGATACTGAAGGTAAAATTTAATATGAAGCTTTAGAACTTCCATTCCAAATGCACATTCTAACTATATAGAAGTTTACTGATAATATACAGTTTGGGTCTGCTTACTTTTGGTCTATGGTGGAATTTATTTACTTATTTATTTATTTATTTATTTATTTATTTGCAAGCTCTTTCATAATAAAGTTTATGCATTTTAAAGCTTGAATATTTAAATAAACATGGTTCTTAAAAATTAACTGTCTGGAGAGGTGGTAAAGAGCACATGCTGTTCTTACAGAAGATGTTTCAGGTCCCAGCATCCATGTGATGGTGCACAATCATCTGTAACTTCAGTTCCAGGAGATCTGACATGCTCACCTGGCCTTCATGGATACCAGGGACACATGTGGTACATAGCCATACATGTGAGCAAACATTTAGGCACATAAAACAAAAACAAATCTTTATAGCATTTTTGAGTGAGAATACTCAGTGAGAAGTGGTGGACTTACGAATAAGCAAATTGACTGCTTGCACTGAACTCCCAAAATGGAGGTGGTTGCATGTTTGCTCTGGTAATGTCAATATATTTACCAAAGAACAAATAACTTGTCTGGAAGATATACATTTGCAATCATAACTATCAAAAACTAGAGAGTCAGCAACTGTTGGGATACATATTGTGGGCCGCCACCAAATGGAAGCACCAACTTGGTTTAGTCTATTTTCAAGCCCAGAAGAGTGACTGAATTGACTGGTCCTAACAAGTAGATGGGGTTCAAGTACTGCTGACCCTCCCAACTGTCTTTTTGTGCCTTCTAGGGGAGATCAATTGCCTGGCAGACACTAACATTGGGGAATGGAATCAAAGCAAGCATAACCAAAGGTTAATGAGAACCCATACGTGTCTGTTCTCTGAAACCAAGAAAACGATTCTACCTTTTTCAAGTCTTCGTTATTTCCCTAAAATATTTTCTTGTAGAATTGAGGCTTAGTGGGGCTCTAAGAACATTTCATTTTTTCTCTTACAAAATCACCAAAAAGGAAAAAAAAAATAACACAAGGTCCACAGAAGCAAGTTTACTACAGTAACTCTGGTTCAGTCAAAAGTAGATGCCAGCTGATTGCACCGATGGATGAAAGCATCTCAGAGGTAAGCAGTGCCCAAGACTCATGTTTGATGGCTAACTGAATAATGAAAAACTTGAAACACCGTCTACAAGGTCTTAGTTCTTCAACTCTGGATCACATGGGAATCCATGCTCCCTTTTGTTTTTCTCCGGTGTACAGCCTGGACCATTTCTGGTTCTTTGTCAACTCTGTTGGCCTGTCTGTTTACCTTATCAAACACAAAGTAGTCCTTCCTAACCACTTATCTCAGTTCAGCTCATTCTCCTACCTCACTGTGTCTTCCAAGTAAATGCAGCATATTAAAAAAAAAAATCACCCTATACATGCACACCCCTTTTATGGATCTCTTCTAAAAAAGCTTTGCTTCCCATGCCTGAAACTGATTCTGGTATTTTCTCTCTACTGACATATAATAAAATCTTTTCCTTATTAGTATCATTTGTTATATGACATGATACAAGGAAGAGCCTTGTCCTTAGGTCTATAACCACTTGTTGACAATGGCTAACACCACTCACTTCCTGGCAGCCCAAATCCCCAGGGTCAGACATAATTTTACTATATGACTATCTATTCAGTCTCAGCTGTCTGGACCAGAAGTCAACTCCTACCTCAAACCAGGCCCATCACGTCTCTTTCAGGAAAGGGGAATCTTCCAGTTCCCTTTCATGTGGCCATTAGAAAGGCAACAAGCTTGAGAAACACAGAACGACACTACATTGGCCAGAAAAGCAGAGGATGATGAAGAAGGAGGATAAAGTGCATACGTTGAAGCAGAAATAGAGGAGAGAAGACAGAAAGTGCTACCAAGTTCCCAGAATTCTCACACTACTTTCCAGCCCCTTCCTGAAGTCCTGCTGTAGCCTGTGAAACAGCCCTGAGCACTTGCAATTCGTCTTCCAGACGTGACAGCTTAAGCTCGTACAAGCAGGTTTCTGTCATTTACAACTTAAGAACTTAAGCAGCGATGGAACAGTCTCTTGGGATCTGGCCTGGACTGGCATGCTTGATTCATTTCCCGTCATTGGCTGAGAACTCTGTGTGCCAGGCAGTATGCTAATCACTGTGCGGCGTAGAAGCATCGTGGAGCTGTGAACTAAATCAGGACTACACTGTAAAATCTGATTAAGTGACATTGCTGCTGTCAGAGCCACAGATGAGGCTCAGGGGTGAGGGCAGCCCCCACAATGATACAAGCAACACCTGGTGACTCGGGAGTAAAACCAAGCCTGTTTGATCTGCAAGAGCCCCTCCCAGCTGCTGAGCCCCAGCACATGTATGGTATCATCCTAGCAAAGTTCTGGAACAACTTTGCTTGTGGATAACTTCTTGGTAGTATCTGCTTTTTCCTGGTGCTGAACGCCCTCTTGAAGGTGAGGTCTCTTGCTCCCAGAACAATGGCAAGGTTCAGCAAGTCAGGACACGAAACCCATGGAGGGGGGTGTGTATCAGGAAACAGCCACTGCTCAGGGTAGCACTGCAGAGCCACAGAAGCCCACCCCACCATTTTCCAAGAATAATCACTGGGAAAGGACTGGAGTGACCAGCTTAGGGCTTTGCAATAGATACATTTGGCAGTGACAGTCTCCCAAGAGACATCAGACACAAGCTTTTGTTAAGGCTGAGCAGATAGAGGCGTGTAGCTTCATGTCTTTGCCTCTGGACTTGCAAGTGAGTTAAGAGGTGTGTGGCCAAGCTGAGGAGGAGCAGAAGGCTCTCCCAGCAGGCATGGGAATATTCCGAATCCAGTGCTCACAGGTTCAAAGTAAAGACAGAGAGCCAAATGAAAGACCTAAATGTTCAAGTCATTTAATTCCCTCTCTCAGCCAGAAGTTTCGTTGCTTTAACGCAGGGATCATTCAGTCTTTCCATAAATTCCTTGAGTCTCTCTGAGGTGAGGAAGATGGAGCTGGGCATGTGAATTCAACAAGGAGCCTGAATGCAGCCTGAGTGACAAGAAGTTAACACAAAAGTTGCAACGTGATAGGAAAAGTCTATGGGCTGCAGGGTTGACATGAAGGATCAGAACCCAGGAAAATGTGGGCACCCTGCAAGCTATTCAGCTAGCAGGCTGAACCTGCTACTTATAATTTATGCTATATAGAACTAATATTGCCTTTTGAAAACTTTATACATGCGCATAATATTTTGATCATATTCACCACCCGTCCTTCCTCATAACTCCCCCCAGACTCACCCCTCACCTTCTAGCACTCTCAACTTTGGGTCTTCTTTTTAGTTTTTTTTTATAGTCCATGGACTCCAATTTGTGCTGCCTATGTACTCATAGCTGTAGGGCTGTCACCTGGAGCATGGTCCATCCACCTACCAGTGGCCATGCCCTTAAAGAAAATTGGCCCCCACATATGCACATAGCAGTTATCCCAGCAGGATAGTTATCTCAGTTATTCAGTTATTGACCCCAACAACAGCTGTATCAATGGCACTTTGGTTAGGAGTAGGGGCTTATGAGCCGCCCCACTTGCATGCTGGAATGTTGACTGACTTGATCTTGTACATGGCCTCAAGTGCTTGACCCTTCTGTATCAGCCTCCCAAGTGCTGGAATTACAGGGGTGCTCCACCCACATCTGACTTCGTCTTTGCCTAGCAGATTGACAAAGAATAACATCTAGCTGTTGGTAGGATGAAAAACAAATCTTAATTTTGATCACTCGTGGCGGGCATCTCCAGCTCCTGAATTTAATTTGTATTATTTTTTTATTTTATTATACTCCTCTATTTTGTATCTGTGTGCTTGTGTGTGTGTGTGTCTGTGTGTGTGTGTGTGTGTGTGTGTGTGTGTGTGTGTGTGTGCGCGCGCCACATCATCCATGTGGCAGTCAGAAGACAACCTGTAGAGTCAGTTCTTTCTTTCCACCACATGAGTCCCGGGGACTGAGCACAGGTCATAAGGCTTAGTTAGCAGTGAGCACTTCTACCCACTGAGCCATCTCACCAGTCAGTCCCTGAATTTCATACCAAGCGTGCAAAAATCTTCAAAAGGACTTATTTATCCTTCAAGCAATTAACTTTACATCTCATAATTTATCCTGAATATAAATATGTACACTGAGTTATTTGTTACAACATTGTCTGTAGTAGTGAACATTCTAGAAACAACTCAGTGGACTCAAGAGTACATTGGTTAAGGACACATTGGTACAACTGATGGAAACAGGGAACTGTATCCTTCAAGAGTACTATACACCGAAATATGTCTAAACTTAGGGAAACACTTTTGTTTAAATGTTAAGTAGAAATGAAACAGCCTAGGCAGCCATTCAGCACAACCTTGATGTACTTGCATACGTATCCAGAGAAGAAAGACTGGCAGTGAAGTGCCATCAGCACTTATTTCTGAATGCTAAAATTTGTTCCTGCTTTGTGGGACACAAAGGGGCTACAGTTTATCATCCTTTGGACCAAGATACCTGCATTCTGGATTCAAAATTCAAGAGATGGGTGGGGGGGCTTGTCTATGTCCATTTCAAACTCATCTTTCCATCATCATTTGGGCACCACAAGGTGCATTCATGTCCTGACACGGCCTCTGGCCTGGAGCCTTCATGTCACAATGTTCCTTGTCACACGAGACAGTCGGCACAGTAGGTGCTACCAATGTTCCTGGAAGCAATTTCCACACAGAGATGACTAGCAATTATCAGACTACCCACAGAAGCAACAGCAAACCACATGACTATAATAAACCTAAACTATGTATCTCCCGAGTTAGGTTAGTCCTCATCCAAAGTCTCTGGGGCAGTTGAGGGTCTGGGTGGGCATAAGGAGGCAGGAAAGGATAAGAGCTTCAGTGCCTTGGAGCCTGCGATGACTCCAGCCTGACATATCAGATGCTACATGGTGACGCTGTCTGGAGAAAGAGGTGCAAGGCATCCTCAAGAAAGTACTCAGACCCTTAAGATGGAGATCTAGCTTCATACTTACAAAAAGGAGGGAGTTATGACAGACAGGCCTCTCTCACATAGAGAGCAGCCCACTCTGTCCTGGGAACATAATTCTTGCAGAAATGGCTTTGGGATTTTGTTTCAGTCTCTTCTATTAACTCACAGGATTTCTCTCCCCATCAAAACAAAACATTTTTCTTTTTAATGTCAGTCTCTTTAGGTTGAAGAAACCATATAAAGAATACAGAGGGTAACTTAAGAACAGGACCAAAATCACATTTCACCAAGGAACTCTTCCACGTTGATTGAAGTCACCGATTGATTCAAGTCAGTCAACTGGTTCAGAACAGGGATGGCAAAGTAAAATTCTTAAGTACATAAGCTGGTTTCATCAATTTCCTAACTCTGTGACCCTAGGCAATTTATTTAAGCTGGATGACCTCAGTCTCCCCATCTGTAAAATGGGAGCCACAATAGAAGCTATTCGTAGAAAGGCTGTGAGAACTGGATGACCTCATGTGCTTCAAGCACACAGAATGGTTCCTGATACAAAGTTAGCTGTGGTTATTAGTGTTGCCCAGTCTCTTCCCCCAAGCAGGTTTTATTGAATCCTCACCTTAGTAGGGTCTCTTTCATGGTTCCTTATTATGTCAGTCATTAAAATACCCAGAGCCAAGCTACACATTCACTGTGAAGCAGGCAGGACGCGTTGAAGAGGACTTGGAGAGCCATGAGGTATTAGGGACAGGGAGAAAGGGAGAAGGGGAGCCAAGAGACAAAAGCCCAACTCAAAACATAGCTAAGAACAAAGGGATGTTACAGGCCTGTCCTCCCTGAAGGAAAAAGAGGAGGATGCCTCAGGCACAGCCGAACTCAGAAGTTCAAGTGAGATTTTCAGGTGTCTCAGCTTTTCTCTGAGCTTCGCCTGCCTCCGTGGGCCACGCCCCCTTCCTCAGCCGTCATGATGCAGAAGGAGACTCGGAGGCTTCCCAAGACCCCAGGCTTACTCCGTTCCTATTTGGCCAACCCAAAAAAATGGAGTTTTGTTCGTTTGTTCACACATGAAGCAAGGGCTCGAACTGGCTTCTGTCCCCTAGCCACGTATGATAGGATTCTGTCTTTGGTGACCCTATTGTAACCCCAGACGGGTAAGAAAGAAGGCTAACAGCCCCAAAAGAGCGGTTATAAGGATATTCACCAGACACATGATAGGTGCCCCTTCGTGAGGTTGTTTGGGTTGAGGTTAGCCACTGAGTCGTCAATTGTGTTGGTCAACTTTCTGTCACTATAACGAAGTACCTAGCGTAATAAGTTTATAAATAGAAAAGGTTCACTTTGTTTTCTAGTGTAAGATGTTCTGGTCCATGGTCGCTTGACTCTGTTTTAAGCCTGTGACAAGGCCATCTCCTAAAGGCTGTACCTCTTTCAACAATGCTACCTTAGGGATCAAGCCATTTGACACACAGACTTTGAGAGGAAAACTTATCCAAGTCACAACACCAACCTTTTGCCCCATCACAATTCCAGTTCCAAGCTTCATCGTATCTCTGTAAGATGAGGGCTTCTGGGAGGCTTGTGTCACAGGCCTGGGCTGCATGCACAGACAGAGGCAAACACTGGGCAGTCCTGTGCTGGCAGTCTGCTGAGTCAAAGAGCCCCGACAGAGGCTCAGCTGCGCACCCTGCTCCTCTCTGCTGGGCGGTATTGGACAGTCTCCCAGCAGCTCGAGGCTGCTCGCATGTGCGGTAATTGGAGATGGTGATGGTGAAATGTTCAAGGGAAATTCAGGTGCCAAATGCCTCTCCTAGAGGTGCATTGAACGTGCTCCTAATTGAGCAACCCAGTAAGCAGGCGTCTCTGGGGAATTTCCCAGCAGAGGCCTCATCAGCTCCCGCCCCACATGGGAAGAAGAGTCCTCACACTCAGACAAACCTGGCTCTGCCTCCACCCCTTCCCAGCTGCAGACACCAAGCACTTTGCTTTCTTGTCTCTGGGCCTCCAGTTCCTTATTCATAATTATAAATTTGATCTGAAATGGCAAGATAATACTTACAAATCTAGGATGTTTTTCTCGAGTCAGTTTTGGTAAATTATGATTTTTCATAAAAGCATACTTTTCAAAACAGTTCTAAGGAGGCCCAGTTAAAACGATTCGGCTACCCTTCCACGGCCCGTGGTGTCCGACCTCAAGACCTCCACTGATTTCTTCGTACTTTTGGACGCTGTGCTCTCTCTCCATTGGCTAATTGTCCTTAACACACCCACACTGGCTGCTACATTTCCCGGAGCTGGCAACTCCTTTCCTGAGCTACTGAACTTGATTGGTTTTCCTTGTCCATCATCTTGAGTTCACTGTGAACATTCAAGGCTATAAATACCACTTTAGGCACATTGTGAGAATCTTTATCAAAGTTTTCACTTCCATTTTGTTATAGGTCTTTCCTATGGATGTGTAGATGTGTAGGGAGAAGGAAAGGAGACCGACAGAGACAGAAACAAGAATGGCAAAGGGAAGGAGATCACCATCAAAAAATGAACAGGAGGAGGCTGGAGAGATGGCTCAGCAGTTAAGAGGACTGGCTGCTCTTCCAGAGAACCTGGGTTCAATTCCCAGTACCTACATAGCAGCTCACAACTGCCTATAACACCAATTCTGGGGGATCTGATACCCTCAGACAGACATATGTGTAGGCAAAACACCAATGCACATTTAGAAAAAAAAACAACTGCATTCCTAACCATTGAGAGGCAACAGGATTACCATGAGTTTAAGGTCAGACTAGTCTATAGAGTGAGTTCTAATCCAGCATAGGCTGCTGCTGTATTCATGATTCTCTACTGCTGTGATAAAACATCATGGCCAAAGGCACCTTATGGAAGTGTTTATTTTGGCCTATGGTTCCAGTGAGAGAGAGTCCATAATGGAAGAGGTGACAATGCTCCACCAATGCTGGAGCAAGAAACTGTGAGGTCACATGTTCAGCTACAGACACTAAGAAGAGCCATAGAATAAATAAAGTTATGAAATCCCAAAGCCTCCTTCCAGAGGCTACATCCTCCAGCAAGACTATACCTCCTGAAGTCCGTATCCCCCCAAACAGCAGTGCCAACTGAGAATCAAGCATTCAGATATGTGAGCTAGTGGGGCGTATTTCTCATTTTAACCCAAGTGATACACTGTTGAAAGGAAGGGAGTGAGAAAGGAAGTGAGTGGAGGGAAGAAGGGGGGAAGGAGGAGGAAGAAGGGAGGGAGGGGTCAGAGGGATAGAGGGTGAGGAGGAGGGAAGGAAGAAAAGAGAGGACAAGAGGAAGAGTAGTGTCAGTCAATAAGATAGACTAGAGGGGAGAACCCCATGCCTCCTCCCTCTTTCTGTCTCCTGTAGCATCACTAGCAGTGATTCTGTGTCTGGCATAGTATATCCTCCCACACTAGATATAAATCATCATGGTTTAACTTTCTGGGAAGAGCCTGGACTCCTGGGATGGGAGGAAGTAGTGGATGAAAGATAGGAGCGGCTGCCTCCTCTTGCTAAGATCTAACTTACCTAATCCATTTTCTGTATTAAATTCCCACTCTTTAAAATTCCTAGAAAAAAAATTTCTATTCCTTGGCTGGAAATTGACTAATATCAACCCTGTTGCTAAGTGGGACATGGACTGAGTTTGAAGCAGTTAAGGAAGAAGGCATGAAAGCACCAGCTCACAGCCTGCCCAGCACTTTCTAGCCACAGAATATTCTGAACCTCAGTTTCCCCGCTGACAACACAGACCCTAGCAACATTTATTTCAGAGAATGGCTATAAAGAGAAAATCATTCAATGTTTCAACTGCTCAGGATGCCTGCCGCTGGTCGTACTTAATAGGAATGAGATCTAAATGTTCAATTCAGTGCTCTCGATCACCTGTGCTGAGATGTTAAATCAAATTGTTCTTGAATTAGTTTCCTAGGAAAGGGTTTCCTATCCCAGCACTGTGGACTTTCCTTGGGGAATCCCACCCAATGGCAGAAACTGTCTCTTCTCCTGCATGTCTCTCCCACAAAGACCAAAGCTCCCAGATTTGTATACTGGGTAAGTAACACTGGATCTCAAACAGGTTTTCCTTTCTCAGTTCCCATAAGGGACCAGATGTCAAGTATGGCTGTAAAATGGAACCCGGGCTTCCAGACTCTCAGCACTATGCAGGGTTGGCAGAGACCCCAACACATAGCAGCTACTTGAGACAGTCCAAAAGTACAGTTAAGTGGAGTCTAAAGTCAGCCTTGACCATCTGAAGTTGTCTGCCCTCAACTCCAACCTGAAGACACCATGTCTTCAGTACCCATGCTAGGACCAGTGCCTCTTGCTACCTGTGAGCATAAGACGTGAGTCTTTGGATCTTACTCATTTCTGTCCCCTGAGGAAGAAACACTTTCTTGCCCAGCAGTGCTGAAATCGTTGACCACCCAGTTTCAGAAATGAACCACTGGGATCCACCTGTCCCGGACCCCCAATGGCAAGGTTGTACTGGTGTAATACATACCTACATCCAGGAGCATCTTGAAGTAGCACGGAGTGGCTGGACTCCCAGGGCATTATGGTTGGAACCTCCTGTATGATTTGTTCATCTGGCCTTGCCCAGGTCCCAAGAAGAAAACATCATTTCACCTGTAGATAGAAAAAAAGGGATGTTTCCCATCTCCTGTAAGGGAGAAACAAAGCAGGCTTCCAACTGTCCGTTTAAGGATAGTGAAGTCGTTTTCACTGTTCCTTGAATTTTAAAATTACTCTTATCTTCTTAAGCCAAGCAGGAAGACTGTTAGTAAGCTGTTCTCCCTTAACTTCCAATGATACTTTTATTCCAGGTATGGTCTACCCTCTTTGCTCAGTTGAAATAGGATTCGAGGTTTGAAGAAATGTATTATTGATTTTGGGCTTGTTTTACCAACATGGGATGATGCTGTATAAATTATTTGACAAATTACCTTTCTCTGTTGATACTTGGATTCAATCCATTCCCATCTGATTCTTCTCAATTATTGTATCATACAGCATATTGTCATGTATTCGGCTATTCCCCCATTAATAAATGAAAATACTTCCACAGACGTAGGCTGCTGACAGATGAGGGTTATCTGGTACCATATTGGTAGTACCCTCATCCAGTGCTTTTTAGCGTGGTGCCTAGAGCAGCCGCATCTGAAAATTTACAATACAAAAAAAGTTACAAATACAAAATTTTGGCCTAATTCCAGACTTACCAAATCAGAAACTCTACGGGTGGGTTGCAGGAGCCTGTGTTCTAACAAGCCTTACCAGAGATTTTAACACATGTTCAAGTTTGAGAACCACCATCCTAACTCACATAGTCTATGAGCACCATGGCTATTTGTCTCCCGACTGCAAACAAATACAGAAATCGCAGCAGGGTACCAACTCCTTGGCAGAAAATATTTCCTCCCTCTGGAGAGATCCGAGCTCGTTCTAGATGTACGTCTTGCCGACGTGTTTCGGTAAGCTGAATGGCACTAGTAGCTCAATCACTCGCTCTCTGTAAGATGCCTTAAATTCATAGACACAGACATAAATCAAACAGAAATCTATGCTTGGTATATTTAAGAAAATGACAAGCAAAAGTTCCCGGATGCCTGGTGTGATTCTATCACTGGGGTAATGAGGCTGACGTTCAAAGTTCCGTCTACAGAAGACCAATCACCTGGAGACATAGGGTTGGAAGTGAAAAGAGTTCAAAGCTTCTCTGTAGCTGTCAAGAGAACGAAAAAGTGGGGATAGAGTCAGTGAACCATCTCAAGCTGCCTTCAGGTCAAGATTTACATGAAAGACGGCTCAGCAGTTAAGAGCACCAGCTGTTCTTCCACAGGACCCAAGTTCAATTCCTAGCACTCACATGGTAACTCACAAACCATTTAGAACTCCAATTCCAGGGAATCTGATGCCCTCTTCTGGCCTCTGTGGGTACTGGGAGCACAAGTGGTGTGCAGATATGCATGTAAGTAAAACATTCATCCACACAAAATCAAATCGAATTAAAAATTATTTATTTATTTATTTATTTATTTATTTATTTATTTATTTGTATACAGGTGCTTTATCTGCCTATATGTCTATGCAACATATGTGTGTGCTTGGTACCCAAAGGAAGCCAAAAGAGAGTGTTGTATATTCTAGAATGGAGTACAGACAATTGTGAGCTGCCACCTGGGTACTGGGAATTGAACCCCAGTCCTCCTGAAGAGCAGCCAGTGTTTCTAAGCAGTGAACTATCTCTCCAGCCCTTAAATTAATTTTTTTTAATTAAAACAATACTAGAGCAGGTATTACTACTGTCTTCTCTGGAAGGTGCCTAGGAGGCAGAGGTGGTCTTGGGGGAGGGGAAGAAGCCAGATGAGAGGCTGGGAGGCTGAGTTCCACTCAGGAGCTGTACATGAAGTGGTGAGTAGGTTGGGACAGGGATTTCTAACTTGAGTTAGAACTTGGGATCAGGCTTAGTCTGAGTTTTCAGATTGTCTTATAGACTGGTCCCTGAGAATCTGCACTTCTAATGACTTCCAAGGGAACACTGCTGATCTTGTTGCAAGGGCCATGATCTGAGTTTTGTTGGGCTGGGGTATTGCCAGACACTGTGATACACAACTCTAATGGCTTCTTACTGTGTGATTTTATTTCCTCTCAAGAGACTGTCTAACCCAAGACTGTCCAACTGCTGGCTGGTGAGGGTAGAAGACTGCTGCACTTAACCTCTGGGCCCCAAGCCAATGCAGCCCCCGGCATAGACAGCATGAAGCTCCAGGGTCGCACTGACTGTTAGCATCTCCTCAGCCGACGAGCAGGCAAGTCGGGAAGCTCTACTCCAATGGTTCTCAACCCTCCTAATGCTGCGACCCTTCAATACAGTTTCTCTTGCCGTGACCTCCAACTGCAAAGTTCTTTCATTGCTACTGTAATTTTGCTACTGCTATGAATCATAATGTAAATGTCTAATACGCAGGATGTCTGATATGTGACACCCTCCCTGAGGTTGCGACCCACAGGTTGAGAACCCACTGCTCTATTTCCTACTTAAACTCCTTGACCAGGAAGCGATGAATCACATTCACTCGTGAACACCGCACACAGAAGGAAGCACAGTTCTTAAATGGGACGTTCCTACCCCACAGGAAGCTCTTCCTAGACACACAAAGGGAGCATAGATTTTTAACGTCAAGCCGACCGATACACAAGACAATTCCTCTCCCTGTCCCCTCGACCCCCTTTTCCATCCACAACTCAAGCTTGTCACTGGAACTGGGTTAGGCCAGCCACAATCAAAGTCATACTCCTCGTACTGTCCCCAGAGCATGCTGTAAATGGAACAAATGAAGGGGTGCAGAGTCTGGAGGGGACGAGTAAACCCAGCTCTATCTTACACTCTTTCTCATGAATAGATTTTTTTAAAATCATCTATATCTGGGCTGGAGAGATGCCTCAATCAGCAAAGTACTTGCCTTGCAAACATGAGGCTCTGAATTCAGTCCTGGAACCAATACTAAGAAGCCAGGCACATGCTTATAATGCCAGCACTGGAAAGGAGTGAGATCAAGCATGCCCTTGGGGCTTGCTAGCTAGCCAGCCTAGCCTAGTGCTCCTGTCCCAAAAAACAAGATCAATGGCACATGAATAATGACACCCAAGACTGTCCCTTAGCCTCCACATGCATATATATATGCAAATGTATCCCCCCATATGCACACACACACATACAGAGAGAAGCAGAAGAAGTTGGCCACTGTACCCATTCCTTGCCCTTCTTCTCAAGAGCCATGTGATACAACAGTATTATAGTACTTGGGCCAGATGGAGGAGCCATCCCTTATTAGACATATTACCTTGATGCTCTCCAGCCCTGGGATTTAAGTACCTATTTCATGTGAGCCCTGTGTAAACCCTGTTGTATCTAGTCACTGTCAACATGGACAAGTGACTTCTGTGCCCACTTGTGCATTAGAGTCACCTGATGAGCTTAAAGGACACTGTGGAGTATTTATTTAGCAATATAACATTTAGCTTAAAGCTCTAAAGCACATAAGAAAAGAAGTAGGCTAACTTCCGTCCAGAATTCACATTGGGCCGTTAAAAGGAGAAAAGTTAAAGAAAGCTCACCTATGGCTATAGTTAATAACAACATATTTCACTCTTGAAAATTGGTATGAGAGTAGATTTTAAGGTTCTCACCTCAAAAGAAAGTATGTGAGGTACTGTGTATGTTACCCATCCCAGGATACACACAGACATCCAAATAGCATGTTGAGAAGTCTGTCATGGTGGCACATGCCTTTAATCCTAGTGCTTGGGAGGCACACGCAGGTAGGTCTTTGTGAATCTGAGGCCAGCCTGGTCTACAAAGCTCCAGGATAGCCAGAGCTACATACAAAAACCCTGTCAAAAAAAAAAAAAAACACAAAAAAATAAACAAAAAAAATAAAAACAAAAAAAAAAAAAAAAAAAAAAAAAAAAAAAAAACAGTTGAACAAGATAAGTATATGTGATTTTTTTTTTTTTTTTTGGTTTTTCGAGACAGGGTTTCTCTGTGTAGCCCTGGCTGTCCTGGAACTCACTCTGTAGACCAGGCTGGCCTTGAACTCAGAAATCCGCCTGCCTCTGCCTCCCAAGTGCTGGAACTAAAGGCGTGCGCCACCACTGCCCGGCCCTATGTGATATTTCTTAACTAAAGTAAATGAAGTGTTTTAAAACTTTTAAGAAACAAGACACATATATTTGTAATGTCCTTTATAAAAATATGAAGAGCAATCCAAAAGAAAATATATTAAAGGCCCAAATAGCCTGGCCATTGGGGCATTTGTGGTGGCTTTTGTACTCAGACTGCATATTCTGAATCAGCTTAGACACCAAGGGATGTGTTACTGTCAGAGCACAGCTGGACTTCTCAAATACAGGGATGGCAAAGCATATGTGCACACGGACATGGACACGGACACGGACACAGACACAGACACAGATACCAACATAGCAACACAAACCAGTGTGCTGTGGTGATAAACTCCTTGCTGGTCTACAAGTTCTCCCAGTTATACTGAGGCAGCCCCAGGCCTACAGGCTCTTCCGATTTCTCCCAGGCTTCCGACTTCCTCAACCCTGGATCTGTCTGATGGAGTGACTTAGAAACCGGCATCAGCTTCCCCAGCAGGAGAATGAGAGACCAGTGTGGACTCTGTCACCTGCATGTCCCACCCAAGGTCCCCATTCTCGTCCCTCTCTAGCTCCTAGTTTCTTTCCTTCCCAAATACTTGTTCTGTTGGCTTCAGGCCCAAACATGGAAGCAACAGCCTCCTATAGACTGCATGATCGGCCCCCACATTGTAGAGAACCAGACCCTCCAATAAAACCTTTACTTGACATTATTTTGAGTGTTTTGCGTCTGCTCTGGGTCTGCTCTTTGTGGCTACAAGGACTTTGGTCCAGGGTCCTTACCTAATTCACTCCAGCCACCCCACAGGAAGGCCTTCTACAAAAATCAGGGATGGATGGTGCCAGAGCTGGAGTTTGATTCTAGGCCCTCTCAAACTCCAACGCACTCTTGCCTACTGTGGTATTTTAAAAAGAAAACTGGGTCTTCTGAGACAGTTCACTCAAAACCAGGTTAACACCTGTGTCTGTGCCAGGCTCCTGTCCCCGATGCCCTCCCTCTGTTCCTCAACAGCTTCAGGAAAAGGCCTTTCTCCCGACAGTGCCTATGGTCTACAGAGGAAGGGTGGTGTCTCTTTAATTTTGCTCCTCCAGATCTTGCTAATGCAGCTGTTCTCAACCTGTGGGCCGTGACCTCTTTGTGGGTCATGTATCAGATATCCTACATATCAGAGACATTCAATTAAGATTCATAACAGTAACAAAATTATAGTTATGAAGTAGCAACAAAATAACTTTATGGTTGGGGGTCACCACAGCATGAGGAGCTGTGTGAAAGGGCTGCAGCATTCGGAAAGTTGAGGACCACTGGGCTAAAGGATCTCAATGGCTTTTCATCTTTGAATCAATAAAGGAAGGGCAAAGTTTTCTTGGAACTTTATTTTGGTCCTTAATCAAAACCCTAGAGAAAACCCCACCATAGCCAGGCTGCTTCTGTGTGAAGATCCACAAGGAGTGTGTCTTCTGTTGCTGGATGATAGAGGACAGACTCCTGCTGCAAGGGGCAGAGAGAGGCAACAAGCAGAGAGAAAGAGTCAGAAAAGAAAACTGATCGGATTAAAGAAAGCAGCAGAGAGGAGGAAGAGAGAAAATGGAAACAGTAAAAGAAAACTCACCCAAAGGTACAAGACAGAGAGAGAATGAGCAAGACACAAAAGAAGACAAGTGTTGGACAGAAAAGAAGAAAGAGAAGAGCCCACATTCTATGGGGATATCCAAAGTGGGGATCAAAACAGCCGGTGGGAAAGAAGGAGCCTTGGGTGCTGGTCCTGGCTTGCTGGCCGGTAGCCACATTTGACACACCACTTAAAGACGGACGTCTGCCTCTGAGTCAGCTCCTTTCTTCAGGCCCTGCCTGCCCCACCCCTTGAGCTACTGTTCTGGGATAATTATAGAAAGCCTGCCGGACTGGGGATTTATGAGCCTGGGGAAAGCCTGACTCTGGGGGGAGGGGAGGGGAAGATGTGAGGAGAGGCTGGTCACAGCAACCCATTGGGCATGTCCTATTACCTGTCCAAGCTGATGGCCAGGCCACAGTGCCAACTTTTCCATCGTTCAGTCAAGTCTTCTACCCTCCCACTAGCCACCTTCCGCCTACCTCTCTGCTTCTCTGCATCGCCTCAGCTCTTGCCAACTGCTCTCTACACCTGCCAATACTTTATCCTGTCTGCTGCCTCCTCCATTGTCCCGCCTGTCAGCCTTTGTTTGCTACCTCTGCTTGTCCATCAAAGCATCTATCCATCAAATGTCCATGATTTCACCCATGTCTCATCTGTCTACCAGCCCCTATCCCCTGCTGCCAACTCCACTTCTATTCACCCAACTCTCCCATGGGCCAGATTTTTCCCTACCCTCATAACCAAGTCCTTCAGCTTCCTCAGAACCTACAGCCAACCCCCCTCATCCATTAACTGGTGCCTGTATTTCACAACCTCTTCTCCATCTGGCATCCTCTCTATCCACAGACGATGCTTAACATATATCTCCCAATGTCTCCATCTATCCACCAACTTCTTCAGGCTTTTTTATCAATCTCTTCCTTTTCTCCAACTCCTCACCTGCCAGCCCTTCCATCTTTCTCCAAACTTGCCACCCATTCGCCAAAATTTCCAACTTCTCTGTGCATTCTCTACCTCTCCCATTAACCAGGAAAACCCACATAGCAACCCTTCTACCTAATGGTCGCTGCTCTCCCAAATCTATGCAAGCATACAACCATGCATCCGTGTCTAATCTACGACACACATCCACTACCTCATCTATCCATCCTCTAAAGAACCTCTCCTTGTACTGTCAACAACCTATACCTCTAAATGCACCCATTGAATTCAACACTGTCCTCAACCAGCCCCCAAGGGAAGTCCACACACAGGAAAAATTGTGTGTAGATCTGAGATATAAGCTCAATTCAGAACACACTAGAAATGGAAATCAATCCAGTATTCCCTGACCTGGTCACAGCTTTGGGAGGGTCCATGTAGCCACAAAGGAAGCTGGACAGAGTAGAAAGGGAAGTGGGGGAAAGGTCCTCTCACCTCTGCTAAGGACGCTGGTAAAGTTAATTACAGCCAGCTCTGTACCCACCCAGCTAACTGGACAGCACAGAGGAAGCCTCACCCCGCTGATTCTGCCCTGGCCTGTCCTACCTGCCTTAATAGGCACATCGAGGACACAGTTCCCTCCTCTACTTGTTCCCTAAGGTTCCAAGCCAACTCTAAAGACCCTCCAGAGGCAAAACGCCATGTTGGATTCAAAGACTGAGCAGATTTAGCAGCCCTAAGCACTGCATGAGTCTGTCAGCCCTGTATGCTACCATTCAGTCTCTGAAAGAACAACAAACCTGTTGACTACTTGAGGGCTGGGTCAAAGCAAGGAGTGGCATCAAATCTGGATGTGTGTTTGTCCCGCCTCGCTGTCACCTCACCTCTCTGAGCCACAGCATCCTCATTGATAAAATAAGCGTCAAAAAGTTCCGGTCTACTGCATGGAATTGTGGAAACAATGTAGGCCCACAAGTGTAGGGCCTAGCCCATGGTAGACCCTATCAAATATGCATGAAGCCTTAAAGCCTTCTCTTTTCTGAATAGAAGGAACACAGGGCATTTTTCCATCCCAGCCCAAGCCAGTCTGCAAACTCCCTACAACTTCCAACACACACATGCATACCTCTGCTTAAAAGAACATTTCCACTTTAAAAAAAAAAAGTGTTTTTAAGGAACTTTAAATACCTGCAAATTTTAACAGAGTGAATCTTGACAAGTTCCAAAATCAAATTTCTCCTACAAATCTCAGCCCTTTCTTGTGGCCTGTGCCGGCACCCAGCCAGAAAATGAGCTGACAAACAATTGTACCAGTTTCTATGACTTAGGTTTCTAGAGTGGCATTCAGCAAGTGATCCTTCTAATTGCTTCTGATATCTAGAAAAGCTAATTAAGGTAATAATACTTGGCACTTGTATAATAATAATAAAAATAATGACCCTTTATATGTAAGGAACGCCTTTCATCCAAGGATCACAAAGCCTTTACAAACGTTAATTAATCCCTCGCAACTCAGCTGGGAGGTGGGTGTAATTAGTCCCACTTTATGGCTGGATGAACTGAGGCACGGAAGGAGCAAAGGATGAGCCGGAGAACACACACTGCATCCCCTGCTGGGACCTGGCTGGTTTGGAAAGTTCCAGAAGCTGCTCACAAGCTCCCCTGTGGCCTGCTTCTCAGCTGTCCCAGACCCACTCTAACCCCCTCAAGAGCCAGAACTTCCTGTCGAGGTAGCACAGTAAGAGGCAGAATTCCAGAACCAAGCCTGGCTGGTCACCTGGAGCTAGGCCCTGCCATTCATTAAACCTTCATTTCTCTTCTTATAAACCAAAAGATTGGGTCCTGTGGTCCTCATGCTGCTGGCATCCAGTCATCCACCTTGTCATCCTTGCTTCACAGGCACACATTTGGGGGTCTTGAAGTCACCAACCAAGAGCAAGCTCAACCAGTATCTTTAAACAAATGGATTGCTAGGTTTAATCAATGAAAAGACTTGGCAGGCAGTAAAATCTAGATTTCAGAAAAACAGGAGATCATCTTGTATCTGCCATGCAAATTTGGACTATGTTTATTATTAAATATGTTTTGTTTTGTCTTATCCAAAGTTCATATTTAACTGCCTGTCCTATATTTCCTCCAGGTACCTGGATCATCAGTTTCTACATAGAGTTTGCTCATATCCCAGTCTCAGGCCTAGCCCTGGGAGGTGGGACTACAGTCAGTGGCCTTCCCAGGATCCTAGTTTTCCTGGGTCTCTCTGGATCTTCCACTGACAGCTCCTATAGTTCTCTAGCACTCACAGGACAAAGTCCCAACTCCTTGATAACACTCCTTCCAAGCCCCACAAAAGCTGATCTCAAACATTTCCACCTTCTCGTCTTCCCACTGGCTCCAACAAGTGCACATCAAAGTTCAGCGTGGTTGGCTGTGCCCAGTACCCAGCCCACTTCCTTCCCTCAGGCTTCTACCTATGCTGGACCCTTCACCTGAAGTACAGTTTACCATCTTTAATGATTAGATGCCTAATGAGTCCAAAGGTTCAATTTCACCTCTACAAACAATCCTTCTGTCCATAAACACTGATTCTACTGGGCTGCCAGTCGTGTGTGTGTGTGTGTGTGTGTGTGTGTGTGTGTGTGTGTGTGCGCGCGCGTACTTATTCTTGGCCTCATGGCTTAGCGTACACTAGTCCCTCTGCCTGGATTCCAAGAGAATCATCATAATTAACTAACTCCTTTGTTCACTCACTAATTGTTCAGCATTTATTTTTCATGGTGCTTATCTTCCTCATGCTGGTGAAATCACCTTATAGTTCCAGGTCAACAAAGATTTGCTTCAAAGCACCAAGGGTGAATATTTGGGGTCTTAAGAGCCATAGAGTCTGTGTCACAACTACTCAGCTCTACGACTGTAGCATGAAAGAAGCCACAGAAAATGTATAAACACATGGGTGTGTTTAAGACCGTGTACCAATAAAACTTTATACAAGCACACAGTAGGCCACACTCCTTGTTTGTTATTAGAAACATATTGAACAAATAACATGCAAATGCCAAAAAAGAGATAAATAACAAACTCTTTTTTCAGAACAAAAATGAATTCAGAGTCTTGCTTGTGCTGTGCATGCTCTTTGCTAGCCACAGTCTCAGGGTTTTTTTTGTTTTGTTTTGTTTTGGTTTGGTTTGGTTTGGTTTTTGGTTTTTGGTTTTTTTTTTTTTTTTTTTTTTTTTGGTTTTTTGAGACAGGGTTTCTCTGTGTAGCCCTGGCTGTCCTGGAACTCACTCTGTAGACCAGGCTGGCCTCGAACTCAGAAATCCGCCTGCCTCTGCCTCCCAAGTGCTGGGATTGAAGGCATGTGCCATCACTGCCCAGCTCAGTTTTTTCTAAAAAAAACAAACTACATGAAAGTAGAGAGTCTGCTCCAAGTCCTCCTGCTGAGAGTTCTGTGTCTGTGGCTCATGCCTGTTCTGAAAGCCCCCGGATTTCCAACTCACATTCAAGGCAGAGCCAGTCTTCCTCATGAGAGACCTCTGCATTGCATCCCTCGTAAGCAGCCACCCCTCCTTCACAATGCCAGGACAGACTCAATGCGCTGGGCTGCAGTGGGCCCCAGCTTGCCACCAGGCCTGGGAGCCCTCTCAGCACAGGGGAAGCCAAACCTCTCACCTGGAGGTGGTCCCACTGTCACTCCTTGCAGGTGCCCACTTTTGATTAAAGACCTGTGCTGAGCTGGGAATCACAGCTAACAGGATGTGTGGTGATTATGTATCTGAGTGTGGGGTGGCATATTTGATAGCAAGGAAGAAACACAAAACCCTCTCTGAAGACTCCAAGGCCGTGTGAAGGGCCAGGTGTTTCCAGTGTCATAGCTTCTTATCCTCTCCTTCAGTGGCTTCATCCTGCTGGATTCTAAGATAGATTTAATTTTTTTTGGACATGCAACACACACACAAATTGCTCTCCCTATGATTTCACACACATGTGTTCCATACTCCTCCTTAAAAATTTATTATAAGAATTCAATACACAGGCTCACATAAAACCCACTCACATGCATATTTATAAAAACAAGCACACATGGCTGTACACACAAACATCCATGCTTCATATATGTGCCAAGAGCATCTTTACCGAGGCAGATAAACTTGAGCATGCACACATCCATCTAGCAAATTCACAAACCCTGAATTCTTGCCTTCTCACATTTAACATAGTCACACACGTGTATACATACAAACACATATATACATACAAACACAGTCACACAGACACATATATGAGTGCATGCATAGTTTACACACATATACCACAAAATCCAGCCTCACCACACGGCTCTTACAAGGAAGTAGCCATGCAAATCATCTTTCTGTCATTTTTTGACCACGAGCTCTGTCTGGTTCCTGCTGCCAGTCTCAGCTCTGGGAGGGTCACAGGAAGTTCCCATGTCCCTGACTGCCAAATTCCAGTCACCTCTGACCCCAGAGGGACAGAAGCTCTTCCAGCTTCCTGCAGGCCAGCCAAGTCTTATGTGCCCAGCATGCCTTGCCTGCATGTGGCATGAGCAGATAACGAGAGGCCCAATGTCCAGCCCTGGCTAAGCCAGACTGCTCCAGGCAAGGAGACTTCCATACCCTCCCCTGGGGCTGTGCTGGCATGCTGGGGGCCTCCAGAGGAGGACCTTGGTCTCAGCCAAGGTCGAATGTCCTCTTATCTGAAGGCCACTGACAACTTCCCTGCTCTGCTTCCCTCTGCTTCCAACACTTCTAGGAGGCAGCAGCCACCACCCACTGCTGGCCAAATTAACTCTTGCTTAGCCATCTGCCTTCCTGGCAGAGACATGACAATGATAGACACTAAGAAGTTCGTCAACCTGCTATAAATAGGCTTTCTACTGAGGTTATACAAGGGAGAGAACGGAGATGGGGCTTTCCTACAGGTTATTGATTGTAATTCCAGTCCCCACTATTTGGGGTAGTGGTTGTATCCTGTCCCCATAAAGGGCTTCTTGATAGATCAACCTTTCCCAGAAGCCTCAGTAAATTCCCTCTGGCCTGGCTCCACCACACACCAATAGATATACACAAACACACCATGTAAACAACTGCTAGCTGCAAGCAGGCCCGTGAGCCACCCATACAAGTGCAACCACATGCAGAACGTGTTCACATGAGACAAGAGCAGTGAGAAAGTGTACCCTCCCTTTCCCACAGAGCAATTCTCTTATCTACCAACTCAAGTATTCTGTCTCCCAAAGCAGGGACTATGGAGACCTTGTTACCTGTGAGAAGACGAAGCGAATCACATACGGTTGGTAAGTGGCTAGAATTGGAGCTGGACTGTCAGCTCCAGGGACAATGCTCTTAATCACACAGTACTGTGGTCCCAGCTTCAGCTGCCACCATTCCACGATTCGCCACTGAACTGATTCCAGCCATACTGGGTCCCCAGAAACTCCTAAACACATGATCCCTCTCTTGATCTCTTCATATGTTCTCTCTCTCTCTCTCTCTCTCTCTCTCTCTCTCTCTCTCTCTCTCTCCTTAAACCTGTGTTCAGCACAGACTAGAGAGCCTGAGCCTTGTAAAGCTCTTTGTATGAATTCTCTCATCCCACCCTCAGGAAGATTCTGTTATCAACCTCACTGAATAAATGCATGAACTGAGGCACAGAGTGACTGAGATCATTCACCTTAGGCCAAGCTATCTCAACTCAGAAACCTCAGCTCTTCCTTCACTTTAGGCCATACTGTTTGTCATCTGTGACTAGGAGGATCCTTGGGGAAGGAGAATCTGAAGATAAAGGTAGAGATAATGAAAGAGGCAGGGGTGGAGGCAGAGGAAGGAGAAAGGGAAGGGCGGAAAACTTTAAAACCACAAGGCTACTGGAGGTTATGCATCTGACTATGGGTGGGTGGGATCAATAGAGTGACCCTGCCAATTTTGTAACCCACGTTGTAAAGAATATTTTGGAAACGTGCAAAGTGAAAAGCTCTGTGCTGTGAACACACACGGAATGTCAATCCAGTAGCATTCCGTGATCCTTGCTTTGTCTCCCAGCTGTTCACTTGGCTAACATGAAGATGCTCTGCAGTGTGGCCACAGCTGAGGACAGGCCAAGCTCCCTCGGAAGCGAAAGGGGTGTGGAGACCAGGGTCAGTGAAGCCTCAGGACTTGGAAGAGAGCCAAGGGTACTAATGGTCAGCCAGCCAGTCCCTTGCTTACCCGTCATCCCCACTGGAGAAGTGAGGCCTCCCTGGCCCTTCCTTCAGCTCCCATGGAGGCCACCAGGAGCCCTTGGGGCTCAGGGCCAAGCTGGGGGTGGGGTGTTCCCCTAATTGGCCTGCTTGTCGTTCACCCAGCAGAGGAAACTGCCACTGGCTTCAGCCTCCAAAGACAGGAAACGCCATGGAGGGCTACTTGGGCAGTAATTACTACTTTGAGAAAGGGGGAAAAAAAGCTGAGGGAGAAACATTTCCACCTCAGATAATCTGCTCGCTGTGGGGGATGGGAGGGTGTTCCATGGAAGACATTTTGAAAAGCCTTCAATCAATCTGACAAGCAATTGTCTGCTTAGCTGCTGGTACAAATCTCCCAAAAGGAGAGGTACCCCTCCCAGGAAAACAGAAACCTTAGACCAACACTCAGTCACTGTACCCAATCTCCTAACAGCCTGGAAGAATAAACCATGAAAGTTATAACCAGCTTGGGAACCTCAGATCCAGGGGTAGTCATAGCTAGAAGGAAGGGGCTGTCTGTCTCTGCCCTTGTACATTACACACTCACGGTGTACACATTCAAATATGCACACTCTCTCCCGTGTGGCCACATGCCTGGTCCCATGTGTTGTAGAATAAGAACATTTCAAATATTTTGGCCTTCCCCACAAGCAACCATAGACATTCTTATCTGTCATTAATTCAGTCAACAAAAAAAATTTTCTTTTGAGAAAGACAATTCATTAGGACACTGGTGACAAAGACATCCACGGATTTCAGAATATGACTGAGAAGAAAGGCTTAATGTCTCCAAACCTCATTTGGAAAGAAACAGAGAGAACTGGAGAGAGCCTGTCTCAGAACAGTAGAGAGCCCAGTTCATATCCAGAGCAACCAAGCAGCCTGGAGTCACGGTGCTTTCCTTCTCTGCCTGCTCCAGCCCAGCGCTTGCCCTCTGACCACCTTTCCCAGGCCCTGAGTGTAACTCGTGCTCAGAGGCTGTGGGAATTCTTCACAGAGAATGGGCAGGGACTTGGTCAGGGCTCTATACAAAAGGAGACTCACTCCTGCCCTGACAGGTTCTACACAGAGCTAAGTGAGGGTTCAGCAGCACAGAATAAAGACTGGCTAGCTAGCTGGTCCCTGGCCCTTAGCCCTAGGCACTTCACCTGTGACTGTTACACACACACACACACACACACACACACACACACACGTACACAGCCTTTTACAATTACACACCATCATGACCTATTCACAGGCTGGCACACTCATGGGCTGAATCCATCAACTGACCCTCCTGCACCCCATATTGACTAACATGGGTACTAGAGAGTACCACCACATTCACCACACAGACACCAAGCTCCTCTTTGCACATTCATATAGTGCCATGCACACACTTGTGCATAGTAACGCCTGGATGCTGGCTGTCCTACACATGTGCTCACATGATTTTTTCATACCATACCACACAGTCTCATGACAGAGACAGCACATGCTCTCTCTCTCTCTCTCTCTCTCTCTCTCTCTCTCTCTCTCTCTCTTTCTCTCTCTCTCTCTCTCTCTCTCACACACACACACACACACACACACACATTTGCATATGGCATTATTAAAGACACTTCACACTCCATGTGCTTCCACTCCTTACACTCAGTCCACACACAGCCAGACAGCCCTAGTTATCACACACACACACACACACACACACACACACACACGCAAATGTCAGTCACAGAAACTTGGCACCCCCACTGCTATGTGGGTGCACATAGCAGATGTGTCACCCACACTCATTTATACTTTCCTTTGTAGAGTCAGCACACAAACACCACAAATACACCATACATGTCAAACATACATACTACAGATACTGCACATACCAGACACTACATACATACTATACACCATACACACTGCATACATCACACATGTCAAACACACATATCATATACTACACATACCATGCACCATGAAATACATATTACATTCATATTAGAAGCCATATACATGCAACATACACATCACATATGCCTTATACATGCCACATGCACCATACATGCCATATACACTACATATACCATACATATCAGACATATACCATACACTTACCACATATCATAAACACCGCCACTACAAGCACATGTCACATACACTACATATAACACAAATACTACACATGCTGCATACATATAATATACATACTATACATACCATGTACATACCACAAATATAATACATATCACTACACAAACATACATATACCATATACATTACACACCACACACTCTACCAGTATAGATGCATTCACTATATAGACCACATACAACATCCATACCACATACACTACATATTCCAGACATACCAAACTCATTGTGTACACAGAACACACCACCATTATAGACACATATATTACACATAATATATATACATATATCATACATGCCATTCATATATACAATATACCATATATATCATGTACAGACCACATACACCACCATTCTATACCCATATACCACAGATACCTCAAACATACCACACATATATACCACATACATCAACACATATATATACGCACTACCACTACAGAAATACATGCCACACACACTCTTGCAGGGAAGGAAAGATACAGGAAGAAAGAAACCATAGGCCCAGTGAAGACCCAGAAAGGGAAGTAAATGTCCACAGGGGTGCTGTGCCCCAGATTGGTGGGGAATTGAGCAAGTGACACAGAAAGCATCCAACAAGTCAGTTCCTAAGCATCTAACAGGGAGGACTAAGGGAAAAGTGAGCTGATAACTATGGAAAAGGCTCCTGGACCAGAGGCTGAGGAGGCCAGTGATGGAAGGTCAAAAGGATGCAGGACAGCTGGGATATCAAAGAATCAGGGACAGAACAGATGGCGGATCTAGTGGTATCTTCACCCTCCCCTGAGGGAGTCCAGCAGTGTGCTGGTCCTGAGCAACACCACATGCATGCCCCTCTCCACTGTCCTGTGAGGCACCAGAACACTCTGTAAGTGAAGAAGCAGAAGTCCAGCCAGGTGAAGTGGTATCAAGCCAGATGTTGCTAACACTAACTCCATGCCACTAACCATTAGGGATGTCAACAGCCTGAATGAACTGCTCATTAGAAGGCCAATCCAAGTGAACTCCGCTCCTGGCTGTGATTGAATCTCTGAACCCATTGGAGGTGGCACTGTAAGCAAAGCCAAATGGCATGCTGGAAAACTGGGTGGTCTATGTGTCAAAAATAAGTGCCCCCACCGTTTACATTTGGGCCTTGGTTTTAGATCAATGGCTACATTCCAGTGCAATCAGATGGTCTCACACAGTGAGCTCGGAGCAGAAGGACCAATCGCAGATCACAGTTCTTGATGTTAGGGGCACAAACACTGCAGTCCTGAGCTGGGAGAGCTCACTCCTCCTAAAAGGCTGTTCCCTAGACAGATAACAACCTCACCCAGCTACACGCTAGGCACCCTGCCGCACCTACATATCCAGGACAGCTGCTCTTCACTCACAGGGACACACGAAGGATGTGTTATCTCTCATGGCCATCAGCGGGGACACCGGAGGAACTTGCACACTGATCCTGCTCTCTGGCACAGGAGGGAGGAGGCTGTTTGCCTTCCCAGGACATTTCATTTTGCCTGTGTTTGGCAAGACATATCTGATACACTGGCAGGCAGGCACATTGCTCACTGTGTTCCCCACGATGACACACCTTGTGTTTTATGACCAGAACAAGTTGGGTACAAGATCAGCCCCAAGTTAAACCCCACCCCTCTCTCCATCCCCCCCAGTGTGCTGCAGAAACACCCCACTTGCAACAGAGCTGGGGCAGACACCAGCCGTCTGTCCATCCAGCCATTTCTTTCATCAACATTCATAGACGCCTACCTGCACCCAACCCTGTGCAGGTAGGCGTCTATGAATGTCGGCCCTGGAGATGCCAGGACACATAAGACACTGTTCCTTCTCCTTAGAACTCAAGGTCCAAAGGGCAAAACAGGAGATGTGATACCCTGAGGAGGGGCAGTGTGGCCAGGCAGGAACTTTGGCAGTACACAGAACTGGGGTCAGATTCCAGCTCTGTTCCTTCCTCACAATTTAACCTTGGCATGTCACTTGTCCTCAGCAAACCTCAAACTTGTCCTGGTGTGACGAGGGTGATGGGGGTACCAGTTTCCTTGTGTTGCTAGAAAGATAGCACACAGCACTGTTTGTTAAACAGTGTCCACCAGGGCTGGTACCCCAAGGCTTCCAATGAGCGCCAGCCAGTGTCATTATTCAAATGTGTATGATGACATTCTGCCTATCGGGCCTTGACAGGAAAGTTGTGCCAAGCAGGAGAGCCCATATTGGGAGCCCTCTATGGATGTCAGAAGCAATATTTCATCACTCACTCACTCAGCAAATGTTCCTTGAGAGTCCTCAAAGTGCCGAGGCCAGCGTGAGGAATAAGGTTATCCCACAAGAGGGTGCGGTAAGGGAGACGCAGATGTGGCCATAGAGTTGGGTATCTTGGGAAGGGAGTTACCCCGAGAACAGACCAAGCACCAACCAAGTGCTGTAAGAAGAGTAAAAAAGGTGGCACGAAGGATGGCAAAGGAGGGAATGCTTTGCCAGCAGGAGAGGTCAAAGAAGGCTTCCAGGAGGAGGAGGGGCTAGGGTAGTACTTCAGGCATTGAGGAAGTACTGTGGCTTCACCATTTTAAGTCTGAGCTGAGCAAGGGGCTTATTCTCTAATGAGAGATGCCTTCCATGTCACAAAAAGAGAGGTCACAAGCAGATTTTTCCTTGTTGCTTACCCAGAATACAGATACAAGCATTCCAGGAGCTGTGGGGTCAGAAATTAGAGCAGCCTAGAAGCAGCTCGCCTCAAGGTCAGCCTGAGAGGTAAGAGGTAGAAAGGCCATCTAAGAGGCCTTCTGAGCATAAGCAGGGAGCCACACAGGGCAGACTAAAGGCACAAGGATCCCAGCCTGGAGAGGCCAGTGAGGTCAAAGCAAAAGAGGACAGAACATGCCCAGGCTCCTGGCTAACCTTTAGCCCACAAGGACAGCTTCCACCGATCTCAGCAGTCAGAGCCAAGCTGGGAACCTGGGTCTGCCTGTTCCCAATACTTGGACACTGTGTCAGAGCTACTAGAGGTGTTCTGAGCCTCAGTTAGGATTGAGAAGCTACTCACTACACATCCCCACCTCAGATGCCTTTGGTGTTCTGACCTAAGCCATGCCAAGCCCCTTCCTTGAGGTGTTCCAGAGTCAGTGCTACGGCAGCTATAGGCATCACACTCCCCACCCACACCCCAATACAAACACCCAAACACCCTGCCCCAGCCCCTGCCTTATCCTTTGGCTTATCTGTCCCATATTTACAGCTGTCACCCGGACCTACTGTTAAGTTGTGGGGAAGCCCTTGGCTGACATCCACCCCAGGAAGCCACATTAGCTACTCCATTCACCAGGGTCAGTCTGGGCTCCCACTGTGTACTGTAAAATCATTTGTTTACGTCGGCTTTGGAGGCAGCCCTGCTTTAGGAAGACAGTTATTACTGTCTGGCTGGGCAGACAGTGCACGTGTCTTTTGCAGACACTCAGCCATGGCACTTTTTTGTAACAAAAGACTTGCCATATTCAATACCACCAAAAAAAAAAAAAAATACCTAATACTATTCTAATTGGAGTGTGAACTCAACGGGACACATGCGATACAGATACATATGTACGCATATGTGTATATATCTGAATTAACAAATAAAGGAAAAACAAGTTAAAAAGTAAAATTAAAAAGAAATGGCAACATAATGTAGCAAGCTAAGCAACAAGCAGTAATACCCAATGCTGGCAAGGTTGCAGTGGAAATTTCTAGACAGATAAGCTTTGCTAGAAGCAAAGTAAACAAGTGCCTTTAAGGAGAGTAAATTGGAAAAGATGTATCATGGACCACAGAAAGTGTTCCTTCCCGAGACCCACCAAGTCTGCTTCTGTGAATTTATCTGAAGCAAATGAGACCAAAAAAGGGGGCATATTCTGTGTTCCCAAAGAGGTGTCCATCAGAATCTTAAAGTGGAGAAAAAATGAAAGTAAAACTCAGCATTGGTTTGATGATGTCACAGGAAACCATTAACATAGTAATGGTTCATCTGGAACGGGAAGCAGAGCACTGTGGAGTTTATGGTCGAGACCAGCATGTATGAACTGGGTCCTCACTGCACGGCTAGGCTGGCAGCCTCATGAGGCAGGGTTGATCCCCCACTCCTGTTTTCCAAATATTCAGTTGGGTTCTATGTTGGTTTTATAGTTTCTTTTAATTAGAGCTAACAAATGATTGTGCTTCGCCAAAGAACTACAAACAGAGCTTAATTAGCCAGAGCGGCTTTCACAAGACCCTCCGTCTGTCTGGGTCTCGTTTCCGTCTTCTTTAAGATCATCTATCCCATAAATGGAGTGTGGGAAGTAGCCCTGGGAAGGCTTTGTATGTCTTTGTACATCTTTAAAACAAGGGTAAGGAAGAATAGCTTAGTCAAAATACTGACTTCATGGCTGTTACGTATTAACATCTATCTATTAAGTCTGGTGCTCCCAACTAACCTGCAAAGTGGGTGTTGTCAGCCCATTGCAGAGATGGGAAAGCTGAGGCTTCCTGAGCAATAGAAACTTGTCCAGGAGAGATACAGATGGTGGGAAGAGGAGGATATAAATTCAGATCTCTCCAGTTCTAGTCTCTGTTGTTCATGAAGTTTTCAAGGTATGTGGATTGTCTTTCTCAAATGGGTTTATGTGAAGATGGTAGAGGACATGGCTGGAAGGAAACCTCAGGCAGCCTGTTCAAAATACCTAGGAGGCACTTCTGTCTTGGAAGAACAGCAGCCTCAGAGCTTGCTTCACCCTGCAGAACCCACTGAGATCAAGAACTCCAAAAGAAAGGATCCACTGTCCCAAGAACCTACATCAACAACCACAAAAACAAACCATGAAAAAGAAAAATAGAATCAGGGTGTTAATTGACTGGCTTATGGTGATGCTGTGCTCCATCCCTGGATGCCTGTAAATGGACCTGCTCTGGGCCACTTCATGGGGGCCTTGGGTGTCTATGTGTCCCATTCCCTCATGTACAGTCAGGCCAGCATGCTGGCTCCTGTTTACAGCACACACACACAGACACACACACACACACACACACACACACACACACACACACACACACGTCTTCATACTCTTGGCCCTGGGCCTCTGTAAGCCTGTAATTACCCACAGTGCCCAACTTTATGGGTTCCCAAGAGGGAAGACCAGTAACAAGAAGCTCCTTGAAGGAGAATCAACCCAGCACATGTTCTTCCGTCCTCTCCAGAAGGAGCTTCTAGAGCATGCCCAGCTGAACCCAGCAAACACCATCGTGGCTTCTAAATCTTTCACAAACTTCCATGTCCTCAATTCTTCCGTGTCTGCCCAAGGCGCTAAGATGGGGAACAAATCATCCTCTGTATCTCCTATGGTCAGCCTCAGCTTCACAATTTCATCCACCCCACCAACTTGAATGCACTGAGTTCTCACGTACCTCCAGACTAACCTCCCCTGAACATCCACCCCTCCTCTCTCCATCCTCGTCTCCCCTCCCACTGGCTGACTCCCACCCACTCTGAGAGCTTACTTTTAGATTCTTTTGAGGATCTATTTTACTCCCCATCTCTGACTCACAGACCTTGTATGGTTTAGTATCATTTTTGACTTGACACAAGGTAGGGTCATTTGGGAAGAAGAAATCTGAATTAAGAAAATGCCTCTATAGGATTGACAACAAGTCTGTAGAGCATTTTCTTGATTGACATTTGGTGTGGGAGGACCAGCCCATTGTAGGCAGTGCTATATCTGGGCAGGTGGTCCTGGGATATATAAGAAAACAAACTGAGGGCACCAGGAGGACCAAGCCAGGAGGCAGCACTTCCCCATTGCCTCTGCATCAGCTTCAGGTCCCTGGCCCGTCCTGACTCCTTCAGTGATGGACTGTAATGTGGCACTATAAGCTAAAATAAGCCCCTTCCTCCCCAAGTTGCTTTTGATCATGTTGTTTTATCACAGCAATAAAAACCCTTTACACACACACACACACACACACACACACACACACACACACGCCAGTTTACCTTCAGTCTCTGAGTCCCTCCCCAATCTCCCTGGCAGATTGTACAGAGAAGGACCAAGTTCAGTTTACCAGCAAAGTTCCCACTATGGGCAGCCAGAAGTCTGCTCTGCTGGGATTTGAGGCAGAGCATGCACCTGAGTCCCCTGGGTATAAATCCACCAGGCTGTCACTCACTAGCTGGGAGCCATTCCTGGTGGCTATCAATCTTTAGCCTGTCATCAGCACTGACAGTGTAGACTTAGGCAGTTTGAAATGAGAGAATATATGAGGTCCAGGGAAGACAAAGAAGTCACCCACATTCCCTATGTCTATCACAGCCCAGCACACGGCACTACCGTGGCCTCTCCCTGCATCTGTCCTGCCTTGTTTATAGCTATCTTCCCAGGGCCTCACCTAATTCTTGCCACAGAGGAACATGTGGCTAACCAAATTGATGTCCTGCTTGAGGCACTTCCCCCAGCCAGCAGCAGTCTGGGAATCCTACCCTTTTACTTCCAGCTAGGAAAAGATGGAAGAGGCAGATAGCAGGGGACACTTTTACTGTCATCGACGTTAGTCAGACATTCCAGGGGACATTTTTCCCTGGAAGAGCCATAGATAATGAGAGTTAAATCACAGCCAGAGATCTGGATTCAAATCTCAGCTCTGTCCACTATGGTATAGCCTTGGGCCAGTGGCTCAACTTCTCCTTGCTACAGTTTATTCAACTGTGATAATACCATAAGATACACATGTTGACTGGCATTCTTACAAATTTCAAATGGAAACACGAATAAAAGAAGCATGATCATTAGTATAATAACCCTTCTGCATGCAGAAAAAGCAGCTGAACTAAGAGAATAATTTTGACTGAACAGCCAAGAAAGTCATAGCCCTAAAGCTTGAGAGTTACCTGGTATGAGCACCTTAATACGAGACGTCGTGCTAAAGGGTGCAGCTTCTGCAGCCCTGCCTGCAAGAGCACTCCTAACCCACTGTGGTCTCAACTCCACTAGATCGAGGAGGTGCTCCACAGTTAAAGGGACCTGATGGGTCTTGGACAGCTCTAACTGGCTAATGCCACCATGGAGTGCCACTCAACAAGCACAAGATGCTCTTGACCCCATTACCAGCTTTTTCTCCACCATGCTAGGGCAGTGCCCTCCCAAAGGATATGGCTTTGCGACCCTACACAAGATCAAGGTCTTTTTCCTTCCCTCTCCTGGAAGGAGTCTAATGTCTGAACTGAATGAGAACTCACACTAAGATGTTCCAGCCACACAGCACAGGATGTGCCTCCCTACCCCCTGGGGACAGTTGGGGGCTACATCAGTGTTCTGGCAGTTATCACACCAGGAGGTGCTGGTCAACTCACTTTGTTGATCTGAGTTTCAGTGTCTGTCTGTAAAGTGGAGTCAACACAAAGACCTACCTCAGAAAGACACTGGTGTGATCAAATGAGATTATACCTGAAAATGATACAGTTTTTTTTTGTTTGTTTTGTTTTGTTTTGTTTTGTTTGGTTTGGTTTGGTTTTTCGAGACAGGGTTTCTCTGTGTAGCCCTGGCTGTCCTGGAACTCACTCTGTAGACCAGGCTGTCCTCGAACTCAGAAATCCACCTGCCTCTGCCTCCCAAGTGCTGGGATTGAAGGCGTGCGCCACCACCACCCGGCAATGATACAGTTCTTAACACAGCATTGAATAAGCATTAAGTCACATTAGGAGACAGCTAAAAGCTTGCTTCTGCCTTGTTCACCTGATGATTCTTCTCAAGTTGGTAAGCTGTCAGATTTTAACTCAATCTATACAAATAAGTAAGAGCAGATCAAAGGCGTGCCCTAGACTGACATCAGGAGATCTGTGGCCCACCATGCACTGCTCCAGAAGCATATTAGTCACCCAGCTGCCTCCCTCCACCTCTCTTGTCCACTGGATACATATGCCCCAAGGACTGATCATAGGATTCTCTCTGTGTTTCTGTGTCTCGGTGTCTCTTTACTTAGCAACTGACCCAAGGACATAAATTGGATCCCTTCTGGTCATGGCTGGCATAAATCCAGGAAAACAGTTTGAGAAGCATTTATTCTGACTCTCCCCCCATGGAGGAGCCTGGATGGGTGCTATAGGAAGCCACCACAGGGCTCTCGCCAGGCTTCAAGCTTTCTCCAGTAGCTCACTAAACTCACTACAGTATCAGGCTGCAAATGTGTGAGATGCAAGTGGGTCGAGTGGCTTGCCCAAGAGCCCATGGATACAGTCCTAAAACTAGGATTTGAACCCAGGCCTGTGAAACTCGAAGCCCCTTCCCTCTTTTGCATAGCTAATCAGAATGTTCTTTACCGATGTGAAAAGCTGGATGGGAAATGAATGTGTTCATCAGGTCGTTGCATGATCGTGGCCCAGCCTGATGCCAGAGATCTACCACGTATAAATCAACCATGGCAGTTTTGACAGAGCTTCTGTGAGATTTGGCATCTGTGGTTCTTCCCCTTGCGCTGGATGCCTCGGATCACCAGAATACAGAAGAGATGCTCCATTGCCAAGCAACCTCCGTGGTACAGCATAGAGCACTTGGAGGCATAAGATGCCAATAAGAAATCTTAATTCCCTACTACCCTGAAACCACTTGAGGCCATGTGTGCTGCTTCAGATGATAATCCAGCAAGCTCAGCCTTGAGCCAACATAGTCTGGACCCCAGACACAAGGAGCAAATAAGCATCTTAAAGAGGATTCCTAGCAGCATAGTCATCTCAACTGAGGTGCTCAAATATTACAAACCAGAAAGGAGCTGTCCCCTGGTGTCCTTCACTCGTCCCTGCCCTCAGAGCCTGTGAGCAAAGTGTAATGGATGCTGCCTGACAATAGCAAGCTGTGCAAGGTTTGTTGTGCAGCGGTACCCACGTCACCAGGACACCTTCTTACGACACAGCCTCTTATTTCCCAATGCTCTGGACTTGACCATGGAAATGCACATCGAGTCCAAAGTCAGAAGCTCTCGTGGATCATTGGAAAGTTCTCATTTGGCCCAGGTCATTGGCTGCAGAGTTGGTGAAGGCATCAACCATTGGCAGCCATTCGTCCTTCCTCAATAGTTACTGTATTGCCTATACCTGTCTGTGCCTGTCCTAGTGCTAGGGACAGGGTGACAGAAACAACCGAAGTACAGATAGGCTTTGCCCTCAGCACTTGGTCCTGCAGAGCAGATGGACATCAGACAAAACATTTTAATGAAAAGTGGAAACCCATACCTCAAATTATACTCAATAAATTATACTCAGTACATGAGTAGGGTAGACCTAAGATATTCTGAGTCTGTGTGCATCTGACACAGACAATGGCAGAGGCAGAGGACTACCAGCAAAGAGAAGAGCCTGGGAGAGGTTCAGTCAAGAGACCTGAGGGGTTTTCCAGGGCCCATCAGGTGGCTAGTGCAACTAGAGAAAAGCGCCCCAGGGCAGGGGGAGGGTGGAGGACACACTGGGGAGGAGTAGAACAGTGGGTCATCCCAGCATGTGACTTCCTCGAGCACTAAGTCCCAATCTGTGACCTGTGGACTTTTCTTCCCTCCTTCCCAGGAGCTGTGACCTGTGGGTCCCCTCTCCTTCCCGGAGCTCCTGGTGGCTTGCCTGTTCTGATGTCCCCTTCTTCATTTCTGGGCCACCATCCCTTGCCCAATCACTCCTATAAAGAGATCTTTCCCTTCTCACAAAACAAAAATGTTTCCCAGCGGCCTTCATATTACTTGGATGGTCCCAAAATATTAAGTGGAAACCAAAGCACACAGTATGCTTGTATTTGATCTTTGGAAAAGAAAAACAAAAACTAATTCCAATTGTTCTACTTAATTTCAAGCCATGTCCTTCCTTCTGTGAAGTCACAAGTTTAACACAAAGCACGCTCACTGTTTTCTGAGGCTTGGCACTCCAAAGTTTTGTGAAGTTATTAATGATTTCAAACAGGCAGTTTGAATTCCAACATAGCCTTCCACCTGCCCTTCAGAGACCGCCTCACCCTGCCTCTTATTGAGTTTAAGACCTGGGCCTTACCACATCAGTTTTGTTCTGGAGTTCTGACCCTGTCTCATCTCTTCAAATGTAGACACAAAACTAGATAAAGTATGTCAGGTCTGGGCCTCAGCCACCTTGGGCCAGATACTGAGCTCTCTGCTCGAGGGCTATGCTGTGTTCTTCTAGACCTGGAAATCTGAGGGGTTCTAGAACTTCTGATTGCCCTATAGCTGGTCCACACAGAAGGTTGACAGTGGATATTTGAACAGCCCATGCAGTCAAGCCAGGCCGAATCTGATCATACCATATTTATGTATGCAGTCTGTGTGTGTGTGTGTGTGTGTGTGTGTGTGTGTGTGTGTGTGTGT
>JANHMN010000002.1:220889704-220920651 GCA_030674055.1 Rhabdomys pumilio
TGTGTGTGTGTGTGTGTGTGTGTGTGTGTGTGTGTGTGTGTGTGTGTATACCCATGCAAAAGAAAACATGAACAAACAGCCCTTCTACCACCACCCTCAGTAGCAGCTGACACTAACTGCCATCTCCTCTATGCCCAAGGGAAGAGAGCAGAAACCTCCCTCAACCCCAAACAAAGCTCATAGTTCACAGAAGAAGCTGAGAACTGGGCAAAGTCTACCAAGCACCTAGCAAGCACCAGGTGCCTCACAGTACCTCCCAACTTAATCAGTTCCCAAGGAATCTGTGGTTGGGAAGGCAGTGGGCATGCCTACGAGGACTCTGTGAGAAGCAGGTGCCACTTTGTCTTTATTCGCCATTTAATTCTAAGGGATTGGAACATAGGAGCCAGATATCCAGTAACACTCTGTTGAATATATGAATGAATGAATGAATGAATGAATGAATGAATGAATGAATGAATGGTCAAAAAATATTGTATCCCAGATCAGATGACTCCAAAGTCTAGAATGTGCCTTGTTTTGCAGATATGTAAGAAGTGGACTAAAGAGAACTGGGGAAATGGCCCAGCAGCTAAGAGCACTGGTTGTTCTTCAGTGGACCCAAGCTCAATTCCCAGAACCTACATAGAAGCTCACAATTGTCTCTAATTCCAGTTCCAGAGAATCCAGCACCCTCTTCTGGCCTCCAAGGGCACCTGTATGCACACGTACAACACACACACACACATACACACACACACACACATACTCACATGTGTGCACACAATATTTTAAGGTGGACCAAATGAACACACAGCAGCAAGGAAGCAGAGACTGCAGTCTCAGACCCTACTAAGCACAAAGATAGGGGGGAAAAAAAGGCAGACAATATTTGATGGAGGTTTTGAAGCTTAAGTAGGAGTTTGCCAGGCTGACCACTCATTTCCCAAATGTTTAACAAGCACCTACTGAATGTGAGACACCAGGGTAGGAACTCAGGATCCACCTGTGGAGAATTTCTGTCCTCCTAGAGCATGCCATCCAAGGTGACCCAGAGGAGATGGTATTCCAAGCAGCGGGAAGAATAAGGAGGTGTGTTCTGGAAGTGAAGAATATGGAGCTCATTGGATAAGATGGGGTGGAGAAGTGAGCAAGATCTAGAGGCTTCTGAGTAGTGCCAAGATTTGGTGATATCTCAAGACATGACCACTGTAGCCCCTGAACTGAATGTCTTTGACTGGTTTCTGGTTGTGCTTTCATACTTCCGTCTATCCACTCTTAAGTCGCAGCTATACCCCTGAAAGAGCTAGAGCTAAAGAGGTCTGCACTGAGTGTCAACTAAGAGAAAAGAAATGATTTTTTGCTCCATATTCATTTTTTTTCATATCTGATACTGATTTAAGTATTGAAAAACATTTATTCCCACATTTGAAGCCAACATTTTTATGTCAGGTATTCAGGCCCCTGCACAGGTGCTAATGTTGCTTATAAAATGTGTGACATGTTTTAATTTCTCTAAATCAATCAATCATCCCTGATGCCTTTGGCAGGAAGAAAGATAGAAAACAGGCTTTTATTTTATTAGGAGCACTTGTCAACATTTCAATTGGGAAGTTGCCTGGCCCAAGTTTCTACAGATTGCTGGGGAATATAAAAGTAGCCAGCTCTAGGTTGCGTCTAAACAAGGCTCCACCAGTGAGGAGAACTGAGGGTCGTAGGTTCAAGTAGAATCCACTGGGGCGTGGGACTGCAGGGAAATTGACTATAGGTATCTTGTCTTCAGGAAGCCAACAGTCCAGCCATGACAGCGGGGCTCTACTGGGTCTAGGTTCAGCTGCCTGGCCAGCTGGGAAGCAAAGTCTAAGGATCTGGTGGTAGTTAAGGATGTGAAGGCGAAGTAAGAGACCCTCGGGTCTCTGTAAGCAGGGGTGAGGTGATGAGGATACAAGCATGGGGATTAGGGACCAAGAGTTGTGAAGAAGACCTGAGAATAGGCAGAGGGCAAATGATAAGACACCTCACGTAAAGCCTGGCCCAAAGCAAGTGCTCAGCCAAGTCTAGGAAATCAGGTTTTAAACACCACGCTGACATGTTTGCTTTGTTGATCACTTGGTACACTGGATGCTTTTCATGTGTTCAGGGGTTCACAGGTGAAGGTTTTCATTCACCCATTTTGCAAACTAGAGTTCAGGGAGCTTATAGAACCAGGGCCCAAACCCAATCCCATGTGAATTCAGCACCCAAGTCCTTTGTCTTTTGAGATCTCAACTCTTGAGGGAATAGAATACAAAGACTGGATTCTGTACAGCTTTCATGGGCCTGAGGAACTCTGGTATTCGCGAGGCCCTTTCTCCATAAAAAGGTTAAACTTCTACCCAGTGCCTATTGACACAACAGCGTCTTGTTTCTTTCAGTTTCTTCTGGTTTCAAAGGCATTAAGTCATCTTCATAGGCCTATACCAGTATCCAGGGTTCCATTTCCCATGGCCTGTGCCCACCTGGGATGTCAGCCATAGTGTGTCTCTGTGTCTTAGGCAATTAGTTCCTTCACAAATAACCAAAGTCACACTTTGCCTGGTGAGTGAGGAGGATACCACAGTACCTGCCAGCACTCCACCAGCTGAGGCCCTGGCACTTCTTCTGAGACCTTTTGCTCTTTTCAGGTGGGCAGCTTCATGGGTTGGTGGAAGGAAAGCCCAGCTGCCCTGAGACTCAACCCAGACCAACTCCATGCCTACCAAGGAGCACTGGAAGGATACAGCCCTGCCCAGGACCGGCTTGCTGGGCCCTAGTGGTAGACAAAGGCTGTAGCAGCTATCTTGCCCTGGAGCTGTTGGCCTAGCAGTTTTCCTTGCTTCCTGGGAGAGTTAGGTTACCCATGGGTGACCTTTGGAACCTCTCTTTCCTCCCTACCCCTCCTCCCATCATTCCAAAGCTTAGGGCAAGAACAATGGGCACTGGGGGAGGGGGAAGGCTGCCCAGCCCAACCTCCCAGAATTGCAGCCCTAGCCTGAGAGTTCCCTTTTCCCGGAGCTTTCTGATATATTCCATGCTAGCCCTGATGTCAGCCTATGAAAGACAACATGGGTATTGTCAACCCTTACACTGCACTTTCTCAGTGCTCATAACAGCTCTGCAAATAGGGGTGTTTTTATGGCTCACAGAGCAGCCATATGTGGTCAAGAGACTTTCTTCCAGTCAGGTAGAGGCAAAGTGACTATGTCAGGATTCGAACCCAGCCTTACTTGTAGATTCATGCTTCAAGCAGGAGGCCACTTTTCATCTCAGGCCCTGACATTTTGCAGAGAAAATCTTTCAGCATCCATTTTGCCTGTTGGCTAACATCCCAAGGTATCTTGATCAGACTGTTAGGAAGCCCTACCCAGAGCCTGCGTTCATCTAAGTGCACCCTTGGGTGCCCACTGTGAAGTACCACACATTCACCCAGCCTAGTCTTCCCTGGCCAGGAACACCTTCCGGGTGAGAAGTGCTCTAGCAAATGGTTATGGAGTTTTGAATCAGACTGACCTGGGTCTCAGTCCCCCCCATTGCCCTTAGGTCTGACATATGACCTTTGACCTTTGGACAAGTCATCTGCTCACTCCTGAGCATTCACCTTTTTCAAAGAAGCAACTGGGACCACCAGGCCTGCTCTGTAGGCAGTTGGCTGAGATGAGGTGTGTCTGACTTGGGGTCCTGGGTAGAGATTCTCTGCTGCTCCCACCTGCCCAGCCTTTAAATGGCTCAGCTACCATTCAGATGTGTTTTAAGAAACCCTGGGCTATAATCTCAGAGAGCCAAGGTCTCTTCTAATCCCCATCCGCAGCACAGGACTAGCCTCCACTTAGCTGTCAGAAAGAAGAAAGGAGGGACAGAGGGGGAAACAATCGTGTGGGCCAGAAGGTGCCTGGGGCCTGGAACCAGGGTTGTATAGTAGAGAATAACAATAGAAAATAACTTGTGTCTCAGTTACTTTGACCATTAATCTCTAAGTATCTGTGCAGAGGAAGAGAAGTGCCCCTGATCTGCCAGACTGTCTAGGTAACCCAGATGTGGAGACACCCCCAGATGTCCATGGAGTGCATCACATGGCACAACTCACGTCTTAATATCACCTCTTTCTCAAGGCACTTTGTTAGGAACCCCAGCATCCCTGACTAAAACCAGGAAAGAGTCTCTGGAAAAGGATTTGGCCAGACTTTAAGGGGAGGTCTTCAAAAGGACGTCTCTTCCTCCTTCAAGCCCTCTGGTCAGATTAAGTCTTTCCCCTGAAAACCGGAGAGGGAGGCAAGGAAGGAGCCTGGATAGAGATGGATGAGTCTGGAGCATATGGACCCCTGCTATTCCAAGGTACTCAAATGCTACCCCGACCACCCCCAACACATCCTCCATCCTCATTCCCATCCCTATCGACCCTTCTTCCATCTCCTCTATCACACACACACACACACACACACACATACACACACACACACACACACACTTTCCCTCCTCCTCGACTGGGTCTCCATCCTTCCCTGAGAGCCTGATAATAAGCTTCCAAACCAGACCAACAGGTTCCTGGGGCCTGGCCCAACCTCCCCCCTTAGGCAAGTAGGGGCATGGGTATGAAACACCAGCTGCTGTCTCCCAGAAAACAGAGAATGTTCTGCAGTCAGTGGTCTGCCCAACCCAGTGGGATACCCCCAAGAGCAGGACCATCTGCAAGATCCTGCTGCAGTCTATGTACACACCAAGTCAGGTTGTCTCCACTACTGTGAGCTGATGAGCCTGAAACCTGTATCAAGCCTGACACGTTGACTCATCATGTGCAATTAATAACACATCACTTCCAACCAATCATCTGGCTGAAGTGGGTGAAGCCTCACAAAAGGAGATACAAAATTAAAACAAAAAATTAGCAACTTTGTTTCTTGATGAATCATTATCAAAAGCTTTGATAAGTCCCTAACCCTAGGGAGTTCCACCCACGGGTCCTTTTATACCCCTTAGGCAGTAATAACAGGAGGTAGGGAGGTGAAGAGAAGGAGTGGACAACCTGAAGAAGGAAGGCTGGGTAAGTTAGAACTGGGTAATGTATGTGTGCCCACACGCACACAAAACACAGTCTTAAAGTATCCAAAACGATTCCTGTGATCCAGATGGCCTATGTCCAATCCTAGTTCTGCTTCTTCGTGGAGAGACCCTGGGCAAGTTATTTAACTTCTATAAGTCTTAGTTTCCTCACTCACAAAATGGGTATTGAAACATGAGTATAGGAAGAGTAACCTGCCTCCTAGCATTGTTATGACTGACTAACTGTGGCACACTTAGCAGAGTGCCCAAGGGCACCCAAGAGTGACCAAGGGTGCTGCTATTATTGGTATCAGAAACAGTAGACTAACATTAGTGAAACAAACATCGTAACATTGTTTTCCGTTTTCTTCTTCTTCTTCTTCTTCTTCTTCTTCTTCTTCTTCTTCTCCTCCTCCTCCTCCTCCTCCTCCTCCTCCTCCTCCTCCTTCTTCTCCTCCTCCTCCCTCTTCTTCTCTTCCTCCTCCTCCCTCTTCTTCTCCTCCTCCTTCTCCTCCTCCTTCCTCCTCCTCTTCCTCCTCCTCTTCCTCCTCCTCTTCCTCCTCCTTCCCCTCCTCTTCCTCTTCCTCTTCCTCTTTCCTCTTCTTCCTCCTCCTTCTCCTCCTCCTTCTCCTCCTCCTTCCTCCTCCTCCTCCTCCTCCTCTTCCTTCTCTTCTTCTTTTCTTCCTTCTCCTCCTCCCCCTCCCCTTCCCCTTCCCCCTCTCCTGAATGTAAATTGCCTTGTCAGGACTCACCCCAAGTCAAGGAGCAGCATAATTGTATGAACATATACATGTGTGTACAATGATTGGGGACGAATGGAGCTTCCTGGGGAATCCACAGGTCTATGTTATAACCTCAGTCACAGTTGTGTGTTGAAAGTCCATGGGGATCTCTTAAACTAATCTCAAGGTGTTATATCACTCAAGCTGAGCTCCTGTACTGGAGGCTCCTTGACTCTTCCAGCTTGGAAGGGGAACCTCCCTGGCTTCTACTCTCAATGTTATCAGTGTTGTGCTTCCAAACATTGCTTTTCTAATTACACCTGCCCTGACCACAGCTGGAAAAGCTTTTCAGTTGAAAGATCCGTTGTGATGATACACACCCAACCTCAAGGTCATTAACTTTGATGGTAGCTGCAAAGTCCTTTTTTAGCCACAATAAAAAAACTATTTCTAGGCTCTAAGGATTAAGACATGGGCATCTTTCAGAAGCCATTATTCTCCCCCTAACCCCTAGGGATAATGGGGAAAGGCTCTGTTTCTGTTATGATTGGTGCTGTTGGATTGTATCAGTGTTTTGAAGGAGGTAAATGCTGGGAAAGCTGGAGACAGCCAGGCCAACAATCTTCATAACTCAGAGAATCCTAGTAAAGGGTTCTAGATCCCACAACTGGCCACATTTGGAGAACTGCCTACACAGATCTACAAGGGCAGTGAGATCTAACCCACACCCTGCTCCTGGCTCTCTACATATCTGAAGGGAAGACACTCTTGTCTGAGCCTCAAATTTTCCTCATTCATGAAGGGCATAGAGATCCACAGGTACCAACATGTGAGGTTCCTGTGGCAGCCCTGGGCATGCTGAGGAGTGTCTCAGCCTGCCCACTCCACAACCTGGAGGTCAGGTTCACATTCACAACAATAGATAGAGTGTGTGGCAAGGAAGGCTCTATTGATATTAAAGACTCAGGAGTTCTGGTGTGTGTGTGTGTGTGTGTGTGTGTGTGTGTACACGTGTGTTAGGAGGAGAGTGCATACATGAGAAGCTGAGAGAAAGCCAGTGTCGAGTGCTTCCAGGATGGAAAATGTAGCCCTGGACTCTTTTCACATCTCAGAGCCTCCTCCAAGATGCCCTGAAGGCCACAACCACACCTACAGGGGCCACAGTTTGAGCCTGGACACCACAAGCTACCATGAGACTTCAAAGAAATAGAAGTAGAACACTTCATTGAAGACTCTTGCATGGCACGTCTACTACTGTTGGACTGTCAAAAAAAATTCAGAACACCTAGCAGCCCTTAAAAAACAGAGGACAGAGAACGAACAGACAAGAAGTTCAAAACCATGGTTGAGGAAAAGCATAAAATGAATTTCATAACACCAGATGTAAGTTTTACCCATATTAATATTGTGATATTGTGCGTGTGTGTCTGTCTGACCACAAGTTTCAAAACACAAGATGTTTCAAAGCAAAAAAAAAAAAAAAAAAAAAAAAAGGGGGGGGGGAGAGAAAGAGAGAAGTTTGATGGCTGTAAGACTCCAGAGTGACTTGAGGCCTTATCAAACTACTCTGTGTAAACTCCCTGCAAAAACTAAATCCCAGGACTCAAAGTAGGCAGTTGGCCTTTGACCTCTAGTCTTTAAAAGGAAAATGAAAGCATGGGGGGAGGGGCTGTCAGGAGACACACTGTGTTTGCAGTGTATGTGTGTTGTATAGGAAGCAGGGTACATGTGTGTGAATCAGGGTGCATTCATGACCTTGAAGGGAGAGAAGAGTACCAAGGGCCCTGCTTTCTTTCTTTTTTTTTCTGTTTATAATTCAGTTCCTTAATTTTATAAAGCAAGCTCAGAAAGGCTTCAGTGCATCTTAAGTCTAAAAAGCCATTATTTTTCTGACATAAAACTCAAAGACAGGCCAAGCATTTGTATAAGAATGGTTCCTCAGAAAAATAGGCAGCTCTGGTCTCATAGTTTCAGTGCCCCCTGGGTCTGCCATACCAGCAGCAGCCAGCTACAGCCTCAAGGATGTAGAAGGCCTGCTGGATAGACAGAGTTTGTTCTGGTCTCAGAGATAATCAATGTCATCTAAAGCCAGAGTATGGGATGTCCTCGGCCAACCTGCACAAGTGGACACACATAGAGGCCTACGAACACCTTCACCTCATGAGCTTGCCATTTTCAGCAGACTGAAGGAGACTGTGACTGATCCAACATTCATGCTGGCCCTTCCCCTTTGAGGCTGGTCTTGTGCACTGCGTATTCAGACTCTGAGTTCTGTGCCCCAAGATCAGGTTTCAGTCTGGACATGGGCATTGTGTTGAGCAATGTGCTGTAAAGAATGCGCCCCAATAATCCCTGATTTGTTAATAAAAGGCTGGAGCCTGTGACTGGGCAGGGGAGAGAGGAAGGTGGGACTTGAGATCAAGTAGGGGGTCTCAGGTAGGGATGAAGAGAAGGAGGGGGAAGAGGAGAAGAGGAGGAGGAGGAAGAGGAAGAAGAGGCCACCATTAGATGAGATATAGACCAGGAGTACAGGGCCAAGAGAAGTTGAGGACAGACAACTATAGCAGAAGCCGCCTGGGACACACTAATTTGGCAAGTAATGGGGGCATTCCTGTAAGTTTTAACAGAGTGGAAGGGGCAGTACAGTTTTATATATATCAGAGCCTCCCCAGTACAGTGCTGGCAGCTTATTAATAAATTACAGTGTTTCTGTGTCATTTTCTTGGGAGCAAAAATGGGCAAATGTAGGGTATAAACCCCAATAGATATTAAGAAGCAAAGGGGAGAAATGTAGCAATTCCTCAAACAAATAATTTTAGCATCACTTCCCTGTCTCACTGATTAAGCTTAGACCTGCCTGCCGTTTTTCTCTCTCTGATCCTGCCCTTGAGCACTTTTTCAGTTAAACATACAGAGTTCCTAACATGGCACCGGATCCGTGTTGATACTTGACAGGCCTTAGAATGGAGAACAAGCACAGGCTCTCTCCAGTCCCTGGCTCTGGCCAGGAAGACATTTGTCACCAGAGGCATGCTGGCAGCCTCCAGAGAGCAGAGTCCACCTACCTTATCAGGCCAGCCTCATTCTGCACTACACAAAGCTGGCCTCTGGCCTCTGTCCACTTGGACCTGACTAGTTCCAGGCATGTCCCCACGGTTTATCTGGTGGCCTCAGACTTGGAGGGTCCTCACTGCCTGCCTGGGTAGCAAGCAGAATGCTCCCACTTTGAAGATGAGAAAACTAGAACTCAGAAAAGCTATAGAACTCCTACTGGTGTATCTGTTTTTCATTCATTCATTTGATATTTAAATGATATGTTAATAAGAACCAGGTATTAGGTAAAGTCTGAGGCCAGAGGAAGCCCAAGTACTCCAGGTCTACTGTGCCCCTGATGCCACACAATGCCCTGTGGTTTAAAATGCAGTGCCAGATTTAATGTCTGCTATTTCTATCTCAAATGTCTCAATTTAATACAATAGGGCTTTTTTTTTTCCTTTTGAGAATTTAATACAATTTATATTTTTATAACAGCGCCTTATTATCTAGATCAGTTTGGCCTTAAACTAGATATTTAGCCCACAGTAGCCTTGAACTCTCTGCTCTTTTCTCCTCAACCTCCTGAGAGCTGGGATTACACATTTGCATCGTCATACCCTGATCTCATTAATTTTGTAGTAAGAAGCTATCCATTCGCATTTTGCACTATTCTCTACAAATTATACACCTAGTGACATTTATAGTTAAGAGGGTCGTGGAAGAAAATAAACCCATGCCCATGGGCGAGTATGGGGAGACTGAATGTGAGCAGACCTTGGAGTATTGGGGCTAACAATGGTGAGAGCTTGGGTGTCCAACTCCAACTAGAACTTTAGGTGCCAACTCCCTAAGGAAGTTATATTATAGCTGAAGCCTGAGGACTTGAGAAAAAGGTTTAAAAAAAGAGATAAAATAAAAATTAAAGAAAAAGAGAGCAGTATAGGAAGAGTTTGTAGGAAAAGAGGAGGTGATATAAGTAAGTACATATACATATGTACTTTTTATTTAAATTGAGTTCCAGGCAGGGAATATAGGGCAGATGGTAGAGGGTCTGCTTAGCATGAAGGAGGCTCTAGGTTTGACCCCAAGCCCTGTATAGCACCAGGCAGTCATGCATGCCTGTGACCTTCTTGGGTGGGAACTAGAAGCAGGACAGTCACGAACTCAAGATCCACGGCTACCTGGCCCACTCCTGGGACCCGCTCTGAGCATGGACTACCAGAGACTATCTCAAAAACAACATAACCTGTGGCTTTCCTTGACCTCACCCATGTTTGTGTGTGTGAGTATGCACACATGTGTGAGTAAGTGTCCTCAAGTGTGGACACTCCTGTGTGGCAGCAAAATGTAAAATCTACAACATGAATATGTGTGTGGAAGACAGAGACTGATATTGAAATGTCCTCTTCAATTATCTCCGTGTGTGTGTGTGTGTGTGTGTGTGTGTGTGTCTGTGTCTGTGTGTCTGTGTCTGTGTCTGTGTGTGTGTCACTGAACAAGGTCTCTCACTGAACCTGGCTCTGGCCATTTCAGCTCGACAGATTGGCTAAGAAGCTCTTGGGATTCATCCGATCCAATCTCGAGCACTAAGGTGACAAGCACCTGCTGCCAGTCCTGGCTTTTCACATTGATACTTGAGATCAGAACTCGGGACCCTCATGCTTATACAGAAAGCACTTTACCTGCTGAACCATCTCTCTGGCCCCAAACAGACCTTCATTCAGTTCATTCATTCATCCCATGCATTGATCTACATGGGCCTCTCAACCAACATTACAGGGACAGGGCACAATATTCTGTGCCGTTGGGACACATGTTCTAGCCACGAGATGGAGGTTAAAACAACAGATTGCTAAGACAATTATTTATCTATTCCTAGGATTTGGGGGTGGAAAGGCACAGAGAGTGCTAAGGGAGTACACGCTAAAGCCAGATTGGGCCAGGGAACAGAGTTCTCAGCCACTCTGGGGCTAGGAGCAGAGAAGGCCATGGCCTGAATATGGGTTGTAGGAGTCTGGGGGGCAGGGCAGGTCATCTACAGACACAGGCACAGCAGAGAGCACTGGCCCAGCCGAGTTCATCAGGCATCCTGCCAGCAGCCCAGTGGTGCCCTGGTCTCAGGGGCAGGAGGAGGAGCTGGCCCCGAGGCAGGACAAGGCAAAGGAGAAACAGAAACATAATAATAATTAAAGGCAGGCAGCTTTGGAAGAACAAAAGCAAAGCAATTACTGAGCAGCTACTGTGTGCCCAGTCTTTCCAAGGACTCTGGTAAGTTACCATCAAGGCCCCTGAAGGCAAGTGCACCCTCTTTACAGGAGAGTGAATTAAAACTCAGACAGGTTAAACAGCCTCCCAAGGTCACACATGAAGTTGGATCCAGTCTCCCAACTTCCACAATAAACTCCACTGCCTCCTTCACCCCTCTCTGGCTTAAAATTGAACCAGAATCTTACCCACCAAAAAAAAAAAGTTATTTCCTGTACCCAAACCAGAAATCTTATGTCTCTCCTGACAACAGTGGGGTTGTCTTTCTTGACTTAAGACTTACTCTTTTTGCCCTCTCCCTGTTGGCTATTAGGGCGCTCAAAGTCAATTCCTGACTCACCTCCACACAGACTTCATGTCATTGTGCTCCTTTTAGTTTAGCCTTACTGATAGACCGAGATTTTGCTTTTATTTCCTCCTTTCTGGGTTTTTTTTTTAAGTTGGGAGATTTCTTTTGTTTTGTTTGTTTGTTTGTTTGTTTGCTTTGTTTTTTTTTCTTGTTCTTGGTCATTCATGGGATGAGCCAATTCACCTCATTATATATGGCTTCTTCAGCCTCTTCCACATACCTACTCCATCTTTCGTGACTCCTCAGAACTCACAAAGTCTAAGAGAAGTTTCTCTGCCTCTCCATTCTACCACAACCTGGCCTTGTCTGTAGAATCCAAACCCAAACCTATCAGGAAATCAGCAGTTTGTCAATTTGGTCCAAGCAGCTGTGTGATGTGTTAGGTCACACAGTAGAATTGTGACAGCAGGTCCCACCAGTCCTGGGTTATGCCAAACTCTACTCTGAATGCAAGGCCCCTGAGAACCACGAATGGCCTCCTCTTTCTAGTCATATTCCTTTCTGAACCAGCAGGACACTTGCCTGGCCCCCTCACTGCCCTGAGAGCACCCAGTGAACTGGGAGCACCATCCAGGCTCATTCAGGCTCATTACTCCCCTGAGCACCTCTCCTCCCATTCTCGGCATCTTAGATCATAACTGGGAGGAAACATGTTGCTTTCTCTGAGCTTGCAGAATCACACATTCTCATTAATGCACACTCTGGGCTGCTGGAAAATAGACTGTATACATGCTGTGGTGAAACACCACAACCAGAAGCAACACGGGAAGAAAGGAGTTTATTTAGTGTATATATCCAGAGTTAGAGTCCATTGAGGGAAGCCAAGGCAGGAATTCAAACTGGTTAGGAACCTGAAGGCAGGAGCTGATGCAGAGGTCATGAAGGGGTGCTGCTTACTGGCTTGCTTCCCATGACTTACTTAGCTTGCTTTCATATAGAACCCAGACCACCTGCCCAGGGGTGGCCACACCTACAGTGGGCTGGGCCCCTTCCCATCGATCACTAATTAAGAAAATACCCTACAGGCTTGCCTACAGCCTGATCTAATAGAGGCATTTTTCTCAATTGAGGCTCTCTCTTCTCCAGTGACTCTAACTTGTAGCAAGTTGGCATAAAACTAGGTAGCACACCTGGCCATATCCCTCTTGGCTTCCAAAAACAGAGAAGAATTCATGAACTCTAATTCCACACAACCTACCTCCCAGTCTGCCACCTTCTTCACTGAAGAGCACTGTTTTTTACGAGGCTCTGCACAGTTTGTGCACAGTCTCCATGAGTTGGAATGCACATGCACACATAGGTATACAATCTCCATGAGTTGATACACATGCACACACATATGCACTAAGATACTATCCACACAGAAACCCAAACACCAAACGCAATCTACATTGTCATCAAGTTAGAGACCCCCCAAATCTAAGAACTCTGATGTTCTCTCTAAAACATGATTCCCAGGGTGAGATAAGTTTGCATCCAGGCTAAGTGGGTGCCCGTCCTGAGAAAATGCTGGCAAGCTCTCAGCCACGGTTCCTGGGCTGAATATCTGGCCAGTGTCCATCCTCCGTGTGAGGGAGCATATTCACACTCAGGGCTGGAACTCTTGGCTCTTTCTGTGTTCCCTGTCTGTAATCACTTCTCCAGCACGCCTACTGGGGTATGCGCATTGCCTTCCAGGCCTTCCCTCACAATCAAATTTAGAGCTATTTGAACCCAAGATCCTGGCCAGAGGAAAACCAGTTAGACCTGCTGGACAGTCTCTACAGCTGCTTCTACCCACATTTCCTGTACCCCTGCTCCTCTAGCAGGGCGGGCTCTACACAGTGTAAGGCAGCAGAGAAGGCTGGGATGACGCAAGAACTTACATGGCTGTGCCAGCCATGACCACAGCAGTCACCACATACTGCACAAGCAATCCATCCCAACCTTAAACTTACAGGAGCCCACACAAGGTATTTCTAACAATCTGTGGTGAAAAAAAAATCCCTCCAGAATCCAGATGTAGGCAAGATGTTTCCCATTTGCCTAAGAGGCAACTTAAGTTCAAAAAAGTGGCATGTCCTGCCCAAGTCCTCACAGCCAGCAAGAGGAGGGGCTGGATTAAAGCTGCCCTGCCTTACCTGTTTCCACCAGATGAGTTCCTCCAAGGTCCTATTATGCCCCAGGACTAGAAGAAAGGGAAGACGCCCTCCTCCTAGACTGTTTGCTTGGTTGGGACTATGACCTTAAAAACCGGGAAATGTAAATGTTAGAGAACTTTGTAGAAAAACAAACAAAAAAGGTGGTGCACGCCTTTAATCCCAGCACTTGGGAGGCAGAGGCAGGCGGATTTCTGAGTTCGAGGGCAGCCTGGTCTACAGAGTGAGTTCCAGGACAGCCAGGGCTACACAGAGAAACCCTGTCTCGAAAAACAAAAAAACAAAAAAACAAGAAAACAAAAAAACAAAAAAAACAAAAAACAAAAACAAACAAACAAACAAATTACATACATACAAAAGCAGCTCAGGAGAAAGTGTGGAAGCCAAAGAAACTCAGACAGGGCCTAGGATCATTTCTGACCAGGGTATCAGGAAAGGAATGAAGAATGGAGATCTAGTCTTGAAGGCTAGAGTGTATAAACTCTAAAAGTAACGGGTACCATAGATGGTCTCAGAGCACGACTGATTGCTAATATGTCAATAAATATGTTAAGCCGGTGTCCCCAACGCACATGCAGTTTAAGAGGAGGATGCACAGCGGCCTGAAGGGGGAGCTCTTCTCAGAGTCAGGCCTCAATTGACAATAGCCTACAAACATTTTCTGGCTGGTTAATAAAGTCACCCACATCCAACCCTTGGCCTTAAAAGAAATTGTAGTTGAAGAAACAGACTCTAGGGTCAATCTGACAAGGTTCAAACGCCATTACTTTGACTAACTAGCTGTTCGTCTTTGGGCAAATTGCTTAACTTCTCTGTGATTCTATGTCCTCATCCAGAACATGGGAATAGTATCATCCCGGCTCTTATGGTTAAATGGAGCGTTTTGTGAGTAACTGGAGAGTTACAAACCATTTGACAGTATTGAACATGTAGAAGGCACTTGATAGATCCAGACATTTGAGTTCACAGTCCATCTTCCAAAGACTAAAATACAATGAGTCTTACAGTATGGGTTCCCCATGATCATTTTCTAGTTATCAGTGTCTCTGCTGCCTACAGCGTCCTTTTAATAATGTACCTGGAGCCGGGCGGTAGTGGCGCACGCCTTTAATCCCAGCACTTGGGAGGCAGAGGCAGGTGGATTTCTGAATTCGAGGCCAGCCTGGTCTACAGAGTGAGTTCCAGGACAGCCAGGGCTACACAGAGAAACCCTGTCTTGAAAACCAAAATAAATAAATAAATAAATAAATAGTAATGATAATAATAATGTACCTGGGACTTTAAGATACATTGGTCCATAACGCACTGAATAAGCTATTATGTAATCAATAATTGTATCAGCTTTGACTCAGTGTTTCTACTTTTTTGACTAAGAGTAATTCCGGAGAGACCAGAATGAAGGGTGAAGGTCCCCTACCTGAGTCCCAGCGTAGTGTGGCAGCTGTGGGTTCCTGGTAGAGGGAGGTTCTGCAAGCGAGCTAGGCCAGAGAGGACAGGAGATGGGATAGAAGGCAAGGCTAGTCCTAGAGAGACAATCTCAGACAAGATTCCCCTAACTCTGTTCATTCATCTGGCTGTGAAGTAGACACGCAAAATTATATCCCTTCCCATGAAAGGGAACAAAACAAATTCTTACAGAAATTTGGACTGAAAGGCTGTGGTGCTTGGGCTCCCTCAGACATCCATGGCTACTTATCCTTGCTGATTTCCTACTGGCCAGAGGGAATGTTCTTCTGCACATCTGCCCCGCCCCTTAACCCAGGTTCTCCCTTCTGAGAACATCTTCCTTGAGGATGAAACAGAAGGCGGGGCTATGGAAGGCTCTTTCTACCGGGAGATATGGAGGACTCTTTTCTGGTGTTTACAGTGTGTGTGGGCCACAGGGCTGCTCCCTCAGCCCAGAAGCTGCTTAACACAGCAGTGTTGCTGCTTTGGCTTGGGTCCTTCCTCTTTTAGAAGAAATCCCATTGCAAGTCTTGAATCTAGACATGCTATTTCTTTTTGAGAAGAATTGTCAGAGGAATTGGTATAAGAGAGGCTTTTTTTTCTCAACTCGGGAAGAGATGGGGAAATGGTTTATTTGGGGAGATCTTTTTCCAAGACACTAGAGCTGGGAAATAGGTAAATTGAAAGAGGGGAAAGATCAGAAGATACCTAAGTTGAGGCTCAAAAACCCTTCTATATCCAGGCAGTGGTGGCACATGACTTCAATCGCAGCACTCGGGAACTCAGGAGGCAAAGGCTGGCAGATCTCTTCTTGAAACACTGTCAAAAAAAAAAAAAAAATCACCATAACCCTCCTATGATCACCCTTGTGTCCTCTGGAGAATTAAGCACATTGTTTAAGAACCTTTAACACCTGTTTTGTTTTGTTTTGTTTTGTTTTGTTTTGTTTTGTTTTGTTTTGTTTTGTTTTAGAATTCCAGATAACACAGAAAAAGAACATGGATGAATAAAAGACAAGTAATGGTACTAAAGACAAACAGATAGATGGGCAGGTTGGGGAAAGATTCACACAATAAAGTACTTGTTAAAAAAGTATCAGCACCTGAGTTTGGTCCCCAGTGGCCACATAAGGCATGCCTCTGTGATCCCAGGGCTGGGAAGGAGGAGTCATACAGAAGGAGTCCCAGGACTTGCTGCCCTGCCAGTCTAGCCTAATGAATGAGCTTCACCACGTTCACTGAGAGACTCTGCATTAAACAATAAGACAGAGAACAATTGTGGAAGACAGCTGATGTTGACCTCTGCCCACCCTCACATGCATGTGAACATGCACCCACACATATGCACATTCACATACAACACAGTATACAGGGACACATGCATATACATATACTACACACACACACACACACACACACACACACAAATAAATTCAGGTAGTCTCAGTTGCTTAAACTACATCCAAAGTCTCAGTCACCACCTGTAGATGGCAAAAATATAGAAAATTTCTGCTACCTTAAAAACATCCATGGGATGGCGCTAATCCAGAGTGTTCTCCTATTCATTTGACTTGAATAATTTCTATTCAGGCTTCAGTTCTCATTCATGCATCGACAACTCCAGGAAGTCCTTTTGACTACTCCTTCTCCACCCTTTCACAGTTGTGTGAATGTCGTCGAGGGTCAGGCTGCTTTCCTGTGTGGTGATCGTATTCTGTTGACCTGTGGGCGTTCTGTGTGCTACCTGAAAAGCATCTCCACTCTCCTATCGGATTGGAAACTGACTGGTGGAGACATTTGATGCTTTCTAGTCATGGTTTTATCTAATCTTAGAACAGTGTCCAGCATGCAAATGATCAGCTTCAGGTGACAAAATCTGAGCACAGAATTTGCATTGGACACAGTCACAGCATCTCTCGGGACCCTGAGATCCAGTAGGCAAAGCTGGTGAGAGAGAACAGCTCTTGAATCTGAAGCCACTCCCTCTTCCCTCCCCAATCCCCCACTGCATCAAATCTGGCTTCTACCAGGACTTCTCACCCTGCCTGAGATACTGTCCCTCCCCTAGGCAGTCAGTGCAGCAGTCTCTCACAGTCACAAAATGCCTCTCTACTCCACAGCTGCAGCCCTGCCTTTGGGGGGTGGGGGGTGGGGGAGCAGGATGCAGCAGCATCACTGAGCTGACCCTTGAAGAAGAATCCCAGGAGTGAGTAGTGACCCTGACCTGTTCACTGGATGCCTGGCAAGGCACTGGGATGATCAACCTTGTGCAGAGAGACTTAAAGAAGAGGCTGATTGCTAAAAGGGGGCAGTTTCTGACCCCCTCATCGACGCAGGGTTGAATGTCTTTGATGAGGAATTATAAGGTTTGATGACAAACATTAGATTTCAGCCCTAAAGAGGCACGGATTTCTGTTCTAGACCCTCTCCCTGGTGACTCTGAGCAAGGCAAGAGATGACCACATGGCCTTGCCCCTTCACCCCTGACCCTTGAATAACAGCAGCTCTAGTGTATATGTGTAGCCTTGGCAGAACAGAGCTGACAGGTAGCATACAGCAGCCTGGAGTGATTTACAGGGGCTCAAGAGGAGAGGTTTCAGCTCCCACTTTGAGAGCTTGAGTGCTTCCTATAAATATTTATGGGAGTCTGGGGCCTCCATTAACCCTACTGGTGCCATGTTTCCCTTGTTACACCGCAACTGTGTGTGGATGAGTATGAAGGCCGGTGTTCACTTACACACATGGGTGTGAATACAGCGCTATACATTTTGCAAGAGCCTGTGCGCATGTGCAATCAATCATGCTTTGATGTGAGCAGAGAGGCATGCAGCTGGGTGCATAATTATAAACACCATGCACACGAGCGGTTAGACATGAATGCATCTAACACGGATACATCTCTTTGGGTACATGTGTGATGTGTTGTACATACAAGTGAACGTGACAACATACATAGCAGATGAATGCACGCAAATTCTGTTTCTGCATATGTAAATATGAGTGTGTCCATGGGCATTCGTTAGTGGACCTGCTCCAAGAGCAGAAACATATCTATGTTAGATCCAAAGCTTTGGTATTACACCCGAAACAGCTTCTGTTAAAATGTGGATGATTGCATCCAAATTGCCTCACCTAGAGGCTGCTTCTGCTAGGAACGCTTGCTCTGTCATTAGGATCTATCTATTGGAAAGTTCGGTCAGGAGCATGTAGATTGAAAGAACTGTTTGTTAGTCCTAAGTGGTACTGATGTTCCAAGACAAGGATTCCTGTTTCCACACTCACAGACTCCATCATTCTCCTCTATCCGAGAGCGGAGTGATTGACAGCTGCAGTCTCCCTGCTGACACCCTTGTCTTTGGATTGCTGTGCTGTGTCAACAGCTCACACCTTCACCTGAGCAAGAAACCTTGTGACTGGAGATCATGAAGTATCTAGCAGCAACATCAATGAGTGCCTCATGCAAAGAGATATGGAGAGGAAACTCCTCCCCCACTCAAGAGGGATGTTTCTGAAACCCTCACCTACACAGGGATGAATGTCCTTGGTGAGGAATTTATAGAAGAATTTATAAGGTTTGATGACAAAAGTTAAATTTCAGTGGTATGGAGGTATAGGTTTCTGTTCTAGACTCCTCTGGTGTCTCTGAGCAAGAGATGACTTGTCCCTTCCTCCCCTGGCCCTTGGATAACAGCAGCTTACACTGCAAAGTTAAGCAAAATCCCCGAGACTAAACCAATGGTTAGACTACATCTCTAAGGCCTGCCTGTCTTGCATCCATTGAAAGGAACCCATGGACCAGGTTCTTCAGATTCCCAGGAAACAAAGGAAGACAAGTTGACAGACAAGGCCTTCCCTGTGCTGGGAAATGCAGACTTGTTGTGCTCACTCCAACCAGGCAGAACTGACTCCAGGGCAGCTTACTCCCATTCCTTTCTGGGTAGAACTCCATGGCAGAGCTATAGCTGCCAGAGTCAGGGCAGTGAGGCTGACGGATCAGAATAAAGGAGGGAACTTGAGTGAGAGCCAAGCACAGCCTCAGCTGCTGTATCTGATCTGATGGAACGCTAAAGCCAAAAACTATGCCCACCCCTCAGGCAGACTATGAATCAGCATCCCTGTCCCCCAAGTACCCATCCCTGTCCATTCACCAGAACAAGCCTCAGCTCTGCCCACCCCTCAGGCAAACTATGAAACAGCCCCCACACACACATACACACCCAAGTACCCATCCCTGCCATTCCCCTGGGAAGAGGGTGAGGGGAGATGAAGCCTCAGCCCTGGTTAAAAAAAAAATTAAAAATGAAAACACCATAATACAGATGTATAGACTCTATCCGCTTTCTCATGCCAAAAATAGTTTGCTTCTTCTAGAAAGTTCAGGTCTCCTCCCACCACCTCTGCAGATGCCCCCTCCAGCCCAAAGACAGCATCCCCCTTTTTTCCTGATAAAGAAAAATAAAATAAAGCAGAATATGTAATGAATCGCTGCCGTTTTACTTAAAAGTAACTCCACTCACAGAGAATGCCAAGAGGCTGTTACAACGGAATGCTGCTTCAGAACAAATCCTTATTATTAATTTAGGTGGTTTTTCATGTTGGAGCTGCAACTTTTCTCACATATTTAATTTCTTCCAAGTGAGAACAGTTAGTTCTGACATTATCTAAGTGTGCCAGTTAAGATAGCATGCATAGGACAGTGGGGGGAAAGGGAATTTTAGACTGAGAGACATGGAAATTTGTGCAGGACAAATGAAGGTGTTCAGACAGACGGGAGGAGGTCTTATTGGGTGAATAAGGAGGAACTTATTGGGGGGTCTTGGTGAATGTATACCGTACCCCACCACCACCACCCCCGACTGAAAGAAGTGCTTTCTGGCCAAGAACTATGAGAAAGAGGAAATTCTACCAGCAGCCATCTCACAAAAGAAAGATCCCAGTCTTCTGAGCCAGGAAAGTCCCAGCCTTCAAATGCAAGCTCCATGGTGGCAGCTACTCCCGACACTAAGGTATACCCCGAACCACAGGACTTTCCCTTCACTCTATGGGGGTTGTCTTTCCCGGGGTGCTGTGCCGGGCACCAGCTCAGAGCAGCTATTCCAGTTGGAACCGATTCCTCTGAGGGACTGGGGAAGTGCTGTTTACTGGGATAATCGATGGAAAATTTTTAATTTGGTCAGGGGAGATTTCCTTACATTATAAATTTAAACACAGGAGCCACTGTCTCCGTGCTGAGAAGCCAGGCCTTCAGACTGCAGGTGGCAAGGAAGGGTAACAGTTAAAGAATCCCATTCAGAGTACTCCTTTGGGGAAGTTGAAGGGCCCAGAAGACAATGGAGTTTTGCATCTGAAAGCCTACAAGGGAATCTCCAAACATTAACCCACAGGTTCCTGGCTCCCTCCACACCTAGGGCACTGAAGACAGAGGGCAGGAGAGTGACTGGGTAGGGCTATGTCTTGAGGAAACAGAACCCTTACGTCACAAAGTGGTCAACTTAGTGGCCTACATGGTGTGGATCTTGACAACTTCCACTATGAGTTTTGGTACAGAAGGCCCCTAAAAGGGGAATGAACACATAAAATAGAAATGGGAACTTCTGACAGGCAAGGCAGGGACAATTCTGCTGCCCCAGACGTGTCCAGAGATAAGAGACAAAGACTGTTACTGCAAGAGGGACCCGCATCTGTGACAAGCTTCAGCCTCCCCAGAGCTCACTTTCACTAAGATTTCAAACCCCCCTGGCTAGCCTATGGGACAGCCTGCAGTCCCCAGCCAACCACAGTGAGGGACACAGTGGAATGAAACCGGGGAGTGGGCCAAGTGAAGTTCAGATCCTTCGAAGCAGCGGCGCAGGTGAAAATCAATGTGGTAACTCCCGGACTATAGACCAGCCACTCTATCCCCGGTTCCTCCTGCCTGGCTCTAGACATCTCTGGGTAGCATTTCCCGCAGTCCTGGAATAAAGGGCAGGGGAATAAAAAAGAGAGAAGATTAGAAAGGGGAGGCTAAAGAAATGGAAAATAGGGGCAGATAGAAAGAAAAAGAGGGAGTGGGGAGAGAGGAAGAGGAGACAAAAACACACCTGGAGAGAGAAACGGAGACATAAAGTAACTTAAACTTGCTTGAACCTCGGGCACCTGACCACCTTCCTTGCCGAACTGAAGGAAGGAACAGCGGCGTCTGTCCCAGGTCCCTCAGCCTGGTGAGAACCCCGACACAGAGAGCCGGACCAAGCCCAGCCGGCTCTAGGGCTGCGGCTGCCCACAGCAAAGACCCAGGGTGGAGGCCAATTCTCAGAGACTCAGAGTGCCCACTGAGTGCTTCCTCGTGTTGGGGTCTGTGCGTTTCTGTCTCCAAGTGAGTCTCGGTCAGCAGACGCCCGGTTTGTCTACCGGGATCAGTGGAAGCCTGGAAGACTTTGGTGCAGGGAAGATTTTTCTTCCTACGGAGAGTGGAGGAACTCGAGCTGCCCTCGAGCAGTAGGGGAGAAATGGAAACCTAAAGGAAGGATGAAGCTTGCAGTGTACCTCTGGGGCATCGTGGAAGTCCTGGGAGAATCCAGTTCCCCTTTCCCGGGTTTGTGGCATCCTGGCGAGTCCGAATGGCTGCCTGTGGGTAGAGGGTTTGTCTACTATAGAACTATATACTGCACAAGCTCTGGCCTTCTCTGAAGAGCTGTCTCTCTACCCAGTCTTTCCCTGTATGTGCCTCTGGGGCAAATTAGTGCCACCAATGAGAGTTCAGGGCGTGGGTGCCCCTGTCTTGGCGCGTCAACATCTCACTAGGGCTGTGACTTGAGACTGTCATCTCCAAAACTCGGTTGGTCACTCTAAACTGGTAGCATTCTGTGTCCTTTCTGGATGTACAGTAATAGTGACTTCACTGGGTGTGTCTATGTGTCCTCTGTACTCCAAGCAAAGATAATTCTTTAGAATTTGCAACCTTTCCTAAAATCTAGGTAATGACAGAAGTGGGCAATGTCGGTCTGTTTTGGATGGTCCTAGACAAAATTAGACTACCAGATTTAAGATCTCTGCCACCAGAAGTGCTTGATCCCCTCTTATCACTGCAGGGCCCTGCACAGTACAGTCTCTTTAGATAATCCCTCCAACTCTGACAGAGACCTTCTTCCCTAAAGGAGTCACATACCTATGTACCTATAGTGGCACTTGCATATAAAATTACAAATGGATCGCACCCATTTATATGTGGGAGAAACGGGTTCATCAGCCTTTCCCCAAACAGAAGCCAAAGCTTTCCCTGCCAAACCGTGTTTCCACGTAGGAACCTGACTGGGAACTCACTTTGAGCTGAAATCACACCACCGACGCACTATAGATGTGTACTGTGGTTACTGTTATTTTGCTTTGTTCCTTGGGCTTTTTTTTTTCTTTTTTGGTGTTTTTTTTTTCTTTTGGGTCCCTAAACTTCTTCCTCAGATGCCATCACAAACCCAGTCACCAGACATCCAAGTCAAAAAATCGGTTCCAAGTTTCACTTGTCCCTTCCTTTCCAAGCTACCCCTTACTGCTTCCCCACTGGGCTCTCCTGCTTGGGTCTGTAGCATCTCCCCAGCTGGTCGCTGAAATTCCATTTTAGGAACTCTGGTACCAAAAACTTGAAGGCAGAACAGAGTCCGCATGGAAACTAAGAGACTGACTTCACAGAGTCTCCACAGAGCTAGGCATTGCCATAAGTACAGAGCTCTTCTAGGGTCTAAGTGTTCTACCCCACTGACAGAGAGAGGTAAGCCTAAAGATTACCTAAATCAGAGACAGGATTCCAGGGAGACTGCATGGAGTGTGGGTCACAAGGGACCTTCAAAGGACAGGGATGCAAAGGAGGGAGGAGGAGGAGAGAGAAAGGTCTAGGGCCATTTCATTGTCATCATCATCAGGAATCTTTAGACTACTGGTAAAGCTGTGAGGCTAAGTCACCCAAAGCCCTCCAGCCTCCAATCTGAGGAGATGCTGAAATCCAAACAGCTCTATGCAGTATCTGATTTTTTTTAAAGGGCTGATAGTCCTGGAAAGAAATAACCAAGGATGAGCTTCCTACCAAGAGGGTCCTATTTCCCAAGTTCTGTTGTCAGGTATCACTCGATTCCATCCACCTTGGAAAAAGAAGGGCAAACCCCAGTTCAGAGCCAGCAGCCTAGCTGTAAGCCTCCCAGTGCCCAAACACCCAAGCAGGAAGGCAAAGGCTGCAGCTTAGCTGGCCTTGGGCTTCAAAAGAGACCTGGCTTCCTCTTTATTCAGGTTTGCAACTCTTGGTTCCTGGCCTCTGTCACTAAGCCCAGCAGCAGGCAGACTAGCAGTCCAGTCCTGATCTCCAAGCCAGAAAGCAAAAGTGCTGTAGAGTGTCCCTTTCAGATATGTACCCTCTCAGCGTACAGATGGACTCTTGACTGGGGTTTGAACCTAGGGTGGATAGCAGAGAATACATGTGAGGTTCACATATAGCGCACTCAGTCATCACTGGAGGGAGTCAACTGCCCACCCGAGTTTGGGGTTCATTGCCAGAGAATGTACCAAACTTGATGGACAACTCTTGAAACAAGAGAGTTAAAGTCATGCAGACACCGAGTCCTCTAAATAAACACCATTTCCATGGTTTTAATAAGCAAAATAGGAAACCATTTTAATAACCAAAAAACAGAAACCAGTCTGAATTAAAACTACAATAAGACTAGATTTTAATATTTTCATATCATAAGCAGGGGGTTGAAATTGATCCCTTATTTTACATGAAATTAAAAACAATTTCTGTTGCGTTGCGGCAAGTTTGATTTCAACACAGTTGAATCAGTAAAAACCAAAGCTCGTTTCCAATGCAGGACGAATATCCACAATATTTAAAACTGCAAGCACCATGCGGTTCATACAATCTTGTTATTTACTGCAAATTTATCAACTAATACAAACTCAAAAACAAACAAACAAAAAAGCATCCAGCCAGCAGCGCCAGCAAATTCAGGTGGGAATTTTTTAAAGTACGCTTTCATTTTGGTATTTTTTTTTTTTTTGTCAGTGCAACTGAATTCTTTTACTGACCCGCAGAAATGAAAGTAACAATAAAGAAAAACACCCAGACCTCCCCATAACTACTGTACAAACGGAAGGGAGTTAAACACCACCAGTAAGTCTCCCTGCTATCCGGACAGCAGAGAAAACACATAACGCGTTGGACAAGAACGCACTTGAGAGCTGCAGCATTAGTTGCCAATGTGTGGGTTTCTAGTACATTCTAAGAATGGCTTTTGGCTCAATGGGAGATCATCATTGACACATAGCAAGAGGTGGGAGAAATCTTTTCACCCTAAGCCCTGGGGGGAGGGAGCTTGCAATTAGCGCCCTTCTGGAGGATTCCAAACCAGCCCTAAGTTGACTTCTTAGGACGCAAAGCCGGTCTTTCTTCTCTTCTTGTGTGTGTGTGTGTGTGTGGGGGGGGGGTGTCAATTTGACCCCAAACCGGTCTATCTTTTCTTCTTGTGTGTGTGTGGGGGGGGGTTGTCAATTTGACCCCAAGACCAGGCAATGGTAGAGGACACACTCTTGCACTGTGTGGATCTCCGCAGCTGTCTCTCTCTTAGCTTTCCCCCAACGCCAACAAAACTCAAAACTGAAGTGGGAAGGAAGAGGGGAGCGAAGAGACAAATTCCAAGGATTCCCCGGACAAAGTTGGGCTTGGTGGTTTTTTTTTTTTTTCCTTTCTTTTATTTTTACTTACAAACAAAAAATACCATAATAATAAACCCAAACAAAGACTCAGCTTGCTGCTACCTTCTCAATGTGGTTTGGCCGCGCGGGTAATTTACAAGCCGGCCGGCGACTGAAACTCCGCTCGCTCGCTCGCAGCTGCAGGAGTTAGGAACTGAATCCCTTCTCACCCAAAGAAACAAGAGGGTTATGATTCATGATCAACAACATGCTAAAGTTAAACAAGAAAATGGTACAAAATAGAAATTATTACCATACATGTCCAGCATGCAGGATTAATATTTTTAATGCAGATTTTCGTATTTTTCTATATAATCGAGCAGGCATTAAAATTGATGAGACTTTTTTTTTCCTTCGCGCGCCGAAAGTCCTAACTGAGGCCCGCGTCTCCGGCTGAGAGCCAGTGTTCTCCGTACTCTGAATAGACAGAGCTGTCTGTTTTTCCTTCCTTAGCTCAGCCTTGCCTCGCGCCCATGGGGACTCCAGAGTCCCTCTCCTCTCCTCTGCTTTTCCTGGGGCGAACTGAGTCCTGGGCTGAAAGCGGCGGCCCTGGCACTCACAAAGTTCTCAGAGCCAGAAGTGTCCAGACGGCCTTGGCGACTCCTTAGAATAAGCCTTGCGGCCTTCCAGCTTGGAGAAAAGTTACTCCGGGACTTCCCACCCGCCCCGGTCTCTCTAACTCTGCCCAAGTCTAAGAGGCTGCGCTGCCCTGCGCTGCCCTCTTCTAAGCCAAGGTGCTCTACCCGCCCATGCTCCCGCCCGTGCTCCCGCGACCCGCGCGTCCTTCCTCCCTCTAGCTCGAGTCAAACAGGTCAAGGCCGGGCCATGGCAGGGACAGGGAGTCCAGGGCTAGGGGCACAGGATAGGGAGTCTGGGCCAGGGCAAGGGCGGGGGCCGGGACCCGCCACGACTCACAGAAAGAACTCAGGAGAGGAGGGGCTGTCGCTGGTGGAGCCCGCCTCCCTGAAGCCGGAGTTGGCGAGTTTCTCGCACTTGACCTTGTAGGCGTCTCTCTCGCGGGCCAGCCGGGACACCTCCTGCTTAAGCTGCTCCACCTGCTGAATGAGCTGCGTCTTCTCGTTCTCCAGGTGATGTTTCTGCTGGACGCGTTTATACCTGCATGACTGGGCGTAGCCCCGGTTCTTCAGGGTCCGCCGCTTCTGCTTCAGGCGGATCACCTCGTCCTTGGTGAAGCCCCGCAGGTGGCGGTTCAGCTCACGCACGGACATGGACACCAGCTGGTCGTCAGAGAAGCGGTCCTCCACACTACCGTTGCCTCCCGCAGCCGTCGCCGCGGCTGCTGCATGCGGTCCCGGCCCCGGGTGACTAGTGGGCAGCTGTTGCGCCGGACTGGCAGCGCTGGACGGCGGGGGCGACGCTTGGTGGTGGTGGTGATGGTGCGGGTGAGCGTGCGGGCCCAGCTCATCGTGAGTCACACCGGCTCCTGGGTACCCGTGGTGTGGATGAGGGTGGTGGTGGTGGTGATGGTGGTGCGCACTACGGAAGCCGTCGAAGCTCTGCAGCGGCTGGGGCACTGGGTGCGAACCGATGAGCGCCTCCACCGCGTCCTCGGGCGTCAGGTTGAGTGCCTCGGGGTTCATCTGCTGGTAGTTGCTCGCCATCCAGTACAGGTCCTCGAGATGGGTCTTCTGTTCAGTCGGACTGAAGCTGGGAGAAGAAGGCACGGAGCTGCACGGTGTGCTGAGCGGGGTGGATGACACCGAGCCAGCCGGCTGCAGGCGTGTGCATGGCCGGCCGGGACGCTCCGCACGCCCCAGTGGCTCCTTCTTCACGTCGAACTTGAGAAGGTCGAAGTCGTTGACGTACTCCATGGCCAGCGGGCTGGTGGGCAGCTCTGGCCCCATGCTCAGCTCCGCGGCCATCGCTAAAAGCGAGGCTCAGCCGCCGCTGCCGCGGGGGAAACTTTGCGGCCGGCCGGGACGCGCCGAGCCAAACGCGGGGGCGAAGAGCGAGCGGCAAGCCGGGGAGGCGGGGAGCCGAGGGCGCAGCGGGCCGGGGCCGCCGGCCAAGCCTTTGTCTGGGGACGCGGCGGCGCGCCGGAGAGTCCTCCCGAGGCTGCCTGAGCTGCCCCGGAGCTCGGGGCTGCGACTGCGCTGGGAAGGAGTCAGGTCGAGCCGGGGCAGGGTAGAGAAGTCGGCGAGGTGCGCGCAGGGGCAGAGGGGAGGCGCGGGGCAAAGCGCCCGCCGCTCGCTCTCCGGCTCTTTGGCTCTAGGGCTTTCTTGCTTGCAGCCGCTCGCAGCCCGGCGGTGCAGCTGTGCAGGAGCTGGCGCCGCCGCCGCCTTTTATCGCTTCCTGATGTCACAGGAGCGCGGGGGCCCAAGCGGCCCGGCGTGTTGGCCAATGGCTGCACGGCCCCCGCGGCCCAGCGACGCTGGGCGGGGCGTGCCTGACAGCTCCCCCGCCCCCCGCGTCAGCTGACTGGAGGCCGGAGGAGCCCCGAAGCCGTTGAGGCCTGGAGGAGGGCTGAGCCGAGTGGGACGGACCGCCTGGTCCCAACCCCCCACACCCTCTGAGTCGCGGTTCCCGCACGCTTGCCTTCGGTGCGCTCCCCACTTCTGGACCAAGCCGCTGTTCCCCCCAGCCCCTTGTCTGCACTCACGCCTCCCTACATACTCTTTACACTCCCACTCTGGGCCCGTGTCACCCCCAAGTAGGCTCAGAATAAGTGTCGGGATGTCGCTTCCCTGGCCCTTTGTTCCCAAGCGGCCCCCGCCCAGTGGGCGACGCTCCGTGTGTCCTCAGCGCCGCGGGCCGGGTGCATGTGTGTCGTGCGTGCCTGTGTTTCTGTAGGTCTGAGCTAATGTATGCGATGGGGGAGGGCGGGGTTGGGGTTCCAAGAGTTCTGTTCAGATCTAACTCTTAACCTCTAGAAAGGTTCCCCAGGCCAAGAGTCGCCGTTCCTCTGCCAGCTGGTCCAGTGATTGAGCTCAGAAGACAGAGCTCCAGTGGTCTCGCCGCTCCGTGCATTCATTCCCCCACCCCCAAAATGCTCCCAAAGAAGGTAAACAAAAAAAAAAAAAAAAGAATCGGCCCAAAGGCTCTGAAGACCTTTCACTTGTCAGTCGTATGGAAACCTGACAACTCCGAGGCTCGGAGCCGAGACCAACACCGGTCTGTGCACTCAGTGGCTCTGGGATGCTGGGGAACCGGGCCCTGTTTTTGTCTGAACGTTTTGTAAAGATTAAGCAGATCCAGGCTTCTGACGGCTGCAGGGAGATTCAAACAGGCATAAAGTGCGACCCCAAGTGGCCACGGTGCGCAAAGGCGCCCTGAACTGGTTGGTTCTGTGCGGGAAGGCTTGGACGGCGCCTCGGACCCGTGCAGGTCCTGCTGACCGAACCAAGCCTGGTCTGAACGCAGGCTGTGTGCGCCCTGGAAGCAAGGGCAGATTCCTCCGGAACTATGCACAGGCCCTCCGATCCCATCTTCGGACTCAACCACTAACCCTCTCTGGTCATCTCTTCTGAAATTCCATATGCAAGCCTCTGAAGTGTGTTTGTGGGCTACTCCCCTCGAGGGAAGGTTCTGAGCTGGAAAGATAAGAATCCTAAACTGAAAACGCCAGGTGAAGAGAGTCCATAGCTACCGGGTGAGAAACTTCTCCGGACCGCAGACGGGAGGCGGAAGGCAACACACTAGGCTTTCAGACCAGGGCTGTAGGGCACCGACAGAGACTCCCTACCCTGGGCCAGAAGGGTAGGAAATGGGGGACTTTCCTCAGACCCCGACCCCGACACCAAAAGTAAATAGATGTCGAATTCGCTGGATCCGGAGATCCGACCCGGCTCCCACGTCGCTTTCTGCTTCCCAGCTCAGGACGCGGAAAGATAAGAGGCGGAAAGCGCGCTGGGTGAGTGTGTCCTGGCTGCGGGCTGCACAGGACCTGCCCGCCAACCTCGCGCACGGGGACCAGTGGCCCGCAGCATTGACAACCAGACCAGACCTTTTCTTTTTTTTTCCCCTCTCACAGAAAGAAAAATTTGCTTCCGATCAATAAGAAAAGCCTCCCCTCCCCCGCCCCCTTAATATCTTAGGAAAGACGGGGCAGAGAGTAGTCTCGGGAGCCTAATTTTAACCAAATGGATGTGTTTTAACTAAAACTTCACCTAAAAGGTTTAGATCAGTGAACTGCGGGGAAATCTCCTCGAACCCTTTGGAGAAGTGCGCTCTCGGCAGAAATAATGATTCGACTACTTATACAGAGAGCCGGGGCAGTTAGGCTGAACCTCCCGCAGATGAGGTGGGCGCTGGGGACATCTACTTTCCTTGTAAGAGTCCCAGCTGTGGTCGTATGAGAAGAGCGCGCGCTCCGACTTCGGCTCATCCAGGGGACGTTTTGAGTCCATTTCAGGTTTAGAGTTCCAGGTCTCTGTAAATCAGGGTTCCAGCCTCGACCACCACAGGCGTGCTCTCTTAACGCTCACTGAGCTCCGGCGTTACCCTCCTCTCCCCCGCCCTCCTTACCCCCCAAGCGTCTAAGACGCAGCGCTTCCCGAGTGCGCGCCTCACTGCACACCCTCCTGGGAGCACCGGGGAGGGCAGCAGAACAGTGCTTGCTCCTGTGTGTCTCTGTCATCATGGAGGGATGAAACCCACTTCTCAAGAATGTGGCCCTGGAAGAGGACTCTCGAGGCCCCAGATCAATAGTTGTAAAACCCCAGAAGAAGCGCTACTCTCTCAGGGTTGGAGGACTCGGCCTTTGTCCCAGCCGTTTTGCTACTCTTTGTCCCCGCGACTGTCTATGTTGTAACCACTCTCTTCCTCTGGGCTTTAGATGAGCTATCTCAGCTCGTAGATTCACTTCCCCTCCCCCAACCGTTTCTGTCATGGGGTGGTAATCCCTCCTGGGGGGGGGTGGAGAGAGAGAGAGAGAGAGAGAGAGAGAGAGAGAGAGAGAGAGAGACCGCAAGGAGACAGGAAGGTTGCCCCAGTTGAAGGCCTTTGCTCACAATCTATCCCATTTCATAGTCCAGCCTTCTCCATTCTAATTCCTGTGCGCTCTGCTGCATGGTCTTGGAACTCCTGGGCTAATGACCTTTCTCTCTCCAGACTGCCCCTGCAGTCTCGATATCCGCGTGAGGATTCCTCCCGGTTCAGGGTGTTAATTACAGCAGGATTGAACAAAGGACTGCTCCCCAACCCTGAAAGAACGGGGAGATAGAAAGGGTGCAGCGACGCATTTAGACTGGGAGCCCAACGCGCTGTAAGACCTTGATGGATTGTTGAAAGAGAGTCGGAGAAGCAAGGGGAAAGAGGTAGGAGGCCCAGGCACCGAAAGAAAGCTGGGACTGCCTATGGCCAGAGGCCCTGTGCCGAATAGTTCTTATCTAGCGCCTAGACTCATACTTGGAGGTTTTTTTTTTTTTTCTCCAAAGCAAGCCCCACTGCATCATTCTGGAATTCTTTAACTACCTCACAGTGATGGGGGGACTCGGAAGGGTCCTAGACACCTGACCTCGAGACACTCCTATTTTAGGAGCAAAAGTTACTCTCCAAAACATTGGAGAACGTGAGGTTCTCTCAACGCTCCCTTCTTGACATCTCTGCCATGCCATCAGGATAACCTGAGAGATACCCAGTGGCGTGCCTTCCAGCCTGCGCTTTCAGATTAGGGCGGTGCCCTGGCACCTGCGCCGAGGTGCGCGGCTCTTCCGGGTTTCCCGGAGGGCTGCAGGTGCTTTGTGAGCGAGTAGGCGGATCTGAGAGAGTAGGAGTAAGATTTAAAGCACACAGGAGGAGGGTGCCTGTGTGCAGTGGTGTGCGTGCGTGTGTGTGTGTGTGTGTGTGTGTGTGTGTGTGTGTGTGTGTGTGTGTGTGTGTGTGTACTGGGTGGACAACCACAGCTTTCTGCATGTAGAAGTTGGAGATTTACAGATTTACAGACTTACAGCCCCCTACATAGCAGGGGCTATCCGAAGTCACCAAGCAGAAGCCCTGGGGCCCTTGCGTTCTACTGGGAAGGGACTAGCGTTTAGAGGGGGAAAAAAACAACAAAAACTACAAAAGCCTGCCTTCGGACGTTTTGTCGCCCACACTTTTCTTGTAGCCCTGAAGTCTGCACTACCTTCAAAGACTCCAAGAGAAGATGTCCTATTGCCTACAATGCCTGAAAACCTCTGGAAGTCTGTGGCCTCCAAAAGGGTGGCTGGCGAGGGCGTTCTGCGCTCGCTCTCCCTCTCTCTCTCTCTCTCTCTCTCTCTCTCTCTCTCTCTCTCTCTCT
>JANHMN010000002.1:220920661-220944848 GCA_030674055.1 Rhabdomys pumilio
CTCTCTCTCTCTCTCTCTCTCTCTCTCTCTCTCTCTCTCTCTCTCTTCTTCCCGACAGTAGCTATCACTTCCACTTAGCTCCACCTCACACAACCGCCATCAGAGTCCAAAACAGCACTTCCAAAAAGGTTTGGTGCTATTCTAGATCCTGGTACCTCTGGCCCTGTAGCAACCATAGTTAGACCATCTGCCCAGTGGGGATGGAAAACCCCTCCCGCGCACAGCAGAGGAGTGAGGATTTGTTCTACAGCAGAAATGTCCACTTCTTTTTGCTTTGTTTTACTGTGTTAGAGAGAACATTTTAGGCTACACACCAGGCTCACATTTCATAACCACTGGGCAGTACGGCCTCAGAGAATGTGAAAAGCCTATTATTCACTTTGCCACTGGATTCTGATACTCACATCTCTCATGGGCAGTAGCTGTCATTATTCCTACTTTGCATAGATTGGCAGGCAATTGTCCTAAGAGCTTCGCATTCATAGAGGGCCCTGGCGTGATCGAGCTCACCCAAAGACATAGGGAGACTCATGGAGGTTAAGTGATTCATTTAAATGTGCACTGGGATAATAAAGCAGATTGTCTGACATCAGAATCTGTTCAGTTGGGGGAAGGGATTCTCTACCTTGAGTGAGCAGTGACCCATGGACCCAGGTGTCTGTCTGTACAGGTCTTCTCTGGCTCCAGAAAGTTGGGATTTCTAACTCTCTGTAAGACTAGTTCTTGTCACCACTGAGCCTCTTCCGGACTCTAAGGGAAGTGTTTTACTGCCTTTTTGTGGATGTCACAATCTCCCTTGGGTTCCTTCTCTTCCCTGATTGTACTAGGTCCCGGTTTTAAAAAAATCAAAGCAAAGTGTAAAGCCACAGGAGTGAGGGTTTGCAGTCTTCACATCCTGTACCTCGCCCTTGGCCTCCTGTCCACCGAGGTTGACTCTGGATCTCAGCTCTGACTTTGATGGTCCTGCCTATGTCCTCAGTTTGACCTTTAGTAGGAATTAATCTCTCAAATATCTGAGAGGAAAAAAGGAGAGGAAGAATAAAAAGGGGAGATTTGGAAGACAAAAGGAAAGAGGAAGGAGAAGAAGAAAAAGAAGGGGGAGCAGAAAAAGATAAGAGGGGGGAGACCTTGACCCAAGGTCACCATTAAAGAATCCAAACCCACATCCTGGTTTACCTCTCATAGTCTCAGCAGGATAGCTGTCTCCCTCCACCCCAAGGGCTCCCTGGTTCTCCATCTGCCACCTCCCCTCATCCAAGCTACTTCATCCATGACTTAAGAAACAACGGAGGCTTTGGCTATGAACTGATTAGTTGTATTTTACTTTCCCATGGGGCAATAGAGCTAGTTAATCTTGGTCTATGAAATTGATCATTCTGTCTCCTCCTCTCCACTTCCCGAAGGAACTAAATGTGATTTCTCCCACCCTGACTCAAATTGTATTTAACACACACACACACACCACACACACACACACACACACACACACACACACACACTAGTGCTCCAGGCATATCACTTCTTTTAAGTTCCTACACAGGTTAAACTGTTTCCTCTCACAGGGCCTTTGCACATGACACTACCCTCTACCCAGAATGACTTGGTTGTTTGCCTCTGAAGGAGTCAGGAAAGGTGGGATGTGGATCCTCCCAGGCCTTAAGGGGACATAAGTTGTAGTTGAGTGAAGAGGTCCTTAGCATTCTAGGAAAACCACACACAATAATGCCAGACACCAAATGATTTTCACTTGAGAAAATGCAGAATAAACACAGATTACTGAACCACCTAGATGAATGAAACACAGTTGAAGAAACAACCTAGGGTCACCTTGAGCTTCTTGTGTTCCCAGAAGCCAGCATAATACTCATAGCAGGAGGGATCCAACCACAGTTATAGAATGAATGAGTGAGTGAGCAAGTGAATTAACTAACTAACTAACTAATTAACTAGAGAACTGGACAGACTCAGAGAATTGCTCAGACCTCTCCTGCATGTTCCAGTAACTTCCTCTTTCTTATTAGCATTCACTCCTGAATAAAGCCTCAATCCTTCTTCCCAGCATCCCAAAATTGACCCAAGGAATGGAGGTGATTTGGTTCCCCTAATCCACTGACCTTCTTGATTTTCCCTTCTTTGCCTGGATATTACTCCTGATGGGGAGTCACTTTCTAGCTGCGGAGGAAAAGAACAGCACCCTTCCATTGCAAAAGGCTGGTAGAATGATGCTGATGTTGGCCTGTGCTGGAGCTAGCTTCCGGTCAGGCAGTTGCTATTCTGGCCACTGTAACTTTTTCTGCCTTTTTTCATTTTAAGATGAAATACACAAGACAAATGCACAAGACCAGTTTCCTGAAGTAAAATATGCAAGGATGCATCTGTAGCGTAAAACATGCAACAATGTATCTGTAGCATCGATGTTTCTGGCTTCAGCTAGCCTAGTCTGCTCAGTAACCTCCCTGTCAATATACTCACATCTGCTTCTTTCCTTTTAATGTATGTGCAGCACTCTGCCCAATGGATGCTCACTCATTTTTCTTTTTCTTCTTTTTTTTTTTAAAGCAAGTCCCATATCGATGGGCATTTAAGGCATTTCTAAGCGTCTCTGTTGCAAAAGACGCTGCAACTAACAGCTTTTATACATGTTCCTTTTAACACACGTGCAAGCGTCTCTCTTCAGAGCAGGGAGAGGCAATGCTAGATTGAAAGATAGGTGCATTATCAATGTTAATATTGTCAAATTAGCCTCCAACAAGATTGTACCTATTTAATTTCCCATCTGAAGCTAGGGTGGTAATCCATCAACAATAGATTTTTATCAGGGTTTTTCATTTTTATGTCAATTCTGTAAGCATTGCTGGGAGATGACGGCTCCTCCATCCAGGAAATTGCAGACCTTGCCGTCGCAGCTGGAAAGGTGTTGTGGTGATGGTATATTCACAGTGTGATCAGGGCTCAAGCAAATGATGTTAGAGGCCAGGAGCATGGTAGGGGCAGAGAAGGTTTCAGAGGGGAGGAGATATTTGCCTAAGGCTTTGGAAACTGAGCAGAAATTTATCAAACACAGAAGCAAGAAGACTCCACAGGAATAGTCATCCAACTAAGGACCCTGTCTTCTAGGTCCCTGGGGAGAAACTGTTCCAGAGAAGCTGGAGACAGAGCCACAGGCTTCAACAAGAGCCAGCACTCCAGGGGCCAAAGGACTGGAGCTCTGTCTGAGAAGTCAGCAAATCATCTCCATCTGGGCAAGCATTGCTATCATTCACTGTAAGGCGCATAGTAGGTGTTTAATAAACATTTATGAAAAGACAAAGGAGGGCCTAAGCAGTATTTAAACAGCATATTTCGTTTGCTTTCACTTCTAGGTGCCAGAACTGGGAAGCCACTTGCCTTCTAAACGCTGGTCAGCTCAAAGCCAGCCTAGGAACCCCCCCTTCCTGGGTCTCAGCCCCCATCCAGGCCTTGTGCCAGGTCCTTTCACCTCTGCCTGTTAGAGATTGCTTTTGGTTTCTGTGTTGACAACCCTTGTTTCTGTGTTTGGAGCGGCTGTTCAGTGCCATTTCCTGATTTAATATCAGTCCCGGCACAGAGCGAGGATGCACAGTTAGCAGATTTTGCTCCAAGTATTTTTCAAGCTCCCTTTTGATGTAAGGGTTGGGGTTTTCAGCTTCCCTGATCTCGACAAGCAGGGGGGCAGGGAAAGGGGGAAGGGAAAAGCTGGAGTTGAGAACAGAAGATGGAAAGGAGGAGACCAGTACTCTGAGGACCCCTGCAGAGCAGATGCCCTCAGTCCAGCTCCAGACTCCCTCAGAGTCAGCCTCCAGACCCCACACAGAGAGCTGAGCAAAGGCAAGGAGCAAGCCAAAGAGTCTGAAGCAAAACTGCCACTACCCACTGTGTGACTGGGAAGGTGGACACAGATGTCTCTGTGGTATTAACAGAAAGCTCCAGAGCTCAACTAAACTAACATGGTGCAACTCAAAACGCCAGAAGAGAGAAACAGAATAGACATGGGTTCCAACAGCACTCATTTTCGTGTGACTTTGACGGAACTTCTACTGGACCAGAGGACTTCTGTGAGATTAGGCTTAAGACTGAAGAAAAGACTTCTTGTTCCTCCTTTAGGAACTAGTGCAGAAAGAAGAAAACTCAAAAAGCAGCAGCTGATGCATGTTCAGGGGGGTCTGTGGTATAAACACATACTGGAACACACAGAGACCCACATTTGAGGACAGGACACAAGGAAAGACCAGCATTTCCTGTACCCAGCCCATCAGTATCCATTTGGCTACTACTGGGTTTCATTCCTTCCTCTTCCAGAGCTTTGCAGGATTCTCCCTCTGGGACCTGTCTGGGTCGACTTAGGTCTTCTAAGAAGCAAGCAAAAGATTTACTAGGGGATGGAAATCACTGGGAAAGAGGGAGGAGGCAGGGAGCAAGATGGGTAGAGAGGCTACAGACACCTGAGAAAAGAGCAAGGAGAGGAGCTGGCAAGGAAGAAGCTGAAGCTGCAGCCTGAACCTGAGGAGCATCAAGCTCCTGGGGCTATTGAGAGTCCCTGCCTCCTGGGATTGAGCCAGCTTCAGCACCAAAGCTGAACTATGGCCCAAAAGCAACCAGAAGTCCAGCCAAGGGTCAAACATACATACATACACACACACACACACACACACACACACACACACACACACACACGGGAGTGCCAGAGCAGGGTATATCCAGCCATTGCTTTGGAAGGAGACCTCAGCTAAGCTCTTCCTACCCAGTCCAGCCTCCATCCTCCCAAGTCGTTACCTTAACATCAGTGAGCATCTTACTGGGAGTCACCTACATGTAAAGACTGAGGTGCAGTTGGAATTTCTTATCTCATTCGTTCCTTTTTCAATAACCATCTAGATAGTCATCATTATCACGGTTACCTCCATCTCATAAACAAGGAGCTAAAGTTCATGTCAACTGACTCATATGCCGGAGGCCACAGCTACCTAGTGGTACAGCACAGGTTCAAAGTCCCCTTGACTCTAACCATTGCTCTAAATAACCTTGTCCAGGAAAAGGTCCATAAGGGGAAACTTAGCAGCTCCTTTTTCTCTGTGCACCTGCCCCCATTACTTATCTCCAAAGAAAGCTCCTCTGGTCTCCTTTGGGTCAGTGTCCACCTATTTCCAGGTTGGCCTGCTGGTCTGCTCCAAGCAAGAGATCCAGAATGTTCACCAGAAGTAAGCACTGTCAAACATCTGCATGTCTGTTATTTTCCTAAGCACCCCTCCTCCAGGAAGCCCTCCCTGGCTTGCCTGTGTTTCCTTAGACCCCTTTTACATACAGTGTACCAAAATCCTGTTAACCTCTGTCAAATGCTGAACTCAGTCTTTCTAAAACCAAAACTAAGTCTAGATCCAGAGTGCCGGTGTTCACAGAGGGAAGGCTGGTCCAAGACAACAAAAGAACACCCTTGGAGGGCAAGAGACCCTTGCTTGCTGTAAAAAGCATGGCCTTGGCCTGTAAAGGCACAGCCTGTAGTCCAGAGCCTGACCACCAGGGGCCTCATGGCCCCCAGGAAGTGCTAAGGCTGACCCCTGTCTTCCCAGAAGCAAGTTGGGCAAGTTAGAGCCTCCACCCCAACTTTCCTGCGGGAAGCCAGCCCAGGCCTCAGCATCTGCTCAGCTGCCAGTGGCCCAGTGGGTAGCCCCAGCTAAGGAGGAGAGTTATTTTTATTTATTTCTTCTTAATCATGAACTTAATTTAGCTGCTAATCAGGTTACCATGGTGATTTGCACGGGATTTACAGCAGTTTTCTAACGCGCCTTTTTTCTCACTCTTTTAGTAAAGGAGTAAAATTTGGGCGCTGCGAGCGACTGCCTACTGAATGTCCTAGAACAAGGTCAACCATGTGGGCTTCTCAGTTTTCTTTCCCCTTGCCTCATGTGCTCAAGTGTCAGCCGTGACTCTGGGCAGACCCCAGGTACTTCTTTTTCTGCCGTTTCTCCAAAACCTTCAGTGGGCCCCTGTTGCCAGGGTGAGGGCTGGATCTTCTACATTGTCTGCCCTCCTTCCTCACTTCCCAGCTTCTCCCTGCCTGTTTATTTGTTCCTCTGTATCTTCCTCAGACGTATGAAAACCTTTAGTTCTTAGAGTCCTCCAGAAGAGTTCATTCTTCCCCTCTGTACTGGGGGAAGCAGTTCTAGCTTCTCTTTGGACCCATCATATCCCAAGGTATTAGCTAAAAATACATTGGAGCACCAACACTGGCCCTTAGCGTGGAAGTGGGTATTGTATCAGCCAATGCAGGGGAGCAGGGCAGGGAGGTAGTAGGGGGAGAGGGCTAAGAGCTGGCATCTTGACAGCTTGCTGTGTTATGCTGTCTGGAAGTTCCGTTTGCATTCCATCCAAGCACTTGGAGGACAGGAAGATTCAATTCATGCCCCCTCTGTCTCACCTAGGGGCTCAGAAGCACTCCTTTCTGGGACTAAATTCAGTACCCCACCCCATCCCCCATGGGGGCGGGGCTCCCAGAAGGGACAGTGTCTCCAGATTGGAGACCACAGTTTCCAGGATCTCCCCGAGGACCTCAGGGCCAGCTGCCAATCAGAACTGGGATCAGCCACAGTCCATTAGTGAATGCCCCGGGTGCAAGGCGCCAACACAGCCCCCCCAGGCATTGGCGCCAGAGGCTGCCCAGGGAACCCAAAGCCACCTTCAATCATTATCTTGGCTTTTGTCATCAGACAAACTGGACCGTGGACTATGGGGTTGTTTCCTAGGTAAGCAACTCCCTCTGGCTTCTTACCCTCAGTGTTGAATGTGGGTGTAGCCCCTATGGAAGGCCTGGCACCTTTGCAGCATCTCACCCAGCTACAGAGGCAGTATGAGTTTCTAACTTGCTCTCTCTCTCTAAGAATGCCCTTATCTTCTCTGAAAGATAGGGTTGTAGTAAGAGGAGATGTTCAGGCTTTGATTACCAAAGCTACATGCTGAAGTCACAAGAACTGGGATACCAGACAAGCTCTGCACATTTTATGTGACTTTGCTTCAAGTTTGAGACCCTGAGAGGTGAAATTAGCAAGCTGTGATACTTATATTGGTGTCAAGAAAGGAATTGTCTGACAGGGCAAGCAGGCACTGAATGACTGAAGCCACTCTGGCAGGCATAGTTACCCATCCTCTTCAGCCTCCCATCCTTCCAACCCATAAGGAATCCTGGTCAAAACAAACCTAACCCAGTAGACATAGGGACGGGAGCCTAGAAGGACAGAGAAGTCCAGGCACAAGTGCCCCAAACTGAGGAGAGTCTGGAGTTCTAATCCCAGACTCTAATCTAACTCGGTTTGTTTGTTTGTTTGTTTGTTTGCTTGTTTGTTTGTTTCTATATGATCTTCAGCAAGTCACTTAACTTCTCTAGGATTCTTCTTCTGGTTAAGTAAAACCCCACCTAAATGAAGATTAAACTTTATGTTCTCCAGTCCCACCTCCCACATGCAGGCTTATCAGCTGTTTTACCAGTAAAAGGGAGAAAGGTTGGCTAGGAAAGGTGAGAAAAGAGTGCAGTACCTGCTCTGGCCACTGGGGGCGGACTTACTCCACCCTATGTACATCTTTAAACCGCCAGGTAACAAGGTTCCTAGCAATGACTTAACACCCAGCGTGGATAAGGGCAGAAAGTTCCTCCTTTGACAGCCCATGTGTTTCACAGCACTGTACCTAAAAACACAGACTCTGAGCCTGATGCCAGAGTTCAAATCCCGGGTCTGCCTTTACTAAATGGGTGGCCTTTGAAAGCAAGTTATCTACTCTGCCTATGTCTCTTCTTCCTTCTACAGGGAACAAACAGCAGTAGCCTTACCAGACTAGTAAGTAACTGCACACTGTCCACTGGCTGTGCACCAAGCATTTCCCTATCTGCAGCTTCTCAGTGTCAACATGGTAATACTCCAGGATGCTGAAAGGCAAAGAGACGAAACCTCTCACCTTGTGCCTGCTCACTCAAAGCCGATACACTTGCCACCAGCTCCTGCCCATCCCCACTTCTGTTCAATATGATCGATGTTCTCGACTGACTTGTTTTTTGCAAAACAAGTTTATATAGCAATGGAAACAGAGACAGGAGTAGGAGTTAATTAAGGGCAGGGTGAACCACACATCGATCCTAACATCGTTAAAAGAGAGACAACCAGACTTTAGGATGTGATTCAACGAGGAGAACGCAACACCATCTACTAGGGCTCCCAGCCAAAGATCGAATATGACAGCTCCCTAGTTCCTGGCTTCTGGGAAGCGCTGGGAAAGCAGGATCCCACAGAACAGCACCAGGAGGGGGCCATCAGACACATCCACGGGGGTTGGGGGAGATGTCTGCAAAACCCAGAACCACCCAGAGATAAGCAGACGTTCCAACAAAAACTCACAACATTTTTTTTTTAAAAGAGAAATACATGCATCTCTCTTACTCTCAATGTGGACTATTAGAAGAAGCGTAAGAAGTGCATCCATTAAATACAATTGCTGATAGCATGGCCCAAACACATGAAAGGCAAAAATAATTATTTTGAGAAAGTTTGGAATATTTATTGACTATCAAGCAAGTGTTGGATATGGAAAGAACTGTTTTTGTTTTTTTTTAACTTTTGCTAAATGTGATGTTGATATTATGTATGATCATGCTAGAAGAAATTCTAAGTCATGAACTATTAGTTATAACTTCTAAAATATTCAGATATAAAATGAGCCGGTGCCCAGGATTTGTTTCCAATATTCTGACAAGGGGCTGGAAAATAGATAGGCAGAGGGTAAAGGCAGACCACAAAGTAGGAGGAGCTACAGATACAGGGTTCAGAGACATCAGGAGTGAGTGTGGTTTGGCCCCCTGAGACTGGAAGGCCCCTCAAGCCCTTGGCCATTCAAGTAGTAGCACGATCCTTACCTATGAGGCCCTGAGGGAACGTGAACATTTGAACACAACCCAGAAACTCAGTTATTCATTTGTTTACTGGCCAATCCTCAATTCATCTACCCATCCATCCTCTATTTGTTCAGTCAACACACCTGCTTGTTAGAAGTGCACTCTGTGTGAAATGCAGAACGGGTCATCCTAGCACTGAGGCACTGTTGAGGTAGAAGGGAAAGCCGCATGCTTGGTGAATCTACCATTATGAAAACAAACCTCTACAAAGCATGAGAAGGCTAAATAAAGATACGCATGAGCCATGTTGGCATTTTACATGAAGGAGGTGACTTGGTCTGACCTGAGGGATGCCCACAGACATTTTCTCTAGAAGGATAAGACAGGCATGGTCAGGTGAGGAGGCCAGGAAGTACACCAAGACAAAAAGAACAGTAAGAGCAAATATCCTGGGGCAGCAAGAAGCGAGAAATTAGAGAGACCACAAAGGAATGGGAAGGACAGAATTACAGAAAGGACAGGCCAATTAAGGAGCATCTAAGGCTGAAATCACTAGAGAAAGCTTTCTTCCGGAAACACCATGCCACACAGACACAGAGGTGGGGCACGGGTGTTTAGCCTGCTGATAAGTATTCCTGCAGTCAGTCAAGACAAGAGCTAGAAAGGTGTGCGCTCATGTTGTCTTGAGGAAATGCTCACGTCCTTCAGGATTTTCTGTTGAGAACCAGGGTAGAGATTAAGCCCACTCAGTGGGGCAGAGAAAAGGCTATGGAACTACCAAGTAAGTAATTCCTCGTTAGGATGTTAAAATTTGTCAAAAGCAGGTCCAGGCTTTCTTCATGTACTGTTTTGCAGCCAGCTCCACTCAAGGACAAGACATCCTAGCCAACTGCAGGTTCACTTGACCAGTGATTTATGGCCCTGAGACAAAGGCTCTTAAAGAAAAAGACCCCGCACAAGTCAGACATGAAGTTGCAAGTAGTAGAGCCCATCCATCTATCCGAGTCATTCTAGCATCTGGAAAATGGGCCAGGCTGGCATTAGTTGAATATGCCTCCACATACATCTCCATTCATGGTAAATGGGCATGTGGCAAATGAGGTGGGAATATAATCCCCATTTTTTAGATGAGGGAAACGAAGGTGTTGAAAAGAAGACTCACTCAAGGCCAATAGCTAGGAGAATCAACCTCACATCTGTTTGAGTCCCAAGGCTGTGTGTGCTTCTGTGCTGGGTGTGAATGGCTCCCTGGAAGTTTCTGCAGCTGCCTGGTATGGTCAGTTCCTTGGGGTTCTTTCTCCAGTTTTCCAAGATTGGAATGCTGATGTTTCTGCACAGAGGATGTTTCTGTAGAGAGGAGAGTAGCAGCTTCTAATCCCCAATTCACTCAAAAGAAAGAAAGAAGGAAGGAAAGAAAGAAAGAAAGAAAGAGAGAAAGAAAGAAAGAAGGCAATCATACTAGCTACATCCAACAGCAGCCTCTTCCCCCTCAGAACCAAACATTTTCTTCCTTGTCTCGAAACCTACCAGACATCTATAGGTGTCTATAACCACCCACCAAAGGTCAGGAGTGTCAAGCCCCCAGTCTCCAAACCATGCAAAGCATCCTGGGCCCCTGTGAGAGATGCATATAATCCAGGACTCCACAGCTCATGTTTGTCCCTGAGAGAATGCTAAGGTCTTGGCTTCAGGAGCAACATGCCTGACTCAGCAATGTGGTCCCAGTAGTCTGGTGGAGAAGCAGTCAATGAATGTCTGCTGAAGAGCAGGACAGACCTTGGGCACTGGAGATGTTACAACAAACCCAACTTGAGAAGGAGAAATGAGAAGATGGGGGGAAACTTAAGAGATAATATTCATTGTCAAAAGCAGGCTACAAAATCATATTTAAAAACCCACATATATCTAGTATTCGTTTAATCGTGTATGAGAGCATGCAAACACATAAGCACAGCGAAGATTCTAGATAGAAATGCAAGCCAAATGTGAGTGGTCATATTTCTATGTGGTTGGCTTATGTGTGATCTTAATTTTTTTCCCTCCAACATGTATTAAAGAGAATATATGTGATTCCAACTAATAAGAAAAGTCCATCACTATTTTATTTGATAACTGTGTTTTTAATAAATATACAAGTTTGGAGTATTGCCTGCTTTCCTGAACCCAGACAACTGCTGAGTGCCAGACAGAGCTCTGACATTCTGTGAGCATGGTAGAGCAGCCATGATTCTGCAGACCCTAGGGCTCACCAGAGTCACTCCAGAAGCCTCCAGCCTGTTCCCTGTCCAGGATGCAGAGAGCAGATGCCAGGTCTAACAGCCATCTGCCAAGTCCCCGGCATCACCAAGTACATTTCCATGACTCTTTTCTCCATCACAAGTCAGTAAATCAAAGCACATCTCATACACAAGGTGGGCCTTTTCTGGTAAAACACAAAAAAACTTAATCTTTGGTCCAGAAGCAGTAGATTGCGGCAGCAAGCCGGCAGCCAAAACCATTAATCTTTGCCGCGTTCCCCAACTGGCCCGAGCAGTAAAGAAGATAATACCCCAGCAGAATCAGTGACCCACTACAAATTGGTCCTGAAAGGTCCACCAGCATAAATAGACTTTTGCTGATCCAACACTTGTTAGGAACCCCAACAAAGAGCCTATTGGCTCATCTGATGAACCGCTTGCAATGGGCCCTTGCAATGGCTTGTGATGGATGACCACCCTCCCTTGAAGGGGAAGACGCAGCTCCTGGTATGGGGCCCTTTCTCATCTTAAATTTGTCCTCAATAAATCACAGGTGCAGAGAAGCCAGCATCAGTTTCATTACACCTACGTGCTCCGGTATCAATCACGCCACTATGGCGGCCTGTCTGGGCACCGTTCATTTCAAGTGGCTTTTTCTGTCCTGATTCTGTTTCCAGCATGATGCAAGCCTCAGATGGGCTACAACCCAGTGGGAAAGAGGAAGATGCTTCCTTCTAAAGGCCTCTGTTCCCTTGGCCTCTGCACCTGTTCCTTCCTCCTGTCCTCCATTCACCAGTTCCTCTCCTCCATTCACCAGTCCCCAAATGGATGTCTTTCTAAACTCACCACCCAGCCCATGTACAGACAGCTGAAGGTTTAGCATCAGAAAGTCTTACCTTAGAGAAGGGCTCCTGACATTCACCAGTTCAAAAAAAATTAATTTTGTTTCTGAATCTCCAAAATGTAATTATAACACTTCCCTGTGTAGATCAAATGCAGTATCGTGGGGAAAGAACCCAGAACAGCACACAGTACAAAGCAGATCTTTGAACTGGTCCTGGTGCCCTGAGTATTTTTTGCACATGAATTCAGACAGAAGAGAAAGGGCTGTAGAGGTTGTTGACCTGTGATAAAAGGGACTCTGCCCCAAGCCCAGGACGGCTCCAGGCACCAGCACAGCACAGGTGTGTCAGTTACAGCCCATAATTTATGAGGATTGCTACCACAGTTCATTTTTTGTCCTGTTCCTTTCATTGTAGGCAGTTAAAATACACTTTAAACCAAAGGCACTAGCAAGCTTGTGGACTTCTTCTTAATGCACACAGCCAAACACTTTAGTGTTATTAAATGCATCTATAAGACTCATCGTAAAATTTGCAAAGTTAGAAAAAAATATATCACAGATGGAAAAAATGATGTCGGTTCAGACAAGTCCTGAGCCAGTCTTCCTACAGAGCTACCCAAGGCAGGACCAACACTGAGCCCTGCCACAGGTCCTCTGGGGAGACCACAGCTCCCGGCTACCTCTGCTGTGGAGTGAATCACTCAGGGGCAATTCTGATAATCATTAACTCGGTGAGCATGTCTTTAAACAGGGGAGTGCAAAGGAGCCTGCTTTTCTGAAGTGCTCATAGCCTCAGACAAAACAAGCTTTTGAAAAAAAAACCACTAACATTCTCTCAGAGCAGGAGCCAGGAGGCTATTTGTTTGCAGAAAAGTTGGGGAGGGGGTACAAAGAAGAGACAGAGAACAGGAAGAGAAAGGAGAGTGGTAAAGAAGGGAGTGGCAGGGGGAGGGGAGGGATGGAGCTTCAGGACACAAGGCAAGGGGGAGCAGAGAAGGATGTGGGGCAGGCTTTATGCCAGGATGCAGCAGCTCATCCATGATGCATATTGGTTCAAAATCTGCAGACAGATCCCACATAGCTACAGATGAATGCCACACATCCTGAAGGATGGGCCTGAACAGCAATAGTGGTGGAGGTGACACCGATGGATCCAGCCTGACCATATCTACACTCTTTCCAATCACAACTACTTGATCTCCTCTGCATTCTATAAGGTAGCTACTAGGCTTCATTTGTTCAAAGATACACACTTTCATCTGCCTATTTTGACATCTTATCATCACTGGGATTGAGCACTGAGCAGTCTTGGTGTCAGTGTTATATCTTGGATTATATTCTAGAAGTGGAATAATACATTTCAGCATAGGGATTTTTGGCTTAAACCCTCCGAATGGCAGAGGAGTGTCGAAGACCACAGATGCCGAGTCAGTCTCTGACTAGGTAGTTTTAGGACCACCTTAAGAAAATTGTTTTGCTTGCATTTCTCCTTTAAAATGCCGGTACAAAGGCCTTATGGTAAAAGCTGAAGAAACCCAAGAGTTCTTCCTGTAAGGATATGATTAAAATTGCATGTGGGAAGAGGGCACTAGATGGAAATTTCATTGTCAAGGGTTCTGTCTCCCTTAGCATCCCGTGAAATCATGGTGCAGCAATAGGAAACACATAGGTTCCATCCTTAAGAGCAGTGGTTCTCGCCCTTCCTAACACTGTGACCCTTCAGTACTGTTCTTCCTGCTGTGGTGAGCCCCAACCATAAAATTATTTTTGTTGCTACTTTATAACTGTAATTTTGCTACTGTTATGAACCATAAGGTAAATATCTGTACGTTCTAATGGCCTTAGATGACCCCTGTGAAGTGGCCACTGAAGTCCTATGGGGGTCACAACCCACAGATTGGAACTGCTCCTCTAGATGAACAAACCCAGGAGACTTCATTGCTCTCTCAAAGCCAACTAGAAATCCGAAGCCCCAGGTCTTTCTGATCCCTTAACTCACACTCCTGGCCAATAGTGGTAATCCTCTTTGGCATCTCTGGAGTAAGATCAACAGAGGCTCCAATGCCAGTTTTATTACTGAGTGCTTTGTGACTCAGGACAGTGACTTCCAGTCTTGTCCTCACAACAGCTATGAAAGCATGCTTCTCTAAGTTGTGGGTAAGAAAGTCCATATTATATGGAGAGGCTCAGCAAAGAACTGAGCACACTGGGCCCCAAGATGCCTACAGTGTGCCCTATGGTGCACCCCCTTTGCCTCTTCACTAACCAAAGAGAGACTTGAATAGCACCAGGAGCCCTGAGCTGACATTTGTATACAGCAGGATAAGATGCCTTCAGTCTTGACTCAGAACAAACCAGTTCTACATACACTCCAGCTTTCGTCTGTGCCTGATGAATACTCAGTCTTCCCTCCCATTGATAAAACAAAAGTCACAGTTACTGTAACATAAGGGGCCTGTTGCTCTTATTATTATAATATTTATAAGTAAAGAAGACCAGGAAAGCTGAGCAACATACGAGATTACCTTGAGATGACCTGGGCCCACCCAGAGAACAAATAGACTCAGTGCTTTATATTAATTTAATATTATTTATTGGAGGAGGCGTTGACTGACGAATCCCTCTTCAGTCTGAGACACAAAAGTTAATTTTTAAGTCTCTGCCTTAGTGATAAATAGAACACATTTACTATAAAAATTTGGAAGACTATTAAGAAGACTTGGCTACATATAGCCTCTTTGATATGGGTTGGCTATGGTTAAAATGCATGTCCCCCAAAGTTTAATGCTAGATGTATGGCCTGCACTGTGATAATGATAACTTGGACCCTTAAAGAGGTGGGCGTTAGTGAGAGGTCCTTTTGAAGACAATTTGGGGTGTGGGTGTGGAAGGGATTATGGGGTTCCGGTCTGTTGGAAGATTCCTGCTAAATGTATGCCAGCCCTTGTGATAGCACTACCATGAGAGAGCCTCACTGGATCCATCTCTTTGCCCTTCAAAATCAGGAGCTGATAAACCTCTTTTCTTTGTAAAGTTATCTTGCCTTTGGCATTTAGTTATAGCAGTAAAAACAGAACAATACACCTCCTTGATCGTGTTTTGTTTCTTTCCATTTTTACTCCCATCCACATTTCACACAGTTGATTCATGCAATTCTAACATTTTGATTTTATTTATTTATTTATGCCTAGCACAAGCATTTCTCCATATTAGGAACTCTTTGACAGCTTTTGTTTTTATTGTTACTCTTACTCATTTTGTTATTAAATGAGTAGATCACATTTGTACCCAGTGTTCTCTTAAGTATGGGATTAGACATTTCCAATGCCCTGCTGGAGACCTGTGTGCCTACAGCTTTGCTTACATTTGGATTTCCTTGAGATGAATTATTTACAGTAGCATTACCGAGGCAAATGACTTGTACATTTCTAAGAGTCTCCGTTCTTACTAAGTTGCAGTTTATATTTAAGAGCATTTGAATCTATCCTTCCCAACGTTGAGTGTTAACATTATAAAATAAATTGGTTAAGTGAAATGTTTATGATTATTAACAAAGCTTTGTTTATTAGTCAGCCTGAGAGATCTTTTCTTTCAACCTTACCCATAATTATATCTATAAGTTTTAAGACAATAGCTGGACAGTGGTCATGTATGCCTTTAATCCCAGCACTTGGGAGGCAGAGGCAGGCGGATTTCTGAGTTCGAGGTCAGCCTGGTCTACAGAGTGAGTTCCAGGACAGCCAGGGCTACACAGAGAGACCCTGTCTCGAAAAACCAAAAAAACAAAACAAAACAAAACAAAACAAACAAACAAAGAGTTACTGCCAGTGAGACTTCAGATAGACAGGGTATCGTTACCACACCCCTGCCCCAAGGTTCAGGGTTCTCGGCAGGAAAGAAGGTGGAAAGATGGTAAGAGAAAGAGGTGGTGGATGACTTCAGGGAACCAGCTTCTTCCAGACTCGAGAGGCTTAGCATACATACGGTCACACAGAGCCTGAGACAACGTGAAGTTCGAACAAGACAAGATCCCAGCACTGAGCAATTGATATCTCCTAGGAAAGGGAAATTCAGCTTTCTTCAATGGTATGTCAGTGGGTCTGTCTGTCAGTCACACTCCAGGCCAGGCTACACACTCAGGGGTAGCCACCAACACAAAACAGGTTCCATAAAGGGTTTTTGTATGCTGTTTTGTTTTATTCTGCTTTTTGTTAAGAGAAAGAAGGAAGTTTTTTGGGCAGGAAGGTAGGAGAGAATCTGGGAGAAGTCAGGGGAGGAGAAAGAATATCATCAGAATATATTATATGAGAGTCTCAAAGAGTAACTAAAAACATTTTTTAAAAAAGTCCCTGCCAAACCAAGCTCCAAGCTAACTTACTTTGAATATGGATCCCCATTTGTGTGTGTGTGTGTGTGTGTGTGTGTGTGTGTGTGTGTGTACTGTTTATACTGTAAGCATTCTAAGACATCGGAAATCTTCCTCCCCACTTCTCAAAGTCTTACTTTTCCTCTTATTTCACTAGAGATGAGACTAACAACACATAATGACAGAAATAATATTCCCTATAGCAAAGCTCAATCGGCATCAGCTCCTTCATTTTCTTCTTTTGTAGATTCCTTATGTTCCTCACCTTTCCTACTGAGATAATGAAATGTTGTTGTTTGTTTAGGGGTTTTCTGTTTGTTTGTTTGTTTGTTTGTTTAATCGGTATTGAGGATTGAACCCAGGGCTTCATACATGCTAGGCAAGTGTTCTGTTATTCAACATCTCCAGCCCTTCCTGTTGGGGTTTTAATAGCTTAATTATTCATTTGTACAAATCCTTATACGAAAGACAATAGTCACTTGTCAGTTAGGAATAGCTTTTAATTGACTTTTAAAATGACAGTTCTCCCCACTCCAATGGTCTTGTAAGATTATTTTGAAGCTATCCATGGCTGGTAAGGCTTGGGGGTGGGGGCGGTGGTGGCTATCTCTATAGGCAGATTTAGGAAAAGAAAAGCATTGTGACACCCAGCTATGTACTTGTGTACCTTCCGTCCACAATGGCGTCTGTCTCACAAGTGTGGTAGGGACAGACGAGGACACCCTCATGAGGACACACAAGCAATAAGGCCATGGTTGAAGACATCTCTGCCTAAACACAGCATGTGGCTAAAGCCACTCTTCCTTAGTTTATAAGGATATTTTATTTAAAAAAAAAAAAAAGTCACGGCTTCAAGGATGTCTATTTTACATCCCCACTTCAGGTATACCCAGTGCTTTTCTGTCAACAAGGGGCCTAAGGAGTGAGGAAGCCCCTGGCTTTGTTTTCATTTTTTATGTCTATTAAAAATAAACATGCTGAGAAGCTGCCTTTTAGCTCTTTATCAAGCCTCAAATGACGTGTAGCCCTTGTCAAATCAGCGTTGACGAAAGCAGCCGGCACAATTTGCAAGGCATGGAGAATAAACCTGGTGCATGGCGGGTTTTCTCTCCATTGATCAAAACTGCTTTTACTGAAGTGATGGGCATTCAGAAGCCTCCTAGATTCTGCCAAGGCACTCAGGGAGTCAAGAAACTGCCCCCCAAACAGCCTGCCTGGGTCCGACTCATGGGGCGCCAGGCAGGATATTTGTTAAAGAAAACCTGGGAAGCCCACCTCCCCGAGATGACACATCTCAGGCAGAGTCAATTTAATCAATACTTTCCTTGCTTAGGAAACTCAGAACGTTTACAGGGAGCAGAGCCACGCTAGACAGTAAAGGAGCTTTAAATTCTAATGAGCTTCTCCGTGCTAATTAGTGACTTTGCTAACTGGAAGCTTTCTTTGTTAGAAAACACACCCTGGCTTTGGAGTGACACAAAGTGCCAGCTTTCCTTCTCCTGTCTCCTTTCATCTTTCTTCATCCAACCAGCAAGGAAAGAACTTCCTTCCTGTTGTTGTGCTGCTAGAATAGATTTTTTTTTCTATTTTTTTTGTCTTTAATTGATTAGCATTATATTTTACTTGTAAGAACCAGAAAGTACAAGAGATGAATTTCTCCTAAATCCTACCTGTCACCTGCCTGACAGGAAGCCGAGCTGTGGAGGGTGAACGCAGCCTCTCAGGAAGAGAGCAGACACCATACCCCCCCCCACTATGGTTGCACGGTAAAATTTGGTAATTATAAATCAAGCAAATCTAAAGTACAAGATCCACACTCGTGGCTAGAAGAAGGAAGTCCAATCATTTGTCTCCACAACACGCAAGCTCTAAAGCCCTTGATAAGTCTCAGCCATAAAGCTGATTACTAGCAGGGATGGTTATAGAGGAAAATCTTTTTCATCTCAAGAGAGGAGGGGAACATGAGGAAGAGCAAGAAGGAGGAGCTGAGCAGAGGTGGCAACATTGAGGAGGTTTTTGTGCATCAGAACTGGAAGTTGGATATGGAAGTGATCTATCTCTCTCTCTCTCTCTCTCTCTCTCTCTCTCTCTCTCTCTCTCCTGCCGTGTTGTCATAATCCTCATTTGGGTCTCTCTGTCACTTGCTCCATCTCTACTCTCCTGTCCCCTCTGAGTACTTGATGAAGACACCCTGCCTGGAAGTAATTGCATTCGGACCCCTGAGTCACACTTAAAAGTCTTCGGGACTGATCGAGATAAATCCCCGGCAGGCTTTTGTTTCCACTTGAAGTGGCCCCTGTCATTTATTAGACGAATTAAAGTATCAATTTCTGTTTAAACATTAACAGGGTGATGCCAAATATTAGTCAGTTCCTAATAATTTTGAGGGATTAAAAAGATAATAAAAGTAATAGTCCATTACATTACCTACTTCAGCAAGATTGTAATGAACGTAATAAATTCTGGATCAGGGTTATAACAACTTCCATCTATTTAAAATGAATTTGTAGGGTTACTTTCATTAACTATGTATATGGGGAAAATGATCTGACATATTACTTTAAAAGAGCTGTTAAACCGATTAGGAGAAAATATGCTTTCTAGACAGGGATGCTGGCCACGGCAGGGACAAGTACATCTCTGTGAACAGGGACTGAAGCAGCAGAGCAGGTCAGATAATGTCCTTCCTCTCCTGAGAGCTACCTGTCCTCTGATCTGTACAACCCGTTTCAGAAACATTGTATCAGCTGGCAAATCAGAACGGAGGAGCCTTCCTTCTCTCTTCCTCTGTTTTCCTCCCCTCCCTAGATACTTTCCCACTAATGAACCCAGCCCAGCTGGGGGAACTTGTTCAAGGAATCAACCCTATGCCTGCGGCCCAGCCTGTCCTTTGAGCCCCACCCCCAGCCCCCGGGAAAGCCGCCATATTAAAGGAGCCCATGCCCTCATTGCTAGAGGAGACAAGGGAGCGAGCACTTGACTGCGCCACAGAAATTACTGCTGTACCTCGAATGCCCGCTTCATTTATCAATTTCATCGCAGAAAAACCCATATGACTGCCTTGTTCAGTCGCACGCTAAATCGAGTCACAGAAAGCTCCCCACCACCAGTCAAGTGTGTTATGCATGGGCCTGGATAAAGTAACTTGAAATACCAGTAATGATTTATACTTAATTGAACTCCTAAGTGATGAAAGCGGCAGTAACGAATGAAGAACGCCCTCATTCTGGCCTGCTCTGCTCAGCCTCTCCAGGCACCATAGCACTGACCGTGCCTTGGGAAGTCAGCAAGAACGGCTGGCTAAAGCCAGCTCGATCCCTGGATTCCCCCAAGCTGTCCATCTGAGTCCTAGCGGAATTGCTCTCACTTGCAGTAAATGACTCCATAAGCACCAAATCAGACCATTGCCATCGACTCTTTTTATTAGATTACCCCATCGAAAGGTTAATGCATTTGCATTTGGCAAACGGAGTTGGTCAGCCCGAATCCCACACAGGGATGGGTGTTTAAATGGACACACGCGGAGAACGGCTCTGTCAACAGATCGATTCCTTGGCAGCAGAAACCAGATCTGATGTTCTTCCTACTCCGAAGAAAAATGTACTGGAGAGGGAAGGGTCTTCCTCAGCAGGAAGCCCAGAGTCCTCCCCACCTCCAACCTCTGCATCTTGCAAAACTTTTCTGTCCCTCAGGAAAGGACAGAGGTGGATAATGTGTGTACTTTGAACCAGGAACCTTACTACCTTTCCTAAGTGAGGAAAAAAAAAAAAAAAAAGCTATAGGACTTAAATCAGTAACAATGACACAGACCTTAGAAACAGACAGACAAAATAATATCTGGACAGTCACAAAACCAGACGAGGGCAGCCATTCCTACCTAGGCTTCTGTACCCCAGGCAAAACTATCCTGACATAGTCTCAACGCACTCACCAAATGCCACCTCTGGAGTCAGCTTTGTTAGGCTTCCCTAAGGAAATTCATTCTTGATCTCACAAGATTTTTGTACCAGAGAATGTAGCCAAGTTCAGTGGGAATTAGAAGTTATGCTTCCACTCTAACCCACCTTCATGCAACACAGTAGATGGTGACTTCTTACAGTTGGGGACACTGGGGTTCTGAGGGAGAGTAGGACTTACCAGAGAACCCCAACTCAATCCAGGGAGTTCATGGAAAATTCTCCAGTCTTCTGTCTTCTATATTGGCTTCATGTTCTATCCTGAGGAAGAAGTCAGGACCCCAACAGAGATAGCTGTGAGGCTGTGACAATAAAGAAATAAGTCTTTTTATACAAATGTTCTGAGACACAAGTCATATTTCTTATTCAGCTGCAAAATCTAGTTCTGTGACTAAAGTGTTCTGTGAGGTAAGAGATACGGGAAGCATCACTTCCAGGATGAATTTGTTCACTGTCTTGCCTCTGGGCTGGCTTCATCATTCCAAATCATTTCTCCTCTCTCTCTTTCTCTCTCTCTCTCTCTCTCTCTTTCTTTTTTTATCCTACTATTCACTCTCCAGGTAGCCAGGAGCCTGGGGCACATGAGATGAGAGGTTCAAATCTCTGTCTAGTTTCTTGGCGTCAGGGTTACCTTTCTGAGCCTCAGCACCCTCTATCTATTATCCTAATATTACATGAGTTAATATTTGTGACAAGAACCACTGTGTATATGGCCCTTATCCATGCTGGGCTCTCTGTCCATGGATCTTCTCCCTTCTAGGTTCACAGTGAAAGGGATATCCCCAGGTACTTAGAGGTAATAACTGACTACTATCAGGTAACCTAAGACAGCCCCCAAAGGAGCACCTGAGATGCTTTTTGCCCAGCTCTCCCTGTTTTGGAGGAGTGGCCCCAGGCTTCTGTCCAGTCTTTCCTTTCCCTTTCTGGCTGAGCCACCTTTAAGTCTCTACTCACCCTGCCTGAGTGTCAGAGTCTCAGCAGGAAGGCCGTAAAAGGCCGTAGGTATTAAAGAGCTAGGTATCCATAGTGATCCTATTTACGAATATTCCTTGTAAACTTTTATATGCCTGTTTGACCTCATCGAATCCTCCAAAAACACTATAAAGTTCAAATGGCTATTTCCACTTCACAGAAGCAGAAACTGAAGCCTACAGAGGCCAGTGATGCGCCAAACTGACATGATTGGAGAAGGGATGCTAAATCCAAGCCCCTCAAACCCCAAGATGCATGTTCATCACCGTGACCCTTCCTAAGACCCATGGGGTTTCTGTGAGAGGAGACAAGTCAAAATTCAACAGGAATCCTGAGCTCTCCTTTCTCTTTCAGCTTGCTAATCCACGGGACCATCAGTTCTGGGGGCAGACAAGGAGAAGGATGTGTCTGTCAGGGAGAAGTGGAGCATCATGGGCAAAGGAGGAAAAAGTGCTGAGTGAGCAACAGTTGACCTTAAGATGTCTTTGAGAAAGTGCCGAGGTGGCACGGTGTGGTGTGACAGGGGCCCCGGGACCCACAGAAGGAATTCCTATCTGATGTAGAGTGCAAGGTGGGCAGATTCTTCCTAGCGATAGTCACAGCTGGGCAGTGTGAGGATGAAAATGAGGAGAAGAGCTCCAGGCAGAGCAGCTATTTGTACAAAAAAGAAGTGTTGGTTCCAACAAACTTCGGACCTACACAGCATGTGTTCCCAGACCCCACAGGTTTAGAGAGGACACAGAGCGACTCAGATGGATGAGGCACTCATCCTAGAAGAAATTACCTAGGTGTTCCTAGACATGAGCACATTCTTTGTTTCTAGAGGGTCTGAACTTACCTGCAGGCTTTGAGTGTGTGTGTGTGTGTGTGTGTGTGTGTGTGTGTGTGTGTGTAGACAAACAATGTCTGAATAGTGTCTGGCACGTATCTCTATGTGACTTGTATCTGATGATGAGGGTGGATGTGCGGCAAGTATATAAGTGACAGTTGTGAGTATGCGGCTATCCATGCGTCTACACGCAGATGTAGGAATTCTGCCTCCCTAAGGTTTTCTAGTCACAACTCTACTGAGCTAAAGGATGCCGCAGCAACAGTATGTCCAATCAATAGAGATGTGACCCATAGGCCAAGAAGATAGGACCTGCTTTGCCTTGTAAGGGCAGAGAAGCCCACCCGGAGGCGTGAACATTTGCAAAATGGGGCCTTCTTTAGTCTATAACAAGATAGGCCTGAGCCAGAATCTGGGTACCAGTCTATCCTGTTTGGTTCGACAACCTCAGAGCTGTCTGAAATGGGCCAAAGTGCAGGCTAAGGTAAGATAGTTAAGCAGCCCTCTCCTGAAATATAGATAAGAGTTTCCTGCCAATGCTCTTGCAACTGAATGCAGCCAGGACATTCCTGAGCCATCTCTGACTTCCAGACTTTCGGGCTCTCTAGGACATTTTGGATTGTTTTTCCTGCCCAGACTAGCCTGACTCTTCATGCAGGACCCAGGACAGGTTTTTGTCCTGCGATGAGCACTGTCTCACCAGGGCTGCTGTGGGCCAGTGAGTTCAGCTATACATCTCTGGCCCTGACACTACAATATCTGAATCCCACTTCATGGATGTGTGGTTTGGAAGAAGCCTTTGCAGCCGCTGGAACCCCAGTTTCCTCATCTGTTAGATAAAGTAGATCATCTCTTCCATACCTTAGTTAAACGTGGAGACTTGAGTGCTGATACTCTGCTGCCATGCTACTTCAGACAAACCACCAGGCCTTCTGAAGTCTGTTGTACCCATCTGTTAAACAGGAACAATAATGGTGAATGAGATCACACAGAAGATAGCAGTTTAAAGTTTTAAAAATCGGGAACATTTGAGAAGAATCACCTATGAACCTTGAAGGTTCAGCTGTGAATCTTCTTGGCCCCATCTGCATCCTCTGGCTGGACGTTTCTCAGGACCTTAGGTCTCGGCTTCAGGGTGGGGGGATTGGGGAGGGCACAAAGAAAGTCAGACAAGAAGTTCCCAGGACCCAAAAGATAGGAAGGCCCAGGGACAGAGTCTGTTGGTCAGCCAGCGCTGGCCGTGGCTCCCTGGAGCTATGCAGCAATGATTCAGGAAAGGGCTGACAAGGATATTAGCAATGTGGGTTTTTTTTTTTTTTAATCCTGAGTCCAGAGAAAATGCACGGTCAGGAATAAAGGCACCCAAGAGAGCACAGAGAAAGAGAAATAATCAGAATTAGCCAGCGGGCAGGCAGCAGGAGCCAGGGCAACACAGTCTGCGGAGGGCCCAAAGCCCCTCCAGGACCCCAGGCTAGGGTGACAGCTAAGAAACTGGCAGGCCAGAACAGGGGGAAAAGGAAACCTGGGCCCCCCGGGACCCTGGGAGGCAGGCAGAATGGAACATGGAAAAGAAGCCGTCTCCAGGTGAGTCCAGCAACCCCTGAGGCTGCTGTGTACCCCTTGACTCCCTCCAACCACTGACTAGGGGGGAAATGTGGAAGGGTGTCAGCTCTGCTCTTCTCTGTCCACATGGCTCTGGATGTGAGCTCTGGGGCTGGGAGTCGGGGAGGCCAAGAGGCTGTCCAGCTATTGCAGAAAGGCTGCTCTGCAGGCAGGAAGCCTCCACATTGCCCCTCAAGGCCAAAGTGAGGCAATGATGACAGAAACTATGACTGGGGAATTCTCCTGGGCTCTTTCCCAGGAATTGCACAGGGTGTATCAAAGTGTTCCCGGAGGTGGGATCGGGACTTGCCAGATGAACGGATTTTGATGAACTAGGAGAGGGAGATCCATTTACAAGAGCAATGGAATTGATAAACTTCTTACCTGACGTGTCTGCCTTTTACAAAGCATTTATCCGATCTTAAGAAGCAGCCCTGGTTCTGTGTGTGTGTGTGTGTGTGTGTGTGTGTGTGTGTGTGTGTGTGTGT
>JANHMN010000002.1:220952235-220996107 GCA_030674055.1 Rhabdomys pumilio
CACACACATGCACACACACACACACACACACACACCACACATACTGCACCACACACACTCTGTCACACATACACCCACCACACATCACACTCACTGTCTCTCTCACACATCACACACACACTCTCTCTCTCATACACACACACCACACACCATACCACACATGCACACATACACACACACCACATACCACAAACACTCTCATATACACATACCACACACACAACCACACACCACATACCACACATCACACACCACACACACACACACACACACACACACACACACACACTACCACACACCACAGGGAGTGAATATAGGTCACATGAGAGTTCTATAGATATGTACAAAACTGTACACTGAACATAAGGGTTCATTCCATCCAGGAAAGGTCAAAGGCACAGACTGTGTTCTTAATCACAGCACTGGGTTATCTCTGGGGATGTCTACCTGCTGTCTATCTGTAGGTCTATCTGAGAGGTTTCAGGCAAGCCCTCAGCCATGGAGCAGCCAGGCAAATTCCAAATTGACCATGCCTGCCCCATTACTCAAGTCAGAGTCAAACTCATACCTGCATCCAAGTACAAGCCCACATCAACACCCACAGGCTCCAGGTCTCCTCTAGCTGGCCTTGGCCATTCCTGGCTTGATACCTGATCTCCGTGGAAAGTGACACCTCAGCATGAGAGGGATCAGGGCAGACACTGCAGCCTAACTTCAGGGAGAGACACTGAGGTCATTGTCCTTTGGGCTGTCTTCCAGCCTCCTCCTCTGACACCGAATTCAGAAAGATAAGTGCATAAGTTCTCACCGATAACCATCACAGCAAGAAAAGAAAAGAAAAGTTCTCAAGGTAAGGGACTGACTGAGTTGACATAGCTGGGAAGTAGGCTCAAAATTTACACCCCATGTTTCTGGAGATTATATAATTAACCTCTTCAATAAAGCACCCTTCTCTGTGTAATCAGAGTATACAAGCATCCAGTGCTGGGTACAGCATTTTGTTTTCATAAAAAAATCACTAAATGCAAATATGTGTACCACTGTGTGACAGTGTTTGTCCATGTATGTGAGCGACATGGGAGACAAGTCATGAGTCAGTAAGGTCAAGAGTGACAATGTATAATACTCCCTTTATCTTCTGCTTGCTTTCTGGGGTTGGAAGAGGCAATGTTCAGTTCATCTTCAAGCATGATGGCCTGAGAAAACAGAAACATTGTGGACTTTGGCGACAGACAGACTTGCTTCATTTCTTATACCCTTCACCTACATGGGTCTCAGTGATGCTGGGAAAGTCCCTTCTCTCCTCTGAGTGGCTGATTTCTAACCTAGAAACAAGATGCTAAGACTTCTGTATATGCTGGGCCCTTGCCCTCTCCTCACAGACAGCATCACAGTGTTATCTAAGCTGTGCCACTGGACCAAATGCCTGAGACCCGATAGTTTATAAAGAATATGTTTGTTTTCCCATAGACAGGAAAATCAAAGCTCAAAGCTCCAATGAGTTCACTTGTCTGGTGAGAGCTGCTCTCTGCTTCCAGGATGGCACCTGGCTTGCTGTTGCCCAGCCTTACTATCAGAGAAATACAAGTTAAACATTAGAGAGTAAAGACTCCTGACGCCAAGCCAGATGACCTGTGTTTGATTCCTAGGACTCACATAGTGGGAGGAGCTAACAGACTCCTGCATGTCCTCTGACTATGTGCACTCACCATAGCACAGACATACAAACATGATAGATAGATAGACAGATAGATAGATAGATAGATAGATAGATAGATAGATAGATAGATAGATAGATGATAGATTCCATCTTACCCCAGTTCCACAATCATAAAAACAAATAATAGAAAATCCTTGTGAGGATAAAAGGAAACTCTAGTACACTGCTGGTGGGAATGAAAACCAGTTTAGTCACTACGGAGGTCAGTATGGAGATTTAAAAAAAAAAAACTATTAAAAGCAAATCTGCCGTGTGACCAGATACACCACTCCTTGGCATTTACCTGATAAACCGAGTCAACATACCAGAGATACTTGCCCATCAGTGCTTATAGCAGCATTCACTGTCTGCAATAGATAAGGTATCAAGTATTTTTGTTGCTGTATTGCTTTTTTTCTTTTCTTAGGCCAGGCTGGTCTTGAACCCATAGAGATCTTCCTGCCTTTGCTTCCCAAGTGCTGGAATTAAAGACACATGACACCATGCCCAGCCACAAGGGATTTTATTCAGCCATAAACGAAAATAAAATTATGTCACTTGCAGGAAATGGATGTAATGGAAATAATTATATTAAGCAAGTTAAGTCAATCTTGGGCAAATATCTCATACTTTCTTTCGTTGGTAGTTCTTTGATAGATATATGAAATTATATATGTGTCATTTGGAAGTAGTGGCTGAGCTGTCTAGTAGAACAAAGGAGACTAACAGGAGAGGAAGAGGAGAAGAGTGGGTATGGGGCAAGCATGGGGGATACACTCAAAATCCATTATATGTGTTGGGTATTATGGTGCACATCTTTAATCGCGGCACTTGAGAAGTAGAGGTAGGTGGAGCCCTGTGAGTTTGAGGCCAGCCTGGTTTTCATAGTGGGCTCCAGGACAGAGAGAGCTACAGAGACTCTTAAAAAAAACAGTAAAGAAAAAGAAAAGAAACAATGTTGTGAACTCCCACTCTCCCCACTCTCCCCCACCTCACGAAATCTACTAGCACACTAGTAGAGAGTACAGTGAGTGTACACCACAGGAAACCACTGAAGTCTCAAGGAGACTTTTGTGTGTATCAATGTACAAGGTGTTTTAGGAGAGAAGCATTTAGGGACGCTTTATGTGTTTAGCTGAATGACTTTTCTAAAACTAAGTACCCCCACTAATGTCTATTACCCACTCCATGCAGACATATTTCCTCTGACTTTTTGCCAGTCATCATCCTTACAACACTCTGAGTGGGCTAGGACCTCTAACCATGGTGATGGAGAACAGGGAATAATTCTCACTTTTCAGACTTAAGCGCCTAGCATCTCATACCTAGGCCTTTTCATGGATTTCTGAGATGTTTTGGAATTTGCATGTGAAATAAAAGCTTCCTACATAATTGAAATTATGGCCAATTGACCGTGAAATAGAACTGTCCGTGACCAATGAGGTGTTGGGTAGGGGGAGGCTGCTGTGCTCAGAAATGGGGCCTCCAGAGCCGCAGGGCTAGTTCTTTGGCTTCAAGAGAGAAACCCACCTAGAATCCTTCTTGCTGGCTCCAGCCATTCTAGCAACTTTTCCTCCAATGCTTCTCCCTAACAAAAGGAGGACTGTATACATGGAGGAACACATTCTGCAGTGATCTTTCTCTTGGCTGCGAATCCTTGCAAGGGAGAGCAACTGAACATCAAGTGGAAATATTCTTTCTCTGGCCATGGCTCTGTAAAGCAAGGTGTTGCTGAGACAGACTGGGGCCTGGGATGCCCAGAGGGAGGGAGTGGAAGAGAATAGCAGGAAAGCTCCATCTGCACAGAGAAGGTTTAAACTGAGGGATGCAGTGGAGAGTCAGCAAAGGTATTGACAGGGGAGCCATTCATAGAAAGTGCTTTTTATTGCCCAGCAGAGAAGAAAACATGGGTAGAGAATCCAACCAATGAGAACCATTGTCAGCAACACTCTAGACAATGCACTGTGTTGGCACAGACAGGGCTGAATCAAAGGGAAAAGATGGTGAGACACCATTCTGTGATTGACTGGGATACAGAAAGAGAAAAAAACAGAAGCTATGTAGTAGCTAATCACACAGCCCTACGAGAAAGAACTCTTATCCCCATCCTAATGAGAGGAAAACTGAGGCTCCAACAGATTTTATTCATAATAATAAATGGTACATGTCTCTGTCACTTAGCACGGCCCTCCCTCCATCTGCTTTTGCTTTCTTACTGAATATCTCTTTGTTTGCTAAAATGAACCTTGATCGCTTGCTCACATTTAAAAATCAAATTAAAAGTCTGCCTGCATTTCTACTCTAATAGATAAATAAGATACTAAGGGAAAGGAGATAGCAAAACTTTGCTCCATCAGACCCCACACAGGGCATCCCGCATAATTCTGTACCCGATAATTAAGGGGAACCTTAGGCAGTCTGATGATGGAAATTGAGCAGAGGAGAGTTAGGCTGTAGAGATCGAGCTGAACTTACACTGTGTAAGAAGAGCATTCTGGGTCCAGTGGAACCCAGGAAGTGAGCAAGGTGCAAAAAAAAACAAGGAACAGAATGGATCTACAGAAGCCAAAGACAGAAGGTTGTAGATTCACTGAAAGGCAACAGGACACAGGACACACGTCCAGTTTTCAAAAGGTCACTCTGGATTTGAGTCTCAGGATGTCACTTTCTACTAACTGTATGTTTCCTTCCTGTTTCGGTCCACATCTTGGTCATTTTATTACTGCAGATTTTCTGTTCTGTTGCTATTGCAATAAAATGTCTTTTCTGTGATATTTTGTAACTAGTCTCTGAAATTTTGAATAGAATAGTTTTACAGGTTTATTCCATAGTCAGGCACCTGAATGAACCCCTCCCTCAATTCTCACTAAGTCCATAGATTCTCTAGATGAATGTATTCTAGTTTTCTAGAATGGTGAATATATTTTCTGCAAATAATGGCAGTTTTTCTCTTTTTGAGACCCAACACTTTTTGATTTTTTTTTCCACTGCATTTACCAGATCTTCTAGAATAGTGGTTGTCAGACACAGCTGATTTTACACCATAAAGAACATCCAGCAGTGTCTGGAGACATTCTGATTATCACAACAACAGGAATGTTACTGGCATCATCGTTCTTGTCTTACTATTTTTTTTAACTTTTTTTAATTGATTCTTTCTGAGTTTTACATTATGCACCCCAGTCCCACTCATCTCCCCATCCCCATTTGTCCTTCATTCTTACAATCTCCCCCCAAATAACACACACACACCAAAAAGCAATGTATGGTAAGACATCTCATCATGGACGCTGCAGTGTGTCACAGTGTGTCTCACAGTCTACCCCTCTGTCCACACGTCTTCACTTGCAAATGTTCATTGCAATGAGTCATTGATCTGGTTCCAGGTCTCTGACTTCTGTGACACCATCAATATTGGCTCCTCACCAGGACTCCTCCCAGACAGCCCATTGTTGCCCTGTGTCATGGAGATCGAGTAGCTTTGGATTGGTAGAACTGGCTCCTGGCCCTTTCACAAACCCCAATTATTCACAGATGATATAGACTTTGGAGTGGACCAGCTCAGCGTGCTGGATCTGGGCCTAGGTGGTACCTGAGCTGCTCAGCCCACCTCCTTTCCTTATCCACACTACCAGAGTGAGTTCTCCAGCATGGCTCCTGGTAGGGCACTCCGTGCCATCTGCAGGAGGCCGGGTCAACTCCCCTGCTTTCATACCCTCAGGGTCAGATCCACTGTGTTGCTCAGATGAAGTGCAGGGCCTCCACTCTCCTGAGTGATAGTGACAGTGAGGGGGCAGGGCTAGCTCTCTTGCTCTCATGCCCTCAGGGCCAGCTCTGCCAACTACTGCAGGTGGTAAGAGGGGAGAGGGGGAAGGGCAATTCTCCTACAACCCATGTCACCTCATAGCAGATGCATTCTGGGGCCAGCTCTTCCAGGTTCTCACCCTTGGGACCAGCTCACCCATGCTCCCTCCACCAGGGCCAGCTCCACTGTACTGCCTGACTAAGGTGCAGGGTCACAGGGCCCCTATCCTGGATGCTGCCTCTGGTGGGAGGTGGCACCAGCTCTCCCGAGTGTCCCAGCCAATGAGGGGGTGGGGCCAGTTCTGCACAGCCCCTGGACATCCACATGGTCACCCAGGGGCTACCCCAACCAGGGACATTCCCATGTTCTCTGGTGATAATATGACATTGACTTGGGCATTGACTTGGATCCCTGCGACTGCATAGCCATGACCCAGACATAGCGGCCAGCTGCAGGTCCAGGTGGGATCTCACCCTGGCCCCAGGTGGTGGGGCTGGCCACTCACAACAGGCTCCTCCTCTCCACCGTCAAGTCTCCAGTTCCATCTCTCCTCACGATGCTCAAGCCGTTCTTCTTCTCTTCCTTTCCCATCCGTTCACCACAGACTTGCACGTTGTAGTAGCTTCTGGTGCAGGCTGGGCACGTGACTGGTTGGCCTCTGGGTGACATCCTTCGTCTGTGTTGCTTGGCATAGCCACAAGCGGGTGTCTAGAGTCCACCTGTGCTGTGAGCTAGAGGGCAGGTCTGTGGTTGACATGGTAGTCACAAGTCTCTGTCTGTCTTCCTCCTCCCTTGCTGCTCTGCGTGATGGTAAGCAGGGCTCTGTGTGTCTATGGCCCGCCTGTGCCATGGGGGAGAGGGCAGGTCTGTGGGTGTCTTTCCTCTCCTTCACAGCATGGTGTGGCAGCAGACAGGCTTCTGTCTTCCTCCTGAATTTGATCTGATTTGATTTGGTTTTTATGCATCCTAGGCATAAAAGAGTTTTGGCCACCAAGCCAGGTATCAATCTAGGGTGAACAAAGGACTGCCATCTACTCTGCCCCTGACTGATATAAGAACACCACAAGGTGTGTGTTTGCCCATTCCCCAGAGGGATGGGTTATCTTACCATGGATAGCGATGAAAACCCCTTTTGTGGTTCACCATTATGCATAAACTGGTTATTAGTTTAAAGTAGAATTTAGGAAGAATTGAAAATATTTAATCCCGTATTAGCCAAGATTTTTAAAGACTCAGAAATTGATATGAACAGAGCCTAGTCAAATTCCTTCACAGCCTTCATCCTGATGACAGGATTGCTTCTGATCTTTCCCCTGCTTACCTTACCCTTCTATCATAACACTTGTGTTTGGCCTGTTCTTACACAGCGACAATTGACTTCGTGGTTCCGCTGACTTTACCTTAGAAAGCTATTGACCACTGTTAAGTAAGCATATCCCCGCTGCGTCTTCTGCTGCAGCCCGCTGTAAGGAATTGCCCATGTGAGAAGAGTCTTGATTACAAATCAATGCCAGCAATTTGGAGAGTCTGCCCTTGTGACTTTCAACGGGGACTCATGTACGGAGCCACTATTTGTTTCCTCTGAGTTATCCAGGCTAAACATGGAGAGCATGTGCCCCTACCACCCTCCTCTGACCTGAAGAATGACTTCTAACCTCCTGGAGACCATGCAGGATTCTACGGAAACAGAGGGGTGGACACTATTGGAGCAGATAGTCTCAAATACACAGCCCAAATCACATGACATATTACTAGAAACATCCTTTTTCTACAAAAGCCCTTAATATGAGGCTGTCCCTACAATTCTGATATGATCATATGTTCATTTTTCTCTTAAGAGTAGACTTGTTAGATTATTTAGATTTTTTTTAAAAAAAAATCATTATTACATTCAAAAGTAAGTCTGACCTCAAGTTTGCTGTCTTTATGTAATTGTATTTTCTGTTTAAGCTCTAAATCAGTAACATGAGATGAAAATGTTCAGATTATAAATCAGAAAAGATATATACAGAAAGCTACTTGGGCATGGTGACTGACTCATTGTCCTTAAATGCTAGTTCTATAAGGCTGATACCCCTTTCACAGCTAAAGACTTTAGTCATACTTTGACCACTTTATTAATCATGCAAAAGATTTTATTTGCATGTCTGGAGCTCTTCTTGGGTTTAGTTGTCGACTTTACTGTTTCTAATCTGTTACTCTTTTCTGCTTCAAAGCAATAACATTTATCATCTATTTTCAAAACTAAGTATTTACCCATCATTTATAGAGTAAGATACTTCTTTGATTTTTGTGTTGTTGCTTTAACAGTTGATTTACTTAAGGAAATGTGTTTGCCTTTGATTACTGTTCCAGCCATATTCCATAAGTTGATAAATGTTCTCACTCTGTTTTATCTAACTGTCTTGGTGGCTGATTTAGGTTCCCCAAACCAAAAGTATTGGTTTCCTTTCCACTAATTAAATATTTCCCTTCAGTTTTCATAAAGGTTCCTACTTTTATTATCTGCTGCATTCATAGAATTTGACACACAACTTTCATTTTCTTTGTGCCTAATATGAGAACAACTTTAAAAAACAAACAAACAAACAAACAAACAAAACAAAAAGCAAGTCTTGTTATGTAGTCCAGGTTGACCTGTCTCTATATCCCCAACACTAGGAGTCTCAGGTGAGAAGTGGCCACCTCCTGTAGCTAAGCAGGATTTTCAGTGGAAACTGTAAAACAACAACAACAAAAAACAAAAAACAAAAGCCAAATCACACAGACCCAGAAAGAGGAAAACAGAGGAAGTAGAAAGAGGGGAGGTTGCAGGTCTGAAGGTGCATTCATGGCCCTGATGCTAAAAATATTTAAAACATAAAAACACACAAGGAATAGTATCTGAAAATATCTGAACAGTGTGTGCTCTCCGCTTCATTTCTCCTTAAGCTGGGTGAGGGGCGCTCTTTCTAATGTCCTCTAGGAGACTGTTTTCCTTTGTGGAAACTACTTGAACCTGTCTGCTCATCAGTGCAATGACTTAAGTCACCTTCAGATTTTACAGGCCCAGATTACTGTTCAGTTTTGTGTTTGCTTATCTCACGTTGGTCTCAGAACTTCTGACAGGTCATTGCACTGATATGTAACCATATTACGATTACTAAAATAATCCAGTTCCATCCTTACCTGATTTTCTGTTTCCTCTTGTTTTGTTCCTTCTTGCTTCCCATGCAACTCAGGCTGACTTCAAGCTTGCCATCCTCCTGTCTCAGCCTCCCTCCTGCTGGAATTACAGCCATGTGCCCCCATGCCTGACCTCATAGTTTTATTGTGTCCACAACTCCAACTTATATTTTGATCTACCAACTCCTGCGTTCCAGACTTTGTATATCATCCATGTGGAATCTGCTTTCAAGAATTTTATCTGCAGGGTGGAGAGATAGCTCAGATTTAAGAGCAGCAGCTGTTCTCTCAGCAGTCTCAGACTGGATTCCTGGCACCCACACGGCAGCTCACAACTATGCATAACTCCAGTTTGAGGGGATCCAGTGTTCTCTTCCAACCTTCACAGGCACCTGGAAAACACATGGTACATAAGACATGCATGCAGGCAAAGCACTTAACACACTCAAACACATAAAAAAAAAATGAATCTCAAACAAAAATCTTTTAAAAAGAATCTTAGGTGCATGATTATTTCCATTTTAGGATGTTACACTCAGGCACGTGCTGTGGGCTCTGCTCATCGTAGTTGAACAGCTTAGCATAAATAATGGGGCTTTTCGTGAACCATTCTTTTCCTCTCAACATTCCATTGATTCCACCAAAAGCTCCAGCGTTGATAATGGTTGACATAATACAGCCATGTATGGGAAAGTCGAACGTGTTTCCCCTCTTTTTTTTATTACGTTTATTTATCTGTATGTCATAGTGCATGTGGGGATGCCAGAGTCAGTACTCTCCTACCACATGGCTCCCCAGAAATAAGCTTGGGTCATTGGATTTGGCCACAAGCAGCTCTCCCTGCCGAGCCAGCTCACCAGCCCTTATATCATTTATATTATATTGTAATTTCTAATATTTATTTAATATCAATTATAAATAATAGTGTGTGATAATATATTTACATGTTATATAATATGTAATAATATATATCATGTCATATAATTTAATTATATGTAATTAAATTACTATGTATTTAATATGTTATAACATATAAATTTAATAGAATTAAATTATTATAATTAAATTTTAATTAATTGTAATATAATTTAAAGTACTTAACTGTACTTAATATTGTATTTAAATTATATTAAATACAATTATATATAATGTATTATATATCTTAGGATATATATTAGGTTTGGCAATTTTGGTTTTTTTTTTTTTTTGATTGGCTTTGGTTTTGCACGTGCATGTGTGAGTGTGTGTGTGTGGTTTTGTGCACACATATGCAGAAGTTGTCTATGAGCACCAAGTCCATGCACTAACTGTGGAGACCAGGAGGGGGCATCAGATCCCCTGAAACTGGAGCTACAGGTAGTTGTGAGTCACCAGATGTGAGTGATGGGAACTAAATCCATGTCCTCTGGAAGAGCAGCAGAGCTCTTCATCTCTGAGCTCTTAACCACTCTAGCCCTTACAGTGGGTTTTTGATTACAGAAATAGCTGATATCTGTTAAAAGTATACCCATCCCAGGTTCTGTGCTAAGAGCTTCATTCATGATGTGGCCTCCTCCGTTGAGCCCACATAAGCACTGAGGCATAAGAGCTCTTTGCCTCTATTTTCTACCTTGTTGTGATATTTTGTGCTGCTTCTGATGTTTGCTTGATTGAGACAAAGTTTCACTATGTAGCTATGGCTGGCCTCTAACAGAGGTCAGAGGTCCACCTGCCTCTGGCTTCCGGTGTTGATTTTAATGTTGCCTTTTATGGTTCACGTTTTAAAATGCTATCTCTCTTTTTAACATTTCTGACCCTTTTCAACTGTTCCCTTCATGTCATGTGTGGATATGTCGGCCTCCTATTTCTTGTCTTGTGTCATTTTGCTGAAGGGGTGAGTCTGAGGTGTTCTTAGGTGTTCTTCAAGTTACCATAATCTGTTTCAAACTCAGCTCTCCCACAGTGTGAGAACTGTGTTCCCTGTTTGATAATGTAGATTTTCTCAGAGGTCTATGCACTCCCTTTTCCATGTTTATCTATGCTGCTCCAAGGAAGGTAGGTGGGGGAAGAGTGGAGGGGGATGAGGAGGCTCGGAAGGCTAACAGCAATGTACTTTTTTGGTACACAAATTGGGATTTTCTTTGGCTGCTCTTTGCTGTCTGTCCAGCTCCTATTTGAACCCCTAACTTCTGCCACAAAGCTGATTGATAGGACATGCTTTAACTGTCTTTCCAATTCTCCAGGACTTTTTCTATCTGCCCTACGTCTGATGGCTCACAAGAGGTGAGGCCATTCAATTACAGCATTGACACAAGTTCTCTTTCCCAAAGAATCCAGGTGAACAGTGAACTCATGCTCCAATCCCTGACTTTCCATGTGTGTCCCAGCATCCACCATTTCCCAAAGCCAGCACCGCATCCCAGGTGCATTCCCTGCTTTGTGTGAATTCTTGGTCAGTGGTGCTGCCACGACGCAGCCATGCTGGCAAAAGAGCAGTTCTGAGTCCTTACTCTAAGAAGCAAGTTCTAGAATACACGAAGTGGCCTAGAATAGCACAGATGTTGCAAATCTGTGCTGAAACCTTTGCCTGGATCAACGGTGCTTACTGAATGTGATGCCAAAAAGAGACTAGAAAGTGTCTGGAGGTGTGCTAGGTCATCACGTTATGGGGAAACTGTTACTCACAGCTAGTGCATAGAAAACAGGGATTCTGCTATACATCCTACAAGATGGATATTTCATTTAAAAAAAAAAAAGAGTTATCCAGACTGGGTGCCAGTGGGGCTAAGTGAAGGACACAAGGTTTCGAAGCCAAGCAGGGCTATTTGTCTTCTTATTGGGTCTTTGACAATAGGGATCAGACACTCACAAAGTCCCAGGACTCACCACTGACCTCTGCAAATAGGGCTCTCCCTGTACCTTTTACCTTAAGTCAATCATTCTTACGTTCCAGATTCTGTGGGCAATCCCAGACCTACTCCCAAAGCCAAGAAATTGTGGGTTTTAGAAACGGGGTGATGATTCTGTCCTTTGGAAAAAGTTGAGCAGAGTGAAAAACTCAGTCCTCAGACCTGACCCAGGATGAAGCATGGAGACAGGCTATTCTCCCAGGTCCTTCCACTCAGCTGGTGTTTTGCATTTAAATGACAGGGGGCTTGCTGGGGAGAAGCTATGGCTGGTCCTCTCTGTGAGGAGGAAAGTTGTCGCCTCTCTGAAGTGGCTGTGTTAATGTCATGTCATTATACCGTATTGCTGCACAGGTTAATATAATTGGGTGTCTATGTGTGAGCAATGATCCGTGCCGTGTTACTGCTCTGAAACAAATGACATTTAACCAGCCGGCCTGTAAGGCTCCTTGTTATCTACATGGTGAGCAATTGGAACAGAGAAGGAGTCCTCTCGGTGAGCAACTGATGAATTAGTTGTTAGGTTTCCTCGACAGCCTGGATTTATAAGAGTGCAAGTCTAACATAATTTATTAGATCTATAAACAGACAGATACCATGTTTTCACCGAGATTACATCTTGTCACCTTCAGATATGGTGGCACTGACAGCCCTGTAATAATTTAATTTCATTATTCTGATAAGGTATTGTTGCCCAGGACTTGGTAGTTGGTTAGTTAGTTAGTCAGTCAGTCAGTCAGTCAGTTAGTATGTCCCTTCCCCATCTAAGATATTTTCACGTTTAACTGGAAAGGAAGCAGATATTCTTGTGTCAGCTGATATCTGGTAGCTTTTCTGAGCTGTCACTGTTGACCTTATTAAAGGAAGGAACAAAATTGGAAGAGGAATTAGTGTGTGGTCCTGGCCTGGGTGTGGCAAGAAAGGAACTCAAGCAAGTGCATGGCATAGAATGGGGGCTCGTTGGGGATCTTCTGCATAGAAAGCTCAGTCAAAGAGCTTTAATGATTTAATTTCCTCATGACTTATCCTTCAGGGTATCTGTTTCACTACAGACTTTTACCAGCCCATGCCATGGGAGAGTTCACTCCAGGTCTACCTATCACCTTTTTTATTCTCATAAGGACCTGAGAGGAATAGATGGTTATTATGGCGTTCTGCCTGGCAATGGCACAGACAGGGGGAATACAATGGGATGCTTAGAGTCACAGTCATGCGGAAGGCCTTCATCCCCAATTACTGCCAACTGAAAGCAGGAGTTTCTCATCTTAGGCTCTCAAGTGGGTAGACAGCTCTACAAGAGCCTCTAGTAGTCTGTCTAGGGAGACTCTTATACTCTCAACTAAATCTCCTGTAATGTAAAAAGAAATGGGTGCCCACTGACTCTCAAACTTCTCCCTAAAGGGCCCTAGATCTGGCTGACCAACATGTGCTAGTGAAGGTGACTGGCTGTCCCAAGAGTTGCCTGCAGACATGGTACTAGAGCTCTATGCCCAGCCAAGAGAGCTCAAGAGAGTGGGAAAGTCCCATTTACAGGCAGTAGATCGGGATGAAGTCCCTCTGGGTGACATACCATGATTCTAGGCATTCCATTCTATTGCCCCTTTCTGTGCCACTGACAGATGGAGCACAGTCATAACCATATTTTCCTCTTAGATGTTCATGGGAATAAAATGAGGCCGTGAGCATACAAAGATGCCTTGTAAATTAAAGGAGTCTTCAAAGAAGGGGTTCATTGATTAGTATTAACACACAAGGTAATACTATACGGAATGGATGTACGTTTTTATTTTATAACAAAACATAGTAGCTTTAAATTTTAAATATTCAAATATAACATTTCCTTTCTTAAGAATCTAATGAGAGTGGATTTAACTTCCCCATTTCTGGGAGAAGGAGATGGCTCAATGGGTAAAATGGTAAAATGCTTGCTGTGAAAGAAGAAGATCTGGGTTCAGATCCCCAGTGCTCATGTAAAAGCCATGCCATGCACAACAGCACATACCTGCAACCCTGTAGAAACAGGAAGATCCCAGCAACTTGCTGAGCAGTCAGCCTGAGTAAAATCGTGACCGACAGGTTCAGTTAGAGACTGCATCTCAAAAAATAAACATTACAAAGTGGAGCATTACACAGGCATCTCACACACACACACACACACACACACACACACACACACACACACACACCTTCATTTTATGGAAGAAGAAACTGAGGTTCTTGGTTACTCAGAGTTGCTCAACTGGCTACAGACTTCTAACTCATGACTGAGCACTCCCGCAGCTATGATTTGCACTGCTTTGAAAATACAAACTCCCTCTGTCAGTCCAATGTTCTAGGGTGATGGGACACAGCATGCTAGGGAGAGAAACGTATAGGGTGGAGTCATTGAAAGTCTGTGGTACAGAGTCTAGAGACTTAGCTGTATTTGCATCCAGGGCCAGAGGTAGTTGTTGGAGTCATTCATAAGCCCCCTGTGCCTCACGGGAGAGAAGAAATAAAAGCCATCGGTGGCACTGCTGAGTGGCAGTTCCATAACAGGCTTGAACCCCAACCTCTCGGCTACAGCTGGGAACAGCTCAGCCAAGCACATCATTGACTCCTGGAGTCCAGGACCCCGAGATGTGCACGTGGGCTTAGAGGTCACACAGTCCGGCCCCTTATTTTACAGATGATGAGGTTACATTCCAGAGAGGAATGGGAGTTCCTCTGAGGTCACACAGTGGGCCAGGGGTAAAATCAGGGTGGAACTGGGTCTCTTGGTTCAGAAATCTTTCTGACACTGGGCATCCCATCAGGCATACCTCTTATTGAATGCTTTTTTTTTTTTTTTTTTGAGATCCAACAAAATATGAGAACCATCAAAATACCAAGTATACAATCTGCGTCTCTGTAAAGACCTGTGAATTCTACACCACATCTCTCGCAAAGAGCCAGACACATAACCTGCCACCCTGCATCACCTCAGCCCTGAAACTCTCACCTCAACCTACTGTAAATTCCACCACCCCAGCTCCTTCTCTAGTGGCAGCCTACTCTTGCTGTTGAGACTTAATGCCAGAGAATGTGCTGCTTTTCTGAATCCCTTTTCTCATTACAATTTCTTTCCAGACCATTCTGCCAATGGCTGAACTCACAAACATTTTCCAATCTCACCTGATGCTCAAGACCCTCTTCTAAGGACTTTGGCCCCATTCTTTAAAGGGCATGGGATAAGAAGATGAGCAAATCTTTCAGAACTAGGACGCTATCCATATCAATTTCCATTTTATAGGAAACCCTCTGTTAGTCTGAATTGACTCTGAAATGTCCCCTACAACCATACATTTTGAACAGTAGGTCTCCAGATGGTGACACTGTTTTAGCTTGCGGGGCCTGGCTGGCTGAAGCGGGCAACTAGGAGTAAGTCTTTAAAAGTTATGCCATGGGGTTAGAGAGATGGCTCGGTGGTTAAGAGTACTAGCTGCTTTTCTAGAGGACTCAGATTCAATCCCCAGCACCCACATGGCAGCTCACAACTGTGTGTGACTCCAGTTCCAAGGGATCTGGTGCCTTCATACAGACATGAATAAAGGTAAAACATCAATGCACATAAAATTAAATTAAGCTAAATTTAAATAAAAAGCCTGTGCCTAGCTCTGCTTCATGGTGTGGGTCACTGCAGCTTCATGCTTTTAACACCATGCCTTACCCACCATGACTGACTGGAATCAAAACCATGACCCAGAAGAAACCTTTCCCATGCTTAAGTTGTATCTGTTGTGTATTGATCACAGCAATGCGAAAGTAACCAAAGCCCCTTCCTGACACTTGACCCCCCCTCTACTAGAGGATGGGATCAGTTGCTGACATCCTTGATCAAGTAGCTCCTAAGAGTGGCGAAGAGACCTTGATTGGCATGTCTCTCTTGCTAGAAGGAGCTTGGACCTGGCCTCTATGTGTGACCATGCTTCTGGCACTCAGCAGGATGTCAGCTACACAGCCATAGGCACAACACACATCAAGTCAACATGGGGAAAAACATATTCTTAGCATCTCCTCATCTACACCCTGCCCCAAGGTGGAGCTTACCAGGGAAGATAGGAAATTCTGGGGACCCTTACAGAGTCCAAGAGGATGTGACTGTAATTAAAAGAATGAGTCCATTCTTACAGGGTGAGTTTGGAGGGAGATACTGAGTAAAGATAACCTTATACGACAGGGTATACACACATATACACCCATATGAATGCAGAAACAATTGATGGAAAAAAGACCGGTCATGAATCTGAAAGAGAGCAGGGTGGTTATGTGAGAGGATTTGAGGGGAGGAGAGGAAAGAGAGAGATGTTATAATTAAAATACAATCCCAAAAATAAATTTTAAAACAAGATAGCTGTCCATTCACACCACCCAAGCCGCTCAGTAGAGATCTCCTGCTACTCACAGCTCAAAATACGGTAGGAGCTGGAGATGACCTCTTTTAGCTGGTGACAGTCAAACACTCCTCTCCCTACCCTGCTTCCCAAGGTTTCTCCAGCTTGTGGGGCTCCTGCTTAGAACCTGGAAGCCAGTCAAGACAGAGAGGGACAATGGTTGCTTTTCTCAACCCCGTGGAAGGACAATTTATAGAAGAAAAGGGTTAGTCAAGCTCGGTGCAAGTTCAGTGTTTTAGAGGATTTTAGGCCAGCAGGCCTGGCAGTGGGAGAGACTGAGAAATCAGCCCAGAAGCCTAGGCAGGTATAGCTTCAAACATCCGTCCCTAGATACAATAACAACAAGTAAATCTTTTAAAAATGTATAAATTAATGTGTAAAAAAAAAATAAAGAAAGAAAGAAATGGGATGTAAGCCAGGGAGCTGGGGCAAGGGGCAAGAACACTTGCTTTGCGACATGGGACTGAGTTCAGATTTCTAGGACTCCCATAAAGGCTGACTATGCCTGCATATGCTTTTAACCCCAACATTGGTGGGGGATGGGAGCACAGGCAGGCAGATTCTTAGAGCTGGCCAGCTACCAAACAGTGAGCTTCCAGTTCAGTAAGAGATGCTGTGTCAAGAGAGCAATAGGAGAAGACACCTGAAGGCCTCCTCTGACCTCTGAATGCAAATACATAGGAACACATACCCTCACATCCATGTGCATACAGCATACACAGAAACACACATACACATGGGCGTACACACACACTGTACACAGACAAGCAATGAAATTCGAGCCCAATATATCAATTTAAATTGTCTAGTAATCACATATTTTTAAAAGCAAAAAGAAACGAGTAAAATTAACTTGGTGATATATTTAATTTAGCGCAATAAATCCAAAATATTATTTCAATATATAATCAATATAAGCATATAAAGTGTTTTACATTCTTTTTTAAAACTGTACTATATTGTATCTGTAGCTGGAGCTAACCTTATCGTAAAATCCTTACACTTGCTTTCTACCTCTGGCTGGTGTTTAATGTATTGGAGCAGATCGGTCTAGAATGCCGAGTCAGCCTTCAGCTTGACAATCCCGCCTGACAAGTGGTGCATCTGAAGGGATCAAAGGGGAAATGAAGACATACAAGGTCGGGTGCGGGGAAGAGGGATTTCAAAATCCAGAGGGTGTTCACTGGGCTCCACAGCTTCCCGCCAACAAAGCAAGGCGCGGTGCAAGGTTCCAGTAGAATATTCTCCAGCTGGGAGAACCCGGGAGCTGCTGATTTCAGGGCTGCCCTCCGGAAATGCTGTGCTTAGAGCCTGGAAAACGGAACAGTTTGAAATGAATCCAGACTTTCAGATGCCTGGTCCCCGCACCCCATCTGCCAAGCACCAGGAGCGAGGCAGATGCTGGAAACACATCTGTCAACCTGTTCAGATACTTTCTGGCACTCCCCCCACGGAGCCTCTGCCCGCCCCACTGGAAGAAGACTATACTCTCTGGGGTTACAATTCCTGGTGCCCACTGGGGGGCATCCTGGTGCATCCCTAGTGGTAGCTGCAGCAGACTGTGGACTCCTGTCCTCAGGGAATAATGACTCTGCCGCTGCTTTGCTGCTCTCTATAGCGCTATAGCCCCTCCCCCTCCCTGGCCCTTTGACAAAGCCTTCTTCTGTAGTAGGAAGTGTCATGCAGACCCCAGCAGCGACCTGCTCTTTCTGAGGGCACCCAGGCTACAGTCAAAGCTCTCTGTTGGGTGGCAGACTTATTTCTGCGTCCTTTTGCTATTCTACAACACATGAGGATGTACTGGGGATATGTGCAGCTCCTGACAAGCACTGGGTAGAATCATATGCGGGGACAGGGTTATGAGGATAAGAGAGCTCCATTAGCACAGAGAGAGTAAGGCTGGCTTCCACATAGAAGTCCAATGCCAATTCTCTTACATCCTATGGGCTTCCATCACTGGGGGTTCAACATGATGCTCAATGTATACAACACACGTGAATTAAGGAGATTGTGCAAATATGTGTGCTTTTTATATGCCCAAACAACTGTGTGGAGTCACAAGGCTCATGGTATCTTATTCTCCTGCTTCTTCAAGCCATTTCCTCGTTCCATGGACCACTACTACAAGGGCTGCTGTCAATCAAACAGTTGGGGAAAGCAGAAGTCAGTAATGAAAGGTGAGCAGAAGCAGTGAAAAGTCAGAGCAGATGAAGAAGTTGTGTCCCTGCACCTGTCCATCCTGCTAGTCCTTCCCTGCAGCATCTCTGGCAGGGGGGCCCGGACAAGGTGTCAGGGGACTTGGGCTGGAAAAAGCTTTTGTTAATTCTCTATTTTGTCTCTTAAGCCATCCAAGAGCTTAGACATCAGCGAAACACGGACACCATATGTGGAAATGTTCGCTCTGATATTGATGTTTTCCTTGTAAAAGCACATTGTTTTATGTGTGGGTGGAGAAATTCTCTGTAAACTGTTAAATATGATGCAAATGCTAATTTCCCTGCAATGCCCTGAAAAGGAACTCTCCGGGAAGTGCATCTCAAGGAAGGCCATAAAAGAAAATGGTAAAAAATAAATTAGAGAGAAATGCGGACGGCAGCATACGGTGTGTATTTTGCCAACATGCAGCCATGTGTCCCCTCTGCAAACCCTAGCCCCAACAGGAGCGGATCTACATACTGCATGACAGTTGCCACCCGTTCCCAGCAGCCTCCGGCTTTGACAACTTGCAGGAAACAGTGTGCCAGAGTCTGCTTAAACACAGGCACACACGCGCGCATGCACACACCCACACAGACATACACATACAGACACACACTTTTTGTAATCACCAAGCATTTTCCTTCTTGTAATTTTCTTTTTTTGATACTTTGGAATTAATCTTGAGAAGAGATGTGAATGAACTGGTAGGGGTTTGCCTTAAAAACCTCTCCTTAGGCTGCAGAGAGGGCTGTCAGTGACGTATTTGCCTTGCAAATATAAGGACCTGAGTTCAATCCCCAGAATCCACATAGGGAAAGCCAGGCATAGTGGTGGGAACTAGTGAGCCTAGTCCTGGGGAAGTGAAGGCTGGCAGATCTCTGGGGCCCTCAGGCCAACCAAGCTAGCCTATACTGGCAAGTCCCAGACCAGTAAATAACCCTATATCAAGAACAAAACAAAGCAGGCAGTCCCTGTGGAATACCAAGAGCTGACCACTGGCTTCCACATGCGTGTACATACACACACACACTACATACACATAACACAACACACATGTACATATACCACACACACACACACCGACACATGCACTCCACACACATACTGCACACATAAATTATTTTACATTATTCACTGTTCATTCAGACTCCCAGTAACTAAACTTTCTCTACAAACCTCAGCTGTATTTTTGGTCATACTTAAAAAGGCCGGTACCTTACAATCCAAGCCTCTTTCTCTGTCAGTAGCTTTATCTGCCCTAGCACTTTGTTAACCAATCTCAGCTTCAAATTTAACCCTAACTTGGATTCCATCCCACACAAAGGAATTCAAATCCCAGGGTCACGAGGCTATTTTCGGAATGAATATTCCTACATTCTTTGCAAATGCATGATGTATGAACTGTATATATTTCTTTGATAAATTGTTTTTAAATATTTCCTCCTTTTTATTAATTGAAGAGGAGCCTCATGTATCAATGCCATTTTCTCCTGTTTTTCACATAAATTATTTTCTTGCAATGTTCGTTTGTATTATTATTGCCGATATTAAGGCAGAGACTATTTTTGCCTTGTAAACAAGATTTTGCTTACAGCTAAATGAAAAGAAGTGAAGTTAATCACATTGAAATAATAGGTTTAAAAAGGTAATTCAGTGGTATCGGAATGAAGTTTAATCTTTGGCAATAGAAGCCGTGCTGAGAGAAATGGCAGAAAAGCTTGTTCTGTAATTAAATGGTATTTATCATTGGCAGGTCAGCCCTGCTGGGTGAGAGGCTCAGGACTCCACAGAAGAGAAGGGACTCAGGCAAAAGTGGCTGATAGCAGAGCAGGAGAGGGCTGGAAGGGAGAGAAGAGTGCAGAGACCCCTCCAAGGATCAGGCTGCCTGACCTTATACATGTGCATCTCAACATGGGGCTAATTCCAGCACTTGGGAGATAGAAACTGATGGATCAGAACTTCAAGGGTTTTCTTGGCCCCATAGTAAGTATGAGACCAGCTTGGGCTACATGAGATTCATATAGGAGTGAAAGAAAGAAGAAAGAAAAGAAATACAGGGCAGAGAGAGAAGGGGGAGGGGGGAATATAATATATCTTTTGGGTCAGCAAGATTCTTTAGTGAGTATGGGCAGTATGGGCAGTTGTGCACAGGCCTAAGGACCTCAATTCAAGTCCTGTATCACACAAGGTGGCAGGAGAGAAGCAACTCTCAAATGTCATCCTCTGACTGCCACACATGTATCATGGTCTTACACAGACAGACAGACACACACATACACACACACACACACACACACACACACACACACACACACTCACAGGAACAAGTAAAAAGACTATAAGGTGGATGAAGTAGCTTAAGCTTCTAATTTTAGTGCTAAGGATGCAGAGATAGGAGAATCCTTGGACTCAATTGGGCAGCCAGCCTAGCTGAATTGACAGAGTGAGAAACACTCTCAAAAACCAATGTAGAAGGCATTTTAAAATGACAGCCAAGGTCAGCCTCTGGCCTCCACACACATTTGTGTTCTCATACATACACACACCTGCACAAACACACACACACACACACACACACACACACACACACACACACACAGGAATCATATACTGCAGCAATAGCTTCTCTTTTTTTCATGTAAGAGGTAGGAATAAGCACCCTCTCTTGGAATTGGTATGCTAACCAGGGACATGGGTGTAACATGGCACATGCCAGGCCTCGTGGTGGCACTCAATCTAATTATAATCGCTCTGGTGAACTTTCTGACCTCAGGCAAGGCTGCTGCAGGCTGAGGCTCTCCAATCCAAAGATAAGCACACTGACCTACTGTCATGGATGGCCCTGGGGCAGCCCTCTGCGGATGCAGTTCCCTCATCCTCTCAGCATCAAGTCTCTTGGAAGCTGAGGGCATCTCAGCAAACAGGCCACATGGTGACTGGAAGAAGATTCACGATAGCTTTCTGCAAATGTGGTCAAGTCCAGGAGCAAAGCAAGTCACTCAATCCTAGGCTTCTATCTTCAGATTTCTAATATCCTCCTAGAGCTGGGACCATCAGTGACATACAGACAGGCTAAGACCAGGTAGTCTATGATCGCCTCACATTTGGATCTTGGATTTACCACTTAGATTAAAAAGTACAACTTTTTATAAGAGAGAATAGAAATGTGAGAGGACTTACTGGTCCCTGCTGGAAATAAGATGACGTTAGATAACTCCAGGTGTCTCTAAGTTGACAGAGACCCAGCCTTCTCCTTCATCCTATACCTCTTTGCCACCCATTGGTTGTTTTTTTTTTTAAGAGACTGTTGGCCCTTTAACTTACCTGACAGCTCTTTGAAGGGATCCCCAGTGACCCCGCCCTCATGAACAACAAAAATACCCAGCAAAAGATGGCCTATCCTGGAGAAGGACCTTCTTATATTTAACTCCAGCGATGTCAGGCCTAGGTTCAGGGACTCACATGCTACCGAAAGACTCAGCAGAACCAACATGCTTCTCCATTGACCCAGGTACTAAAACATACCAGGGCATTCAGCAACACAGGGAGAGCTGCGCCTGGCACTGGGCCAGGTTTCAGCTCTAGGAAGTTCCAGTTGGAGCCTTTTTATTCATTTTTTTTCCTTTTATTGGTGTTCCGGAGCAAAGTGTCTGCAGCCAAAGTTATTGAATTTTCACTAAAACCTAAATACATGCGTGACCCTTTTGTACTTCCATGTTCAAAAAGGTAAAGGCTCCCAACAGGCACCCCCTGCATCTTTCCATAGCTCTGCTCATTATAGGCTGTAGTCCAAAACCAATAAGAATTAAATAAATATCCCACTGAGAGCGCCACTTTAGAGAATTGTCTCTTTGCCGTGCAGATGTGAGCTATCTCCAAATAGCACCAATGTCTTGTATTTTATTTTAATTTTTGGGGGGGAGGGGGGAAGAAACGAAAATCCAAATAGTACCAGGAAGGAAGTGTTTGCATGGGTGAATGTTTGATTTCATTTTTCTCCCAGCATGACCTCTTCTTTCATCCTGTAATAGCAATCCTCAGCTAATCTGTCCTAAAACGATGCAGGTAGAGACGTGTATTGATACAGGCTGGCGTGCAACTCGGTTTCCACAGACCATCGAAAGCACATAAATAGTAAATTTCACTTGATGGCTACTTATGAATGCAGTTCCACTCTGAGCATTTCTACATAGAGAGGTTTTGCCAGATGGGAGATAAGTCTTAACGTTATGGATATATATGGAAGAAAACATTTGGTTTCTATTCTAAATGACTGATACAGGCTGTCTCAATGATTGCATTTTTTAGGGCAAATCACCAAATTGAGCATCAATTACTTTGCTTTTTAGCAGTTTAAAAAAGTTTGCTTTTCTTTAAAAAAAAAAAAATTCCCCGAGATCTCACAGAAACATTTTATCCCTCCTTTTCAGCAAAACAAATTACTCTTGTAATTTTTCAAGAACTTGACCACAGTTCTCACAGACTCACCCTCTGCTCTGAAACCACAAACCCAACTTCCCAGCAGCTGGCATGTTGGGGTCCCCAATGCAACACCCACAGATGTTTGTTCCTCCAGTCCTCCCAGGAACTGATATTATTGCTGGACAGAAAGGGGAGGGGGGACTTACATCCCCATTATGCAGATGACAGAGATACACAGGAGGAGAAGACGTTCGCTCTCCGGGGTTTTATGGTCCATCCATGAAGCTGAAATAGGAAATCAATGCCTGAGTCCAGACTGGGGCACTGAATCCTTCCACATAATCGGTTTTCTCCCCTCCTTTGGTCCCCAGCCCCTCCTCTACGGGAGCCTTTACATTGCCTTGCTCATTTAGAGCATAATTGAGACTCTACTTGTATTTATCATCCTTCCTCTTCCATTGATCATTGCTAATTTTCTGGCTCAGTGCCATCTGGGGAATTGGGTTCCCTAACCCCAACAGGGGGGCAATGGGGACTGAGAGGGATTTGAGCTTTGGCTCATGAACCAAGGATAATGTTGAGGAGTTGAAAGGGTCACCTTCCTTCCGCCTCTGTGTCAACCCATCCAGATTTAAGAAACCATCCTCCCCATTTCCAGAGCCCTATTTACCACCTCTGAGAACATGACCTAAATGTCTTCCCCACTGCAGACAAAAATGTTGGCACCATAAAGGAAGTGGTCCCTTCCCCCCACAGGTGCAAAAGGAGTGGGTGGCCAACGGCAGCTGTGTCTCCAAGTAGCCAGATGTGACAACATTACGTCTGTCTGCAGTTTCTCTGTTCAAACTGAATCACTGGCTCCTCGCTCACGCCTGAGAGCATGTGCCAAGGAGAAATTCAGAACCACAGAGTCCTGCCCCCCTTGCTCCAGATGCACCAACTAGAAACAGGACAATTGTATAGGGTGCCTCAAACTTAGGGGAGTGTAAGCCCCTCCCCCCCAAGATCTGGGAAAAACAGCTCCCAACACAGTATCCCAATAGTGTCATCTCATATAAGGGTCAGGGGAGCAGTAATCATGTAAGGAACGTGATAGAATTGTCAAAACCATGTGAAGTTAGCCTCGTACATTGTGAGCCACAGATAGCATCTCTGTTTGTTCTATAACAAAGTGAAATCTAACATTTCCAGCTAGAGGCAATGAGAGCAAAGGAAGAGGCCACTCAGTTTTAAGCCAAGTGAGATACACATTGCCATTGCATATCTTGTGGTATAACCATGACAATGCAATCTCAACACCAAAGGTTCAGGATCCAGGTCAAGCAAAGCATAAAGGTTTGAGAGCAACAGTGAGCCAAACATCTTGTGACAGTTCACAGTGAGCCCAATTATCGATTTTTCAAAAAATCTACAAGCTGATTAGCCTCTTATTGATAACTTTAAAATGGCCATAACAGAAGAAGCATTGACATCCTGGAAATGGGCAAATGCTATACTTCAGGATTTGGAAGGGTTTTTCCTTCAGCGACTGTTGTTAACTATTTACTGATATTCTTAGAGTTGGAAAATTCACTTAAGAGCTGTCAATATATGGCTGAATTCAGTTTGATAGTTTTCTTTTACTGTCTCCAAATTTCTGAAGCCCCTGGTTTTCTAACAAGGCTTTCCAAAAGCAAACTGAATTCCTAATTACCTAATGCCCATCGAGGAAGGAAAGGAAGGAAAGAATGAGCCTAGTAGATCCACACTCCCTCCCTAACCATTATCTGTCTTGGCCTTGAGCTGTTGAGAATAGAATTTCCTTTATGTTCCAGTTGATCAGAGTCCCACTGTTCTAAAAGCTTAGCTCAACCCTGGCACTAATTCTGGAAATAACTAACTCTTTTATTCTTCAGAGATGATGACCTGTGTAGAAAGGTCACATAGTGAGTTCCTAAGACTGTAAAGATTCTGGATCCTGGATCCAGCTTGTTGTGGACTCACATAACTTTAGGCAAATCTATTTCTCCTTCCTCCTTGAAAGTCTGTACAGCTATCTTTGAAATTCTGACATTCTGAATTCTGAATTCTGAATCTTTGGTCTAAGTGTACTCAGGGAATGATGGAGACTTCAGGAATTAAACTGGTGCCCTGCCACCATCCATAATGACTTTTTATCTAATTTGAGACAAGAGGCTGGAGAGATGGATCAGAGAGTAAAAGTATTTTCTGCACAAGAGGAAGGACCTAAGTTCAAATCCCCAGCATTCAAGTAAAAAGGCATGCATATTATGGAGAGTGGAGACAGAAAGATTGCTGGGACTTTCTGGGTGCCACCCTAGCTAAAGAGTGGGTGAGAGATCCTGTCTCAAAAAATAAAAAAATAAAGCAGACAGTGATGGGGAGAACACCTGGCATCCTCCTCTGGCTTCTGCATACATAACATACAGACCCACACACACTGTGATAGGGCCTGAGTATTGAGTGTGTATGTTATTCATCCCTAGTAACCCTAATAAGTAGAAAGGGCGGGTGGAAGTCAGTGGCCTCCAAGAAAACTTGCAGCAAAGATCACCAGCCTCTGTCCCTAATCCTTCTGGCCAAGGTTCAGATGTGGCTTTGGTGTGGCACTCAAGTGTCTAGGTTTGTATGTTAGAGAGCCAGAGATGCCTAAAATTATGACTAATGGCATCTAACCAACCAGATCTCAGCACTCTACTGTTAAAGAGAAGTAAGCTGTCCGTTATCAGTCTACCCAACTGCAAAGTGAATGAGCACTCCTACAGCCATGTCTACAACACATTTATCACATACATCTTCATATGTAAATGTATATACAAGTCAATTCAAAGAAGACAAACAGCTCACCTGAAGACACTCAAGCATATCGCATGCCCAAAGGCCAACCTTCAAGACCTTCTTAAATCAAATGCTCTGACTCTAGGCCAGGTCTCCTGCCTCCACAGTCCAGTGGAATCTGCCTTTGCTAAATCAAAAATTCACCAAAAGGGATATGTTACATAGCCAGTGGGTTATAGGACCTTGAAGACATTGCCAGCCCTAAATGCCTGTGCTTCTGCCAAGACTAAGGCTGGCCCAATGAACCCACCCTCCCCAGAGCCAGGCTCCCACCAAGGTACTCCCACTTTCTGAGGCCTTCTCTCAGGAAGGAAATCCCAGTTATCATAAAAGGAAAATAAGGAAATAAAATCTTAATAGGATTTCATAGATGATATAAAATCTCTACAACTCTGGGTGACAGACACTAAAAAAGATCATTTAGAGAGAAAAAGCTTTCTAAGACTTCCTGTGGAATTGTTTGACTGAATTGTTCTGATGGGGGCCATATATAATGTCGTCAACGGAAGCAGTGGCAGCGGGCCTGGGCTCCTACAGACGGGTGTGGGATCCAGGGACAGGAGCTTGGCTCTCTCAGGGAGCTCATCAAGACAAGAGATAGTGCCAAGACATACAGTCCTGTCAGCCTTGTATGTTTCTCTACACCTTTCAGGCATTGCCTCAGCCATAGCCCCTCTTGGGGATACTACTCATATCTCTCTTACATAGCAGTTCTTGGAATGTGTCCATGGGACATCAGTTTTGTCATCAGCTGTGAAAGACCCTCCTGAGATCCAGACCCAAATCTTCCATTTCAGAATTCCCAGGGGTGGAGCCCAAGCACCTGCATCTCTAAATCTAAATGACCACGGGTGACATTTCATCTGAAATGACAAGAAATCTATAGTGTGACATGCAGAGAACAGAAATGACACATGAGATGATCCTGAGGTAGAAAAGGAATTTGGAAAGTGTCTTAGTTAAGGTTTCTCCTGCTGTGATAAAACCACCATGGCCAGAAACAACTTGGGGAGGAAAGGGTTTATTTCAGCTTACAACTCTCAGGTCATGATGCATCATGAAGGGAAGTCAGAGCAGGAACTCAAGGCAGGAATCATGCAGGAGCACTGCTGACTGGCTTGGTCGCTCTGTCTTGTTTCAGCTTGCCTTTTTATACAACTCAGGAAAGTACCCAGGGTCAGCACTACCCACAGTGGACTGGTCCCTTTCCATATCAATCATTAATGAAGAAAATGTCTGCCTTGCAGGCCAGTCTGGTAGAGGTACTTCCTTCTTCTCAACTGACTCTAGCTTGTGTCACATTGACAAGAAGATAACCATGACAGAAAGGCTAAGGAACATCCTAGAACACAGCACAGCCAAGGAGTGAGTCAAGGAGCAAACACTCAAGAAATAAGACAGGCAACATGTCTCGGGAACTGGATCCAAAAGATTGTTCCAAGTCCAATGGCATTAGACTATAGCCCTTAAAGGCTTTTCTTGAAGATTGAACTATTGGTCCCAATTCTTCACTCCACTACCATACATTGTATATCCACATCTTTGCTATGGCCTCATGGTGACAGACTGTATTTCCTTCCTTCTTGCCTTTGAACTTGGCCATATCATTTTCTGTGAGCAATAGGATAGGAGTTGGTGTGTTGGGAGCTGAGACTTAAGAACAGTCTTATATAGATGGAATTGACTCATAGGACTCCTTTTTCTTCCATGATAAAAAGAAAACCATGTCCCAGTAACCACCAGTCCAATAAGGGTGAGCAATGTTCAAGGAACTCAATCAGCAGGTTGGAGCCAAATCCTCAATCCCATCTAGAGCAACCAAGTTTCAGCTAGCCAAAAACACATAAGCAAGAAATAAACACTTAGTGCTAGATAAGAAGAGTTCCCTTATTATATCAAAATATTGTAAAATTAACGATAAAGGACTTAGGCAGGGGTATGTTTAGATTTGCTTTTTACAAAGATCACTCTGGAGTTGTGAGGAGAGTAGTCTAGTCTCTGAGGAGAGCAGCTGTGAAAGATGACTGACTTGGAAAAAGAAAAATGAGTCCCAAGCTCATTGTGGTTGTCCGGAGGAAAACTCCACTATGTAGCTAGCTAGCCACGGTGGCTTAGGTCTGAAATCCCAGAACTCAGGAGACAGAGAGGCGGGAGGACTGCCACAAGTTTGAGGCCAATCTGTCTTCATACTAAGTTCTCAGGAAAGTCAGTGACATAGAGTGGGATACTGTCTCCAAAATCCAAGAGCAATAAGATAAGTATAGTGACACATCCAAGCCCATCGCTTGGGAGGGAGAGGCAGGAGGATCACGTGCTCAAGATCACCCTTGGCTACAGAGCAAATCTGAGGTCAGCCTGACCTACATCAGGCCCCATCTTAAGAATCCAAAACAACAACACAGCATGGTTTAGAGTATAGGCCAGTGGTGGGGATGAAGACAAACACAGATAGGTTCTGGATATGCTTGGAACAGAGCTGAGAGGCTATGCTGCTAGACTGAACTTGGAGGGGGTGAGGTAAGGATCCCCACACTGCAGAATCCCACAGGCAACAGTGCAACTTGGCACAAACTAGAAGAGGGTGGGAGAGAAAGGAATACATCAAAGCTGGAGGGATGTCTTCTTGTTTGGGGTTTCTTGTGGTTTGGTGTGGTGCTGTTTGTCAAGACGGGAAAGATGTCTGATAAGAGGATTGATGTGTAGGGTGGAGGGAGACGAGGATATGGACAACTCTGGTTAAGCATGATGAATCTACTGTGACCATTGGCATCCAGATGTAGACAAGAAGAGGCAGTCGGATCAATTGGACCATAGCTCAGTGGTGCATGAGAGCTAGCGGTATGAGGGAATGAACTGATATTTGACAGCACAGCTTTCCTCAGGCCGGTCCTCTCACTCCCTCTTCACTGGTTCCTTAGCTCAGACTTCTTCTGTAAACCCAGTTCCAATGTAACCTCCAGGCAGTACTAGCTATTCTTGCCTCTGAATTCCCAGAGTTCACTATAGAAATCTCATATGTTGTAAAACAGACTGCCCTCATCGCTATATTGAAGGCTCTGGGCATCTTTGCAAGCCCAGCACATCAATGAATGCTCACACACAGGAGAGGAAGAGGCTCAGTGGCATCAGCTTCCTTCCTTCAAGGCATCAAGTTGGGTGCTTACACAGCCATGCTCCACTTAAGCTTCTCAGCAGCACAGTGGACACAGTCATTTCATTTTAAAGTTGCTGGAATTGAGGCCCTCAGGGCTGAGGGGGGGGTACCTCAGTTGGAGAACTGCTTGCAACACAAGGATGAGGACCTGGGTTCAGATCTCCAGTATCCGTGTAAAAAGCTGGGCATGTTGTATAAATGCTCTGTCAGGGGATGGAGATAGGCAGGTTTCTTGAACTAACTGGATAGCCAGTCAATGAGCTCCAAGTTCAGTGAGAGACCCTATCTTGAAACATCTTGAAAAAGTGGAGAGAAGCTGAGGAAGATACCGAATGTTAATCTCTGGCTTCCACATACATGTGAACACACACACACACACACACACACACACACACACACACACACACACACGCTGAGGCTCTGAGGGGTTAAGGTACTACCTAAAGTTTCTGTGAAACGTTTTCTTCATGAAAACGCCTAGATCTATCTGATTCACAGCTACGGCTTCCCATGTTGCCTCTGCCCCAGTCTCTTTCCTCATCCCTTCCTCCTCCCGTCCCCTGGCAGCCCTCCTCCTCTCTGGCAGGGCTCCCACACTGCCTGCGCCTCCACACAGGATGTGCTTCCTGAAGCTCCTGGTCCAGATGGCCCACTGGAGCTGCTTCTCATAAATCACCAGGCCTCACAGCGCTGCGCTCAGCCACTTTCTCCTCTCAGTCTCCCCAGGTCCCAGTGCGTGGGCCCTAACCACTCAGTCAGCAGAACTGGCTCCTCTAGTCAGGGGAACATGTCTATGGTCCCCCTCCCCACCAACACCAGGAACCACTGGGTATATTTCTGGGAACCAAAGCCTCTTTGATCATGAAGGATCTATGTTAGGGACCTGGAGATGATAGGCTGGAAAGAGGAAGAGTAGAGCCCAAGTAGAGGCACAAAACCTGTGCGATCCACCTGCCAGCCACCTAGGCCCATACATATGCCTTTCTGCCCCCTAAGACACCATGCCATGGTGCAAATGCATGCACAACACAAAGTTCCAAGGTAACTCTTCCAAATATAAACCACTACCTCTGGTGACGTACCACGTGAGGTCCAGAATACCTTGATCAAGAAGTTAATTTACTTCTCTCTAAGTTTGACTCGTGTGTGTGTGTGTGTGTGTGTGTGTGTGTGTGTGTGTGTGTGTGCGCTCTATAGGTAATAATACATTACACCACTAGCAAGGTGCAAATAGATAGTGTTTTGTTTTTAAGTACCATGAGGAATCTTTGGTATGTGAGATTGTAAACACAGGGTCCCTTGAGATGTGGTACCCTTCCAAAGCAGGACAGAAGTAAAGACAGCAGAAATCTGATCCCTTCCTTCTGTCCTTCCACTTCCTCCCACTTCACGCCTCTAGAGCACAGAATGATCTGTTGTGTCACTTTGATGCCTGAAAACCCTTCGGGGTTCCATGACTTCTGCAATGTTTTCTACATGTTTGATCCATAACTTTAAACACAGTTTGGGGCAGCATACTTGGAAAGCAAGACAAAATTGGTAAGTGGTTTACCTAAGATGGCACCCTCCTGCTCCATAGATCATGGTGTTGGACCCTGGGCACACAAGCAGGGTGACATTTTCCAGCCCGTCTTGAGCTCCATGGAACTACAGAGCTATTCCTCACCACTGGAATGCAAGTGAAGGTAAGGTTCATCTCCCTGCCCGAGGGGTTTAAGAGGCAGGTGATTTTTCCTCTCCTTCATCTTCCCCACCTGTTAGCTGGAAGAAAGGACTCTAAAATCCAAGGAGATGGTGGAGTCACAAGAGAGGTGTCTCTACGTCTTTGAATGACCGTATGGACCAGCATCCCAGCAAGAACTCACACTTGGGATTTTACCTGAGGAGTTTTTAAAGCCAATGTTATTTTGAGAGCGTATCAGCTGAAGCAGCCATCATCACCCTAACTACATTTGAGGAGATCCAAATTAGCATGCAATGATGCCATCGTAACAGCAGTGCAACCAGGACTACGATGCACCAGCAGTTCATAGTCTCTAAAGCCACACACCTTTATCAAGGGGACAATGTGTCAACACAGCCTCCAGCTTGACTGAGTTACGTGCCCTGGCCTTTCTTTCTTGAGCACCCATCAAGCTACAGTCTTGACAGTATTACATACTATATATGTGCCTCTTTGTCTTGTCACCTGACCTGTTCACCCACCAGTATCACCAGCTGTCTTTCCACCTGTGCAGTCTCCAAGTTCCAACAGTGCAGATGGGCAGGTGCGGGGGCAGAGGAGCTGGGAGATAGCACATGACCCACTGTGATAAACATCAAGACTTTGTCAAAGTTCGATAGGGAAAATACAACTACCTTTTTTCTTTTCTTTTCTTCTAAAATTAGAACTCTTCCTCCAGATCCAGAGCATTCCCTAATACATTCTTCTGGCTTATTTTTCTTCATAGAACTTAGTTCTGATCCTAGAGAGGTGTTGACAACCATCTCAGAACCATAAGAAGAAAGAGAACAAAGCCTAGACCCAGAGAGAGGGAACAAGTTGGGAGTGTTGAACTATGACCTTTTTCATGCATGGGAATCAGGAAACTCTTTATCTTCCTGCCTCCAACTCAAGAAGAATTGTATGATCATTGCAATCAAACACTCCAAATGGAACCAGCAGGATTGTCATTGACCAGGGCTCTCTCTGTAGGATAGGAAACTCCCCAAGGGGAGAATCTTGAAACAAGATGCAACTTAAAGTATCACACACATACATCCAACTCTCCAGATCCTTCCCTCTCTCTCCTCCATCATTGTCCCCTATATCCCTCTCCTAGTTTCCACACAAGCTATATTGACTTTCCAGAAAGCAATGAGTCTCTTCAGAAATTTCCTCTCTCAATTATTTCCTGACCCAACATTTTTGCCTTTGCCTGGCAATCCTCAGTTTCCTTTAAGTCTTCCTTCCTTTGAAATCAATCAATTCTCCCCCCCCCTCTCTCTCTTTCTCTCTTTCTCTCTCTCTCTCCCTTTCCCTTTCCCTCTCAAAATCTATATTACTTCCCTACCAAAATAGATTTTTACAAAATGCCCAAAGAGGCCTTGGTCCAGTGTGAGGTCGCACTGAAACCGCTTCAGGAAGGGCAACACCACCACAGACTTCCTGGAGAGAGTACACTGAACCCACCTCAGAAGACCAGCAAAGTAAAGAAAATGAGCCACCAACTGTTCCCAAGGTCCGAGCATGAGAAAAGCTCAGGAGAGCCAATTGCTGAAAAAATAATATTTACAGAGAAGAAGCCTTTTTTTTTTCCTTCAGCAGGAAACTCACTCAGAGCCTTCACTTCCTGTTCTCAGCCTCGTATCTACCACTCTAACTACACTGCCAGTCAATCCCTGGGCAACCAGGCATGCCTCCACCTGAATGCCTATGTTGTTTATTGCTATGTAACAAATATCCCCAACAACAAGCTACTTGAAACAATAGAATTCACTGGAGATTTCTATAAAGTGTCTGTCAACAACATGACAGGTAGAGCCAAGCAAACAGATGAGCCTTGGGATGGACCTAGAAGAGTGTCCAGGAAACTTGTACAAACACTCTGGATGGCCAGCCAACTGAGGGCTAGAACGCTTTCCCTGCACCAATGGTCCATGAGGTACCACCAGACACTCAGCATCCCTCATAAACGGGACCCATCCAAGCACTTCACCCACAAGGCCTTGCCTGGTCAACATGTGTGCTAAGATACATCACTAATCAACTGGACAGCAGAAACTCAGAGGCTTAGGGAGATGTGGCTGCTAGTTCAAAGCCACACAGCTGAGGTGGTAGAACTGGATGCAAGTCTAGCCTTAAATGGTATCATTCCTACACCAAGAGTCCCAAGCCACACCCCTCAGAGGAAGAAATGTGCTTCTGTTACTTCCAGTGTCCCTGCCCGATAGGCCAAGAAGCTGACCATCAAGTAACTGGCAATTAAGTTCCTGTACTCCAGGTTTGAGGATCATAGAGACCCACTCTGCTTTTGGGATTGGTTAGAACTGGGTCTCCATGCCACATCAAGGTCCCACTGGGATGAAATTTATGGCCCTGTCTTAAAATTTCTGTTAAAGAGAGGTTTTCTAGATTGTGGTAAAAGATTCCACAGCTCTGGTGGTTTAAAAGAAGCACAGATTTATTAGCTTATAGGTCTGGAGGTCCAAAGTTCCAAGTGGATCTCACTGGGCCCAAATCAAGATATCAGTAAGACTATGACCCTTAAGTCTCTGAGAAAGAACCCATGCCCTTGTCTTCTGTAGCTCAGAGGTCTACCAGTACTCCTTGGCTCAGGTCTCCTGTGTTGAACCTTTCATCATTATGACTGTTACCTGAGAGAAATGACTTAAACAATAAATATTTATTTCAGCTCATTGAGAGGTTTCGGTTTGTGCTCACTTGGCCCTGTAGTTTTGGATACAAGGTAAAACTGACTGTTTTGGCTTCAGGATTTGTGGCTGAGAAGGGAGGCTTCTCACTTCCTTCTAGACAAGAAGCCGAGAAGGGTAACAGGAGAAAGGAGCGGGGATAAGATACATCCTTCAAAATTGTGTTCACCCCCAGTAACCAGTTCATTTCAAGCCAGTTCTCTTACTAACCTGTCTGCTACTTAGTGTGAAGGCTCTGTTGTCTTTCCCCTGTCTCCCTCTTATACCTTTTAATGGCTCTTTGTGCTAAGGGATCTCTCTGAGAGGGGGGAATCTCTGATTCAGGAGACCCTTCTTAATCCAGGTCCATTGTTTAACAGTCTGAATGCCCCTCCCCGTTTCATGCATCTAACATATGAGTCTGGATTAGGCTTGAGACTGACATCACAGTATATTTATCCTTCCTGCCTCACTCACAACCCCCTGTTCACTACCATCCCCCATGTGCTTGTGCTGAGAAGCAGCAGACCACCAAGCCACAGGTAGAAGAAACTTTGACCACCACAAGTTTGGTCCTGTCTGTGTTTCTGTTCCCAGGTTCCCCATTCAGGCTCAGCATTCAGCTCCCAGTCTCCCAGGTTCCTTGATTTCTCCCTCTGGGTACTTGACTGAGTGAAATTTTTTACACTCTTTGGCAGACTAAGCAGGGTATCCAGGGCTTTCCTGTGTACCTCATGCTTTCCCCACCACTGAAGTCCAGTTCCAGCATGGAAAATCTCATTAGTGCTGATAAGCCCACACTAATACACCATTCTCTATGGTTTGCAGTAAGGTTTTTCTCTTGTACATTCTATGAATGTACAATGTAAAATGACTTACTTTCACAATGATGGGTAAGGTGAGTGTGGAGGAAAACCAGAGAGGTGGAACATGGGGATTCTAGGGCACGTGCTGCTATACCCAGCTTTACATGAATCCTGAGGATCTGAATTTGGGGCTTCATGCTTGAATGGCAAGCACTTTAACTACTGAGACCTCTCCCTGGTCTTGTACTGTTCTGTTTTGTTGCTTTGCTTTGTTTTAAGACAGTATATTGCTACGTACCCCTATTGGTCTGGGACTCACTATGTAGACCAGGCTGGACTTAAATTCATAGAGATCCTCCTGCCTCTGCCTCCTAAGTACCCTGTGACACTTTTTAAATTTATAAATAATACCAGCCCACAAACTGAAAATCCATTAAAACGGTGACTGGGGAGAAACCAACAGACATGAACAATTTCTGAGGTTGTCAAATACATTTGCCATTTACCCTGTGTGTGTCTGTCTGTCTATCTGTCTGTGCACATTCTTATGCGTACATGTATATAGGAACCATTCTGCCCCTCCTCTGTGCACCAAATGCTCTCAGATGCTTGTACTCTGTGTTCACAATGATCCTAGGACTTAGACCAGGTACAACCATCTCTCCTTCACAGATGAGGGGACTGGAGCTTGGAGAGGACGAGCTGCCAGCCCAGGCTTACACAGCTGGGAAGGAGCAAGACTAGAATTGAATGGCCAAACTTTTCTCAGTACTCTATATGCAAAGGGTAGCTGGGGAAAATGTCTCTGTGTTTGTAAAAACAAATTGCCAGGAAGCCTAGAGTGAAAGAAACAAAACCATCCTTAACAAGCAAATGAAGTGCCTACTGCATACCAGGCAGTATACCCCTGGACATACTGAGTAAGTCATACATGGGGCCTCCCTTCATCCTTGGAAGAGGCAGAAAAGATGGTTGGGGAGGGAGAGGGACTGGTGCCCACTCTTCAGCTCTGCCTCCATTTCTTTTATTCTTCTTTCAAGCTCTAGAGACAGTGCCTGGAGCAGAGCTATCTGGGCCACAGGATGGAAATAAACGTGATTTGAATAATCTCAGGTTGACAACCCCAGAGGACAGACAAGAAAATTACCCCCTTGGAAAAGGCACATCAGAGCATGTCACAAGAGGCATCAGGGTACATCAGTGACTCAGGGTCCCCTGCAAGTGCTCCCCTCACCCAGGGCCTGGGTTCTGAGCTGGAGAGATGCAGACAGCCACAGGCCAAATCAAAACAGTGGTTTCACCATAGCTGCTGAAGAAGGTGGGATTTCATTCAGCTTTCTCCATCCACTCCCCCAACCCCATTTCTCCTTAGGAAAGCCACTGGAGTTGGGCCACCCATTTCAGAGGGAGTATGCTGGTTCATTTCGCACCTCTGTGGCAACCAGACACTCCCGTGTCTGGTAACAGGATGGCTCACCAGAGCCAGCCACACTCTGGCCAACAGTTTGCTCAGCTGACATCAAACCTCAGGACACTTCCCAACCCCTAAAGCACAGCAAGGTACCCAGCAGGATGCTCTAAAGAGGGCAGCCTCCAGACAGACCAGATGTCTAGAATGGAGTCTCACCCTTGCTACTTCCCAGCCAAAGCCTTATCTGAGTATGTACCTCTGCCAGGCCTTGGGCTCAGTGCATTAGCATTTTCTTGTAACACGGTGAATGACTAGGCCCCATTATTTCTTCCATTTTAAAGGGGAGAAGATTGAGCCTCAGATAAAGGAGGAAAAAAAAACCTAAGGATACAGCCAATAAAAAGGAAAACCTAAACATAAGCATAGGCCCCTCTGTCTTCAGTATTTGTACCAGGTGCTTGTCGCCATCAGATCACACTGATGCTAGACAAATCACATTGCAGGATGTCCAGTAGCAACCTCCAGCTTCAGCCCTTCCTGTGTCTGCCCCAGGGGAAATGACCATAATCTCTGAGTCCGGTTCCTCATCTGAAAACGTGTAAGAGTGACCCCTGCCTTCTAGGCTGCCATAGGGGCAGATGGAACCCTCAAGGGGACAATCACAGTAGCCACAGACCCCAAAACCTACCAGTCCAGCCAGCATGCCTCCACCTCTCCATTGTATCTCCCTCCCCCACCCCACAGTGAGCTCAGGGTTGTGCTGGCTGAGTGGCCCAGGCGCGGGATCTGCCCCTCTTGCTGAGCAATGCAGTTTATGCCAAGCGTCCCCTCTTTATGCAGGTTCCTCGTGACCCTCTGCCAGCAGCTCTTTGCTGGGTGGCTGCCACCATTTACCCAGCGCGAGAAAACTGCCTTTCTTCCCCCATTTAGGGTCTGGTTTTAATTTCTACAGTATTCTCTTTAATAACAATGCCTAATTAAAACATCTGTTAAAAAGTCTGTAACATTAACTTTACAGGGAGAATTTAATAGAATTATATTGGAATTGCAGGCATTTAACGGGCTTCCTAATTAGGCTTTTCTTTAAAAAAAAAAAATAGAAAGAAGAAAGAAAGATTCCACAAATTAAAACGCAGCCTCTTTTTTTTTTTTATGATAACATAGGCTGATGGTCCAGTAGCAGATGATACTATCATCTATGGATGATAGACAGAAACTGAGAGACAGCTACAGGGGGGCAGAGGGCAGCTAAACGGCTAAGAAAAACTCTCTAAGATAGAGAAAAATACAGGGAGGGAACCTGTGTGGAACGGCAGGTGTCATGCCAGGAGCCTGTCATTTGTATTTCCAATTGTATCCTAACAACCACCACAGAAACTATTCCCAGCCCTACTCGACTGGAAAGGAAACTGAGGGAAAGACATCATGACTGCCATAAGCCAGACCAAGTGGCTGCAAGGTGTATGCTCTTTGTATTTCTCCTCACAGCCTTCAAGCTGTGCCTCAGAAGAGTGTTCTAGAATCCTCTGCATCACTCTAATTACTGAGTCCATCTGTCTGGAGGAGAGTATCATGACCACCACCCATATCCCAGGTTCTGCTCCAGGTTCTGCTTCTGGGAAGTCTATGTCAGAGATTTGCTTCTGCCCGAAATGCCCTGGCCCTGGCTGTAACTTCCCAGGTCATCAGCATCAAGCTGGGAGGTGGTGAGGTAGGATTGTACTTCATTCCCAGTAGGGATACAAGTTAAGAGAGAAACGTCCAGAGATATGCTCCGAGGCTGGTCTCTGGGACCACCATTTCAACATCTCTCAGGTACTTATAGGAAGTTCTGGAGCTCAGGCTCCAGCCCTCAGCACAAGACTCTCTAGGGGTAGGGTCTGTATACTCCATTTTCATAAGATTGCCAAGTGGCTCTGATGCCTTTAAAGTCTGAGAACCCTATCCAAAGACATAGCAGAGCCTGTTTATCCTTTGGCTGTACTTAACCCTCCCAAGGGAGATACCAAAGCTTTAGCATTTAAGGGGAAGCCATACCCTTGGCCCAGCTCCTGAGAAAATGTCACAGGGTGAACATCAAGGAGAGCTCCAGAGGAGGTCTTGCCGTCTTCAACAAATAGAAAGAAAGAAAAAAACCAAGGCTCATCTGACCCCATATCCTGTCAGCTGAATTTGAACCTCAGAGTTGGTCCTCAGCTATGGAGGTGGGAACTGGAGACCCATCTAGACTACTCAGGAAGAAACTGAGATCTCCGGGAAGGTTCTAGGTAGAAACTTCCAGATTCAAGAAAGAGGGACTGCTTGTCCTCAGTCTGGATGAGCAGATCCAGGAAGCCTATCTGTTTCACGAATTCTCTACCACCCACCAGCACACATCCACCCAATGCCACCAAGCAGAGGAAAACGTAAGGCTGGTTCAAACCCAACCCAGACCCTCACGGAGCACAGAGTGTAGACAAAAGGTACAGACAGGTGTTCCCTGCAGCATGTCTATGAGACCATCATATACAGCTGGGGTCCCTCCTGATGATGGAGCAAATGACTTGTGTTTGTAAGGATAAAGGATGGTGGGGTACACAGGGTAGAAAGGAAGTGTGGCTAAAGACAGAGATAGGTTTGAGGCCACCTTGAGCAAACGATATGTCGTGTGTGTGTGTGTGTGTGTGTGTGTGTGTGTGTGTGTGTGTGTGTGTGCGCGCGCGCGCGCGCGCGCGCGCACCTCCTTTTTCCTATTGGCAAATGGTTGAAGCCTAGGTTTATCTGACTGTAACCTACAAAGGAACCTGGAAGGATGAAGACAGAGGTGGTTTACTGTCCTTCTTTGTTATAGGACCCAGAGTCTCTAATGAGGTCACAGAGCAAACAGGCACTGCACTGGGCAGGAGCCTGACCTCAGCACAAACAGGAACCACAGATGGATAGAAACTTGACCTCGTCTAAAACAGTTCCGGATGTGGAGCTGAAACCCGACACAGCCTCAGGATAGAACGAGACCCTACCTGCATCCCCACCCCCACCCACCCAGACCACCAGTCTGGTCCTGTCTTGACTTTTGACTCTCTACTTTCTTAGGGATTCTACTCCAGTTCTTGCTCCTATCACCCAGCAGGCCTTGTGGCTCTATGCACTTCCTCCCATGTGTCTAGGCTAAAAGGCCCCACACCCACTGGCTCCTCCAATCTGCTCAGAATATTCCAAACCCTTTTCTAAACACCATGGAGAAAATCTGAAAGCAAACTAACAAACAGAAAAAAGGATCCCTTAAGCCTGGTCTCTTCTCAACTTCCTAGCTGGTATTCCTTAAATTCCAAATTCCCTTAAACAGTTTATTACTCTGTGAGCCTCAGTTTCCTAATCCATCAAGTGGGAACAGTTTGGAGATGACTAACCTTGGGATTCGGAAGGGCAGAAGAAGTTAATATTTGCAATCCTCTTAGAAGCATGGCCAGCATACAAGAAACATTATGGAATTATTTGTTCAATAAATAATATATGAAGATATGAATCCAGCTTCCAGTGCTGAAGCAGCTGCATTTACAGGTTCACAGGCTTGAAGATGACACCTGGATCCTGTCTCCATCCCATACCCAAGAAGCTAGTACCACAGGAGAGGCTGGTACTGTGTGCTGTCTCTGGCTAAAGGGGGCACCTTCCACCCCCGACCCTGCTCCACCACACACTGTCTGAACACTAATATGGGCCTGAGCAAGAGACCATGGGTGGGCAGTGGTAAGCCCCCACCAGAGTCTCTCGTGACAGCTCAGAGAGGGCTGGAATTCACAGTTCATTGCGTGGGCAGATTCAGTGGGACCATCTCCTGTGTGTCGCTTCCTCTGTGCAATTACTACTAAAATTCATCAAACGGAACTGAGAGGTTTTAACGCCGGTAATTGTGGTGCAAAACGCTCTGTAATTGGTCTCACAAATGAAGCTGGGGAATGCCACTGGAAATGCAGCCCTGCCCGACCCAGGAGCAATTCAAAAGCGATGGCTCTGGTGTGGTCGCCCTAGAGGCCGTCTGGGCCCCTCCACTGAGACCCCCACTGTTAGCTCCCAGGTCTGAGCTGGAGAATGCACTCCTGCAGTTCTTGCTCCCCAGGACCTTAGCTTGTGGAGACTGGGGGTCTGTCTGCAGGTCTCCCTGGGATGTCCTGATGCTATCTCATTTTATACGTCAGTCTTCCCTGGGCAGAGACAGTCATTCCTGCCTCTGTCTTGGTCCCCCTCTATCACAGGAGATTTCTACTGCAGTTTCTCCTACTGTTAATGAAGTGATTGTTTTAACAAGGGGAGAATTTTAGTTCAAATGCCAATAGCAGAGAGCTTGGGGAGGATGTAGCTCAGTGTACGGAGTGCTTGTCTATAGTATGCACAGAGGCCTGAGTTCTATCCCCAGCATGACGTAAACTCCAATATGGAATTTATGGGGGACTGGAGAGATGGTTCAGCAGTTAAAATTTTGCTTTTTCCCAGGTGGTGCTGGCACATGGAAGCAGAGGCAGGCAGATCTCTGAGTTATGAGGCTAGCCTTGTTTACAGTGAGTTCTAGAACAGTCAGGGCTACACAGAGGCACCCTGTCTCAAAACAACAACACCAAAATTTTTGCTTTTCTTCCAGAGGACTCAACATTGGTTTCCATCATCCACAGAGTGCAGCCTATAGCCAGCTGCTTGCAACTCCAGGCAATCTGATGCTTTCTTGTCATATCCTAGGGAACCTGCATATGCCACACACACACACACACACACACACACACACACACACACACACGGCGGGGGGGGGAGAAAGGGAGGGAGAGAGGGCAAAAGGGAGGGAAAGAGGGAGAGAGGGAGGGAGAGAGTGAGAAAGGGAAGGAGAGAGGGAGAAAGGGAGGGAAGAAAGGAGAAAGAGAGAGGGAGAAAGGGAGGGAAGGAGAGAGGGAGGGAGGGGGAGAGAGGGAGAAAGGGAAGAGAGGGAGAAAGGGAGGAAAGGAGAGAGGGATGGCAGGAGGGAGAGAGGGAGAAAGAAGAAGAGAGGGAGAAAGGGAGGGAGGGAGAAAGGGAGAGAGAAGAGAGATGATTAAAAATTAAACATTTAACAGCATGCTGGCACACACCTGTGACACACAGGAGGCAGAGGCAGGAGAATCAGAAATTCAGGCCATTCTCAGCCTCCCTGGAGAGTTCATAAGTTCAAAGCCACCCTGGGCTACATGGTACCCGATCAAAAATAGCCAGCAGCAGAAATAATTTTCCCATTTTTGCACACTACTTTTCTTCCTGCAGACGTCCCTGCCTAAGGGAGTCTCTTGAGCTGAGGCTGGCCTTGAACTTGTTTTGATCAACAGGATTTGATGCAAGTAAGGCTGATACAATTCTAGACTAGCCTTTAAGAAGCCAGCGCTTTCCACTTCTATGCTCAAGGAAGTCACCTACAAAGCTGCTTGGGCTGGATGCCCAGTCATAAGAAAGTCACCTGAAAAGTGTAGGCTATGTCATATAGGGAAGGAAAAACACTCAGCTGGGTCCCGCCAACCCACACAATAGCATGCTTATTTTTTTCTCTCTGCATTAGCTGTTGGGGCTACTATCTCATTTAACTCTTCCAACAACCCTTATTTTCATTTAATGGATTAGGAAACCACGACCTAGACAAGTTAATCAACTTGTCTCAAACCACAGGGCCAGCAAGTGGTGAAGGCAAGGGAAAACATAGATTTGAAGTAGTTACCAGGGCCAGCCCTTTAGTGTGCACTGAACTCAACAGGACATCTTCTAAGATTAGTAGGTCTGCAATGAAGCCAGAAGATCCCCATGCCTGACAAACTCCCAGGCTTGTCAAAAACTGTGATTCCTGTTGGGTCCCCACAAGACCATCTCAAGGGTAGGGATGTGTCTTATGCCACACCGCTTGACTGTGTTACGTTTGTCAAGGAGAAGCATGGGATCCTGAAAGTACTGAGTACTGGTTGTTTGGCTGTTTGCTTGCTTGCCTGCCTGCCTGCTTGTTTGTTTTGTGGGAGTGAAGATAGAACCCCGGGTCTCCCACACACTAAGCAAGGGCACCACCATTGAGCTACATTCCCAGTTCTCAGCAACAATTTTATGGGTCGGGAACAAGACATGGGAGCTGGTTCTCATGGCGTACCCCACTGGTGCTTCAGCTGCTGACTCACAGCACTCAGAGAGAGTCACTTTCCCCATATCATCACCACCAGTGATATAGCTAGAGGCACTAAGTCTCAAAGAGGTGGGTACCTGGCCAGAGGATTCACGGCCAGGAAATTGGTCTGGTGCCTAGTCCCTCTCCTCTGCCATAAAGGAAGCTGAGAGACCGATTCTCACCCCTCCCTTGATCCTGAGCCAAACTAGGATCCCTGAAAGGACTCTCCTGGAAAACATGTAGTTTTCATCCCAGCCTCATGAGTGCCCTTCTGTGACCCACAGTCCTCCCTTTTCTTAGCTCTGAGGTCTTGACTCTCTTCCACACAGAGGACAACGCAGGTGGTCTGTGGTTCTGAGGCTGAGCCAGTAGGGGGGCTCATGCCAGGTAAGGGTTGTGTGAGTACAGAAAAAGAAAACACACACACACACACACACACACACACACACACACACACACTTTCCCATGGGAATCCAGCTCAGCCACTGCCTGCTTCTATCCGGAACCACCCACTGCCAGCTTGCTGGCTTTCTCAGGGAACTTGGACAGACCAAAGTCTAGGGGATTGGTATGAGAACGGTGGGGGGGTCTCTGAGGTGGAAGAGAGGAAACACATGAGGCTTTTGCTGACTCCAGCAGATTAAGTGCCTCTTGTCCCTTCACAGAACCCAAGTGGGGAACAGGCAGGAACAGGCTAGGGACAAGACATAAGCCAAAGAACCAGACTATCAGCAGACAAAGATGCTAAGTGGGACGCTGTGGAAAAGAACCACAGGGACCAGCAGGAAAGAGTGAAGAGCAGAAAGAATAAACAGACCTGTCCCCTACTGCTGCTAATTAGCCAAGCACCTGCCACTGCTGGGGACAGTCAATGCCTTTGGATGATTCAAGCCAAATGGACAAGAGGCCCACAAAGGAACAAGGTGTCAATTAGGTGACAATATTGATATAGCCAGGGACATAGTGCTTAGCCCACTAAACCCTAAACAGTAGTGAGTTGTTGCTGCTGCTCTCGCTATTGCTGATCATGGGTGTTCTGGGTGTGACAGATGGTAACATCCTAAGGAGAATAAGCTTCCCAGACACCATGCAGGCCTGTGGCTGACCAGCTCTGAAGAAGCATAGTTTAGGAATCCCTGGATCTTCATCTCTAACGTCTTTCCCTCCTGCCCCAGAAACCTAACCCAGCCCCCTCCTTCTCCTGGTTTCTGGTCTTGTTCAGACCACCTATGCTCAGGAGTCTGGTGGCTACTCTTGGCCAGAGATGGTCTGGGGGTGCTTCCTCCGGAAATGAGGAACTGTGGGAAGCAGGCACGGCACAATGCTTGCTCTGCAGGCCCCAGGGGCTTGTTCTCTGCCACTGAAAACACTTCATCATCAAAAGCCCTCGCCACACTTCCCCAGACGTCAGCCCAAATCGGCTCTTACTGCCAACTAGATACAAGCATCCTCCACTGAGCCTGTTTCTCCCTGCTCAGCGCTCAGTGGCCCAGCCATCCCAGCTTGAAGACTACTGTGGGAATTCTGCTCTGGTTCTGAAAGGGCAAGAGACCGACAGGCGGGAAAGCCCTGGAGTACGGGGCCAGATTCCATATTAGCACCAAGGAAGGAGAGTCTGGGGGAGCTCCTGAAGAGACATGGCCTTGTCTATTCCCCTCTGACCTGCTGTTATCTCCCCACACTCCATGGGCTATGATTTGGCAACCACTTAACAGTGAGCTACCTGCCTATTACAGTCACATGAAGCACAAAGCCCCAGGAAGGTTTGGAATGTCCTACTACCCTTTTCCACAAGCAAAGATCAGTGTCTCTTCCCCTCCTCATCCCCTCATAGGCCTCACCACCACCCCCATTAGCACTGTTGCTAATGATGAGTTAAGCTTTTGCATGGATCAACCCCAGCCTTCTCATCCACACAACTACAGTACAAATAAGGAATCACCATTATCCCTATTGTAAATATCAGAAGCTGAAGTGGGACAGAGGCCCAAGTCATCAGCCTACAGGAACACAGCAAACGAGTCATAGAACCAGGATTTGAACCCAGTGAGTCCAAGTCCAGAGCTCACCAATTCTAATGCATCAACCATAACTGCACCCTTTCACATGTACGTAATTCTTTACATAATTCTCCAAGTGTCAAGCTCAGGACTGTATGGCGGAGAAGTGGAGAAACTACAAAAATGCAGACCAACCAGCAGAGCACGTTCATCGATCTTCAGAACTCAGTTTAAAAGTTGCCAAGTGTTGGGGTTGGGATAGCTGGGAAGGCGGCCCAGTGGCTAAAGCACTCTTGCCTTCCAAGTGTGAGGACCTAAGTTCAGATCTTCAGCACTTACCAAAAATGCCTGTGCATTCCAGAAGACGGAAACGTAGAGTCTCTGGAGCAATCTAGCAAGCCAGACAATCAAATTAGCAAGTCTTGGGTTCACTGGAGCCCCTGTTTGAATGAATGCAGTAGAGAAAAACCAATCTACCTCAATGTCAGGCCTAAAACACACACACACACACACACACACACACACACACACACACACACACA